>OY856186.1:263352718-263655218 GCA_963693315.1 Diogma glabrata
CAGTTCTTTTAGAACGAATAATATAAAAAATATAACATTCACAAACAAGGCGTAAAAATAAAACTTGTTCCTAAATTTTTATTTTTTTTATTTCACTCCTTTGGAGTCGATTTTATTATTTTCTTTCATGCCTTATGCAGAAAAAGAAAATTAATACTTTTTCGTCATCCATTTTATTTATTTTAATAACAATACAGGTTTATTTTTTATTTTATTTATAGGTTTATTTTAGTTTTTTTACAATCATAATTCTGTGCGTTAGTCTTAATTGAATAAAATAAACAGCTGTTAATTTTATTCTGTGGCGCGTTTCTGCGGAACATAATATTAGTATTTTATTGGGTTACAAATTCGCGGGAGATTAAAATCCACTAAACACGAACCCAATACAACGTTTTACTTTTATCCTTCCGACAGAGTAACATGTATTAATTTAAATTATATTATTTTAAAATTCATTGGTAAAAAAAGGTAAACCGAATTAAAAAAAAACAAAAAGTTTTATCTTATTTTTTGTACCATTAATTCCAAATAATTAAAAAAAATTTATTTAATTTCGATTCCTATTCAATTGTTTGGTATTTTGAAATAAAATGACCGACAATGAAAAACATCAAATTTTATACTAATGAGAATGGAGAAACCAAAAAACTATCATAAAAACTAATTTTTTGCACAATGAAAATTCAATTTAATTTAATCGTAATAGCCTTTGTCTTTTTTAATATTTGAGAAAGGGACATGCGCATTAGTTGGGTATAATTGTTAGTAATTTTTTCACAATATAAATTTAATTCAATATAATCATAGTAGGCTTTGTTTTTATCAATGTTCGAGAGAGAGATGGACATGCGCATTAGTTTGAATTTATTGTTTTTTATATAATCAGCCCGAAAATATTTTTATTAATTTTTTATAAAATACAATCAAATTATTTGTAGAATACAATCAAAAAATCTTTTTTCAGATTTCTGTAGCATTCATGCAACAACTAAGGCTAATAACGCACACAATTATGGTTCTAAAAAAACAAAAATAAACCTATATTTACAGTTGCCGGCCAGATAAAACAATTTATTTGATTCTATTGAACTTTGAATAGTTTGATTGTATATCATAAAAAATCAACAAAAATATTTTCATTCTGAATATATAAAAAACAATAAATTCAAACTACTGCGCATGTCCCTCTCTCGAATTAAATTACGATTGTGAAAATATTAGTATTTTTTATGATTGTTTTTTAGTTTCTCAATTCTCATTAGTATTAGTAGTTAGAACTTTAATGTCTTTCATACCAAAATACCAAATCTTTAAATATGTGAATATGTGTCAAAATTGAATAAAATTTATTTAATTTTAATAATTGTACAAAAAAATAAGATAAAATTCATTGTTTTTTACTTGTTTTACTTGTTTTATCAATAAATTTTAAAATAATTCAATTTAAATTAACACATGCTACTCTGTCGGAAGGATATAACGTTGTATTGGGTTCGTGTTTAATGCATTTTACTCTCCCGCGAATTTGTAAACTTTTGCTCGAAAAATAAAATGTGTCATTAAACACTGACCCAATAAAATACTAGTATTGTGTTCCGCAGCAATCGCGCAACAGAATAAAATTATCAAAATTATTAAGACTAATAACGCACACAATTATGGATGCAAAAAACAAATAGTTTTAATTTTATTTTTCTGCATACGGAATGAAAGAAAATAATAAAATCAGCTCCAAAGAAGTGAAATAAAAAAACAAAATTTTACTCTTATGAGTAAGAACGGTATATAAAATATCTAGTACATTTGACTGTTTTTTCGTTGAATAAATATTGTTTACTGTTTTTTCGATAGTAAATATTATAAAAACGATATTTATTATAAATTATTAAATTAGAAATCTACAACATAGCATTCAAAATTTATATTCTTTTTTTTATGGATGCTATCAGCTATGAAATAAATTATAAAAATATCAAGACTTCGGTCTAGGTAAAGGATTTTGATATAGTTTTCGGCAAAAAACTTTCACGAGGACATGGTTTTTAGTTTTGGGCAGCGATGTATATCAAACATAACTCTTTGTTAACAAGTATTTTTTATATCTGTTTAAAAACTTATTACAAAACTAACCCGAAATATCAATACGTTGCCGGAAAATTATAATCCAAATCCAAAAATTTTGTTAAATTAAATAAAATCAAACTTTTTCAAATTCCAAAAATATTCCAAAAACTAGAATGAAATCAAATATTTAAACTTTTTCTAAATTCCGATAATATTCCAAAAATTCTTAAAAATTCAAACTTTTCCAAAATTCTAAAAATTATTACAAAATCAAAAATTAAAACTTTTTTCAAAATTATAATAAAATCAAAAATTTTAAATTTTTCAAAATTCTAAAAATATTCCCAAAAATTCTTACAAAATCAAAATATGAAGCTTTTTTCAAAATTCTAAATATATATCTATATAAAATTCAAAAATTCTATTTTTTTTCCAAATTCTAAAAATATTGCAAAAATTATAACAAAATCAAAAATTGAAACCTTTTTCAAAATTCCAAAAATATTCCAAAAATTAGAATGAAATCAAATATTGAAACTTTTTCTAAATTCCAATAATAATCCAAAAATTCTTAAAAATGCAAACTTTTTCCAAAATTCTAAAAATATTGCAAAAATTATTACAAAATCAAAAGTTGAAAATTTTTTCAAAATTCCAAAAATTATAATATAATCAAAAATTAAAAATTTTTCAAAATTCTTAAAATATTCCAAAAATTCTTACGAAATCAAAAATTAAAACTTTTTCAGAAATTCTAAAAATAATGCAAAAATTATTACAAAATCAAAAATACAAACTTTTTCAAAATTCCAAAAATATTTCAAAAACTATAACAAATTCAAAAATGTCCATGTCCAATTTCATTTTCAATTATATTTACGTCATAAAAACAGCTACATTTTTTTTCCAAAAAATTGGCTAAAAAATAAATGAAATTATTTTTTGACACACTTGACATTATTTTCTGACAAACTTATAATGCCATAATTCTCAATAATAATAATAAAATTTCATTTCAAACAATTTTATTTTTTCCTAAAAATTGGGTAAAAATAAAAAAAAATCTCTCTTTTGACACACTTGACAACATTTTTTTGACAAACTTATAATGCCATAATTCTCAATAATAATAATAAAACTCATTTCAAACAAACAATAATTTTATTTTTTTTCCAAAAAATTAGGTAAAAAAATAAATAAAAATCTTTCTTTTGACACACTTGACAACATTTTTTTGACAAACTTATAATGCAATAATCTAGATTTTGGTCTCACATACCAATCCCGACCATCAAGATTTCTCCAAATTCAATGTTTCTACTCGTAATCACTTAAAATGAACGTTTTTTAACCAAAAAATATGCAAATTTCCTTGTTTTGACACACTTGACGATTTTTTTGACACACTTCCGGTACAGTTATCAAACACATCGTCCTTTCGGCTCTTCCCATTGAGTAAACCTATTTTTAGAAAAAAAAAATTTTGAAATCCGTTCAGCGGTTTTCTAGATTTCGTCGGTTGTGACGGACGGCCGGCAGACAGACACACAATTTTTTTTTTTTTGCTTTTTTAGAATCAGTAGGTCCTAAAACGTCGAGAAATGCCAAAAAAAGTGGGGGTAAGAATTTCACTTTGAGCTCATGAATGTAATACTTAGGTCTTTCAGACCGAAGTAATTACATTAAAATTACATTGCAACAATAACTTTTCACAAGGTTGATCCCTGCTTGAAAATATAGCTTTTCTACGATCTTGCAAAAAGTGACTATTTTTTGCACTATGAACTATGATTTGTCCACGTGTTTTTGAGTTTTGATTACAATTATTTTATCTTTCAATTTGGGTTCTAGGTTTAACTCACACTTGATTTCTTCATTATACCTCTTATGTCAAATGTAGTTAGTAGAATAATCACTTTTGTCCTGGAAATTTGTATATTTTTTGCTTAAAAAAAATTAATTTTAAGTGATAATGAATAGTTATTGAATGTGGGGAAATCTTCATGGTCGGCATTGGTATGTGAGACCAGGACCTTGATTATTGCATAAGTGTGTCAAAAGAATGATTTTCATTTATTTTTTAACCAGTTTTTTCGAGAAACATAAAACGGGAAACATTTCCGATTAGAAACATTTGCTAAGTAAAATTAATTATTTGTATGACATGAAATGTAATTGAACATGAAATTAGACATCACTATAGAATATGGTTCTATCTAATTTCAACTTCTCCCAACCTGTAGGAATAGTTGGAAAATATCAAGTTGTTGCAGATAAAAGTCGTTTTTTAACATAAGGGGTAATTTTTGTGTGACTCCAGATACCATGACCTCTGAACTTATACTCCGATACTTATCGACAAATAAACCTATATTTATCGATATATCGAATAACGATATCGATATGATAAAATAACGATATATATCTTACATATATATATATATATATATATATATATATATATATATATATATATATATATATATATATATATATATATATATATATATATATATATATATATATATATATATTACATATATATTTATATAACGATATATATCTTACATATATATATATATACATATATATACATATATATATATATATATATATATATATATATATATATATATATATATATATATATATATATATATATATATTTATATTTATATATATATATATATATATATATATATATATATATATATATATATATATATATATATATATATATATATATATATATATAAATATATATATATATATATATGTATATATATATATAAATATATATATATATATATATATATATATATATATATATATATATATATATATATATATATATATATATATATATATATATATATATATATATATCGTTATTTTATCATATCGATATCGTTATTCGATATATCGATAAATATAGGTTTATTTGTCGATAAGTATCGGAGTATAAGTTCAGAGGTCATGGTATCTGGAGTCACACAAAAATTACCCCTTATGTTAAAAAACGACTTTTATCTGCAACAACTTGATATTTTCCAACTATTCCTACAGGTTGGGAGAAGTTGAAATTAGATAGAACCATATTCTATAGTGATGTCTAATTTCATGTTCAATTACATTTCATGTCATACAAATAATTAATTTTACTTAGCAAATGTTTCTAATCGGAAAGGTTTCCCGTTTTATGTTTCTCGAAAAAACTGGTTAAAAAATAAATGAAAATCATTCTTTTGACACACTTATGCAATAATCAAGGTCCTGGTCTCACATACCAATGCCGACCATGAAGATTTCCCCACATTCAATAACTATTCATTATCACTTAAAATTAATTTTTTTTAAGCAAAAAATATACAAATTTCCAGGACAAAAGTGATTATTCTACTAACTACATTTGACATAAGAGGTATAATGAAGAAATCAAGTGTGAGTTAAACCTAGAACCCAAATTGAAAGATAAAATAATTGTAATCAAAACTCAAAAACACGTGGACAAATCATAGTTCATAGTGCAAAAAATAGTCACTTTTTGCACGATCGTAGAAAAGCTATATTTTCAAGCAGGGATCAACCTTGTGAAAAGTTATTGTTGCAATGTAATTTTAATGTAATTACTTCGGTCTGAAAGACCTAAGTATTACATTCATGAGCTCAAAGTGAAATTCTTACCCCCACTTTTTTTGGCATTTCTCGACGTTTTAGGACCTACTGATTCTAAAAAAGCAAAAAAAAAAAAATTGTGTGTCTGTCTGCCGGCCGGCCGTCCGGCCGTCCGTCACAACCGACGAAATCTAGAAAACCGCTGAACGGATTTCAAAATTTTTTTTTTCTAAAAATAGGTTTACTCAATGGGAAGAGCCGAAAGGACGATGTGTTTGATAACTGTACCGGAAGTGTGTCAAAAAAATCGTCAAGTGTGTCAAAACAAGGAAATTTGCATATTTTTTGGTTAAAAAACGTTCATTTTAAGTGATTACGAGTAGAAACATTGAATTTGGAGAAATCTTGATGGTCGGGATTGGTATGTGAGACCAAAATCTAGATTATTGCATTATAAGTTTGTCAAAAAAATGTTGTCAAGTGTGTCAAAAGAAAGATTTTTATTTATTTTTTTACCTAATTTTTTGGAAAAAAAATAAAATTATTGTTTGTTTGAAATGAGTTTTATTATTATTATTGAGAATTATGGCATTATAAGTTTGTCAAAAAAATGTTGTCAAGTGTGTCAAAAGAGAGATTTTTTTTTATTTTTACCCAATTTTTAGGAAAAAATAAAATTGTTTGAAATGAAATTTTATTATTATTATTGAGAATTATGGCATTATAAGTTTGTCAGAAAATAATGTCAAGTGTGTCAAAAAATAATTTCATTTATTTTTTAGCCAATTTTTTGGAAAAAAAATGTAGCTGTTTTTATGACGTAAATATAATTGAAAATGAAATTGGACATGGACATTTTTGAATTTGTTATAGTTTTTGAAATATTTTTGGAATTTTGAAAAAGTTTGTATTTTTGATTTTGTAATAATTTTTGCATTATTTTTAGAATTTCTGAAAAAGTTTTAATTTTTGATTTCGTAAGAATTTTTGGAATATTTTAAGAATTTTGAAAAATTTTTAATTTTTGATTATATTATAATTTTTGGAATTTTGAAAAAATTTTCAACTTTTGATTTTGTAATAATTTTTGCAATATTTTTAGAATTTTGGAAAAAGTTTGCATTTTTAAGAATTTTTGGATTATTATTGGAATTTAGAAAAAGTTTCAATATTTGATTTCATTCTAATTTTTGGAATATTTTTGGAATTTTGAAAAAGGTTTCAATTTTTGATTTTGTTATAATTTTTGCAATATTTTTAGAATTTGGAAAAAAAATAGAATTTTTGAATTTTATATAGATATATATTTAGAATTTTGAAAAAAGCTTCATATTTTGATTTTGTAAGAATTTTTGGGAATATTTTTAGAATTTTGAAAAATTTAAAATTTTTGATTTTATTATAATTTTGAAAAAAGTTTTAATTTTTGATTTTGTAATAATTTTTAGAATTTTGGAAAAGTTTGAATTTTTAAGAATTTTTGGAATATTATCGGAATTTAGAAAAAGTTTAAATATTTGATTTCATTCTAGTTTTTGGAATATTTTTGGAATTTTGAAAAAGTTTGATTTTATTTAATTTAACAAAATTTTTGGATTTGGATTATAATTTTCCGGCAACGTATTGATATTTCGGGTTAGTTTTGTAATAAGTTTTTAAACAGATATAAAAAATACTTGTTAACAAAGAGTTATGTTTGATATACATCGCTGCCCAAAACTAAAAACCATGTCCTCGTGAAAGTTTTTTGCCGAAAACTATATCAAAATCCTTTACCTAGACCGAAGTCTTGATATTTTTATAATTTATTTCATAGCTGATAGCATCCATAAAAAAAAGAATATAAATTTTGAATGCTATGTTGTAGATTTCTAATTTAATAATTTATAATAAATATCGTTTTTATAATATTTACTATCGAAAAAACAGTAAACAATATTTATTCAACGAAAAAACAGTCAAATGTACTAGATATTTTATATACCGTTCTTACTCATAAGAGTAAAATTTTGTTTTTTTATTTCACTTCTTTGGAGCTGATTTTATTATTTTCTTTCATTCCGTATGCAGAAAAATAAAATTAAAACTATTTGTTTTTTGCATCCATAATTGTGTGCGTTATTAGTCTTAATAATTTTGATAATTTTATTCTGTTGCGCGATTGCTGCGGAACACAATACTAGTATTTTATTGGGTCAGTGTTTAATGACACATTTTATTTTTCGAGCAAAAGTTTACAAATTCGCGGGAGAGTAAAATGCATTAAACACGAACCCAATACAACGTTATATCCTTCCGACAGAGTAGCATGTGTTAATTTAAATTGAATTATTTTAAAATTTATTGATAAAACAAGTAAAACAAGTAAAAAACAATGAATTTTATCTTATTTTTTTGTACAATTATTAAAATTAAATAAATTTTATTCAATTTTGACACATATTCACATATTTAAAGATTTGGTATTTTGGTATGAAAGACATTAAAGTTCTAACTACTAATACTAATGAGAATTGAGAAACTAAAAAACAATCATAAAAAATACTAATATTTTCACAATCGTAATTTAATTCGAGAGAGGGACATGCGCAGTAGTTTGAATTTATTGTTTTTTATATATTCAGAATGAAAATATTTTTGTTGATTTTTTATGATATACAATCAAACTATTCAAAGTTCAATAGAATCAAATAAATTGTTTTATCTGGCCGGCAACTGTAAATATAGGTTTATTTTTGTTTTTTTAGAACCATAATTGTGTGCGTTATTAGCCTTAGTTGTTGCATGAATGCTACAGAAATCTGAAAAAAGATTTTTTGATTGTATTCTACAAATAATTTGATTGTATTTTATAAAAAATTAATAAAAATATTTTCGGGCTGATTATATAAAAAACAATAAATTCAAACTAATGCGCATGTCCATCTCTCTCTCGAACATTGATAAAAACAAAGCCTACTATGATTATATTGAATTAAATTTATATTGTGAAAAAATTACTAACAATTATACCCAACTAATGCGCATGTCCCTTTCTCAAATATTAAAAAAGACAAAGGCTATTACGATTAAATTAAATTGAATTTTCATTGTGCAAAAAATTAGTTTTTATGATAGTTTTTTGGTTTCTCCATTCTCATTAGTATAAAATTTGATGTTTTTCATTGTCGGTCATTTTATTTCAAAATACCAAACAATTGAATAGGAATCGAAATTAAATAAATTTTTTTTAATTATTTGGAATTAATGGTACAAAAAATAAGATAAAACTTTTTGTTTTTTTTTAATTCGGTTTACCTTTTTTTACCAATGAATTTTAAAATAATATAATTTAAATTAATACATGTTACTCTGTCGGAAGGATAAAAGTAAAACGTTGTATTGGGTTCGTGTTTAGTGGATTTTAATCTCCCGCGAATTTGTAACCCAATAAAATACTAATATTATGTTCCGCAGAAACGCGCCACAGAATAAAATTAACAGCTGTTTATTTTATTCAATTAAGACTAACGCACAGAATTATGATTGTAAAAAAACTAAAATAAACCTATAAATAAAATAAAAAATAAACCTGTATTGTTATTAAAATAAATAAAATGGATGACGAAAAAGTATTAATTTTCTTTTTCTGCATAAGGCATGAAAGAAAATAATAAAATCGACTCCAAAGGAGTGAAATAAAAAAAATAAAAATTTAGGAACAAGTTTTATTTTTACGCCTTGTTTGTGAATGTTATATTTTTTATATTATTCGTTCTAAAAGAACTGAGTAAATTAGTGATATAAGAAGCTTATATTGAAGCTTTTATAAAAAGAAAAACACTTGTTTTTTTTTGCAAAATAGTATTTTGTTAATATTTAATAAAATATAAATAATCAAAACTAATTACAATATTTTAATTTACACCTAACCGCTCAATTGATTTTGGTTGTTACACCATCTACGGAGGCTTACGAAACACTAGTGTTTGTTATTATTTATTTTTATTATTTTTAATTATTAATATTTTAAACAAAAACAAGCGTTTTAAATTATTAATCATGCTTTGCCAAGGGCCAACTGTGACTACAGTAAAGTATATGTATGAAATATGAAGAGTTTTAAACTTTGTTTATTACACATCAAAATTAGTTTTATAAACTTTATTTCGTTCATCACTGTCGGTTTAAATTACATTATGTATGTAAGTATGAGTAAGATATAACCTGCACTTTCGCCCATCGAACATGAAATATTTTGCAAGGTTCGCAATAGAATCTTAAAATATTTGTTGGTCCGTAGCAAGAAATGAATTGACAAACACTGGACTAGATCAATATCTATCTTTTTTCTCTGTCTCGTCCCGTTTCTGTTTGATTAGATTCGTAATTACCCATGTCTTTTTTTAAAATTAGTGCAGCACTCAAAATTCACTCCCCTTTTATAAAATCCTCAAAACAATGATTCATCATGACATCTATTCCAATCATAAAAGCTCA
Source organism: Diogma glabrata (assembly GCA_963693315.1). NCBI lineage: Eukaryota > Metazoa > Arthropoda > Insecta > Diptera > Cylindrotomidae > Diogma > Diogma glabrata. The sequence continues at coordinate 263,362,880 of OY856186.1, forward strand.
ACTTTTCAAAATCTAAAGCTTCTTTCTTCTTTTTATACACAACCACACATGTGATTTAATCAAATTTCTACTCACAAATACAGATACACATACCATCTTTCAATTCATCCTTTATAGAAATTAAATTTGAAATTAAATTTTTCTTTCAAGGGCGGCGAAAATGGGTAGGGATATTCCTAAAAGTGTGAGTTAAAATTAAATTAGATTGTTAGGTTGTAATTTCAAATTGGGATTTTTAATATTCGTTATTGTCTTCTTATTGTTCTTTATTTTTCATTTAGCTTTTCTCCATTTCATTTTAATTTTTTTTTCTTTTGGTTTTTTTTCTAAAACTAATTAATTAAAATTTTCTAATTAATTCAATTGTTTGTTTGGAGAAGAAGAAATAGAAGAAGAAAATAATGAGAATGTTTGAAAAATTTTATTTAATTAAAATATATTTTTTTTTTCGTTTGGATATATTGGATGTATATATATATATTTTAAGGGGGGGTTGATAGAACACGAAGATAGGTTGGTTGGTTGACTGGTTTGGTTTATGATATTATTTTTTTTTTCCTTAACAGAAAAAAACCGATGAGAAGTAGTGTGGGTGAATGAGTAATAGAGAGATAAAAATAAATAAATAATAATAAAAAAAATTAACACACAAGACAATGTGAAAATGATAAGGGTTGGCAATATGAAAATTACTATTATTATATTTGAAAATATGTTTGTTGTTTTTCCTTTATATTAAAAACGCTAAAAGAAAAAATTTAATTATTTGTATATTAGATAATTAGAAGCATATGGGTCGATGAAATACACCCACGAAATTAAATTATTTGAAATATCATTTCCATTTAGGGATTTCCATTTAAGGATTTTTTTGTTTTATTAATTAACGATAATGGATTTGTTTTAAAAAGAATCGTTAATATTTTATGAATGTTGATTAATTAACCTATACGACGGAAGTATGTATCCACCCTAATAATATTCAGTTTTCGGTTTAATATCAGACAATAACCAGTTATAAATTAATTTCCATTAACTTTGATATTACTCCTCATTTTGTATCTTTGTTTAAATATGATAAATGTTTAAGGTTTAAACGAAGATTATCTTGTCCATATAAATTAAAAATAAATTACAAAAAAGGACATCCCGTGAATTCAATTTTCTGTTAAAAATTTGTGTAATTAAATTAAACGATGTCCATTAATTTGAATTTATACAGTTGATTAGTAAATTACTATAATTAGAAATTGTACAAATATTTTCTTAACATCAAACTTTTCTTAACATCAAACTAATTTATGATTACATTTTTTGCCTTATCTCACTAATCCCACCCTTCAATGTCAACAAACTCTATACAAAATAATTGCGTTCTATTCTCATTTCATTTTCCTGGAAAATGAATAAATACAATATACAGTTATTGAATGTTGATTACATTTAACGATGATGATGCTGTTGTTACTGATAATGATGATGATGATGTGTTTTATGTCGTTCCCCCCAATTTCGTATAATCAAGAGAATTTTTATTTTGTTCACAATTACAACCGGAGGGCTGGCAATTTAATTTAATTCATTTTAATAGAAAATAAAATAAGTAAAAGAGAATAACATAAAAAATAAAATATCTGAAATTAAAATTAAATGAATCCTCAAGGCATGAGATTTTAATTTGATCGGTAAAACATTTCAATAGAACTATGGAATAGTTGTATATTGATAGGATTTGATATGGATGATTGGTGTGATGCGACAAATAGAATAGAAGCTGTAATTGATGAATGTTTTCTGTTCTACATCCTAGCCTAAAATTTAATGATACATACCAATAAAACAAATTTACTAGGTCGACCAGAAACGATATTCTATAAAATGTAATATTTAAAAAAAATATACTTTTTACTGTTTATTTTTAATTTTATTTTATTAATAATAATATAAACTTCCTTATAGTAACAATTTGGATTTTATTTTTTTATTTTTAATTCAAAAGTGACAAAAGCACACAAACAGTGAATAATATGGAAAACCATAATAACACATATAGATATTCTATACTTTCCAAACAAGACCTTAACGTAAGATCTGCTCTTAAAGTACATATAAATATAGAGAGAACAAATATAAAATTAAAATTAAAAACAATTAAATAATTTAAAACGAAAAATAAAGTTAAATGTTTTGTGCTAATTTTTATAAATTAATGAAAATAATTACGCCATTTAAATCTATTGTGCTATTTCCAGTGATTATTTAACTCAAATATTTTATAATGGACAAGCAATATTTCCTAAGGACACGAACAAATATTTAAGTTATGTAAATATTCTCAAAGTATATTACGAAAACTTTCTGTCAAACTTTTTTCATTATGGCCAAATTTACTTTTAATTGATAAAATATCCAAAATTATATGTTTGGTTATAATCAAAGCCAAAACGTAATTTTTTGTTCATTTATAGTCGCAGGGAGGGAGAAATTACTTTTTTGTGGTAGGGTTTTTTCTTATAGATTTAAAAAATCTCAATAATTGTACAATTTTGAATCAAATGAAAAATTTACGCACGTCTATAGGAAGACATAATCGTTTCTCTCTGAGACAAGGAGAACAACAAAACAAACAAACAAAAAAAAGGTTTGACATAAGTGACCAAACGTGATAGTTTGGATCTGCCTTAACGTTTGCATTGGCTTTCATATTTTAGTTGGGGATTAAGAATTGCATTTATTGTTTTCAATTAACTACTGTCTACAGTTTTGTCTTAATCGGTCAATTGGATACTTAAGAAATCTCAAAACTTCAGTCGTAAATAAGGTCCAAAGGCCCCCAGAACTGCGTTGTCTTTGTGTGTCAAAAGAATGATCTTCATTTATATTTTTAAACAAATTTTTGGAAAACATAAAAAATGGCCCGAAAATCTCTTTGGATTAGATGACAATAAAGTGCTTTTGTATTAGTACCCGGCAGTTGACCAGATAAACGGTAGTAGCTCGCCAAAATTAAATTTTTACCATCATCCAGTAGTTAAACGAGACATCCATGAAGAATAGTTATTAGTTCTACTATGTGAGGAATGAGATATTCCTTAAAATCCGAGTTGGTCGTGGTAAAGATAATCATTACCTTTAGTATCCAGTACTCAAGGCTTAGAATATATTACGCCAACTCTCTGTCTTGCTTATTTATAGAAGATTGTCATTTTACCTCTGTTTATTATAAATGTATAACGTCTTAAGTTTCCTATTTTGTAAATAGTTTTCATTGAATTCAAGCTTGAAACCAAATTTAGTAAAAAAATAACTAACGTTCAATAGGCTTGCTTAGGACTCAGATTACAACAAATAGCTGTCGTAGTTGTCAAGTTTGGTCTGAACAATACATGTATTGTATTGCAATTTAATTAATCGCATCAGGCATGCCAGCTTCATTCATATCTCGTTGCGTACGAATAGTTGTGAAATATTTCGGTATCCGTAAAACATGTCTATATCCATAGTTTGGTGGCTAGTATACATCCTCCCTTTTTGTTCTTCATCACAACTAATAAGCTGCCGCTACCAATTTTCCCAATTATATATCTCAATCGAATTACTCTTTTAAATTCTAATTAACGCCTTCAAAACTTAATAATTAATTTCGATAAATTAAATTACAGTATAATGTCGTCTGGTCAATCCAGAGTGTATTGTACGATGTTAGTTCTACACTCTGATCAGCGCGTTCAGCTGTGTGTCATAAATCGATCGAAACATGACTAACTGAACGTGATCGTTTGATCAATTTGTTGAGATTAATTAAATATATTATTCCCTACAATATATTATTTCCTACATTATCTCCTTTGCAGATGAAGGTCCTCCGTGCAAAACTGTCCTATGTTCTGAAATGGACAGTTTTGTATATGCTCGTTTAGCTGGCGAACGTTCAGCTGAATATAAGATGCCGTACGTTAATTTCAATCTGTCGATGGAGATTGATTCTTGTTTGCCGTTGATCGAAATGACAAACTGTTTTCGTAAGCGTCGCTTTATCTAACTTGTAAAGACCTTCGTATGGTGGTTGCAGTCTTGTTCGTACTTTATCAACTCGAACAAAATCGTAATCACAGTTTTCGAGTGACTTTGTGACAAATATATCGCTTTGTTTGATATGTCGAGTTTGAGTTGGTTTTGGATCGTGCATTGTATCCACTATCCCGTAAAATCTGTTGATAACTGTGTTGATTTAGGAACTATAAAAGAGGAGTTTCCATGAAGGATTCGCCGGGCAGTTTCAAGGTTTTAGCGTAGACAAGTTCTGGTGGATCTTCTTCCACCCTAACTCAAATAACTTAGAAGAGTTATGGATATTTTTGAGCTATAATGTATTGAGTTACTTCTGGCCATATAAGTGCAGCTTTAAGATGTCGATGAAAATTCGGTTATTCCCATATTGAAAATATGTCGATGAAAATTCGCTTATTCGCTTATTCCCATTCCCATTCGCTTATGGATAGTATGACGTTCTCCGAATTCGTTGTGAGCCTAAAAGCTTTGTCAATTCGAAGAAAAGCTTAGACTCGAATTGTGTTCCTTGATCTGTTGTGAAGTTCGGAACACAAAATCGTGATACGTAGTTATTGACTAATGTCATAGCAATGGTGGCTGCAGACATGTCTGTCATGCAGTGCGCTTCTGGCCATCGAGTGAAGCGATAGACTCAGGTTAGAGTATATGAGTATCCATTGGATAGAGAAAGTGGTCCTACAATAACTATATGGATATGTTCGAATCGAGCTTGTGGGATTTCGAATTGTACAGTTGGAGATATTGTGACGTTGAAGTTTAGATGGTTGGCATGATAAACATGATGAAGTTCAATGACTGATAACTTCGGGGTGTGACAGATTGTGTAAAGTGTTAAAGATAGTGCGCCGTAGGAATTCTGCGATGTACGGGCGGTTGTTTGCCGTGATGTATCGCGAAAATTTCAAAGTCTGAAAGTTTACAAAGCTTTGGTTTCATTGTTGGACCAACGGGACGTCTGAAGACAGAATGTACATTTTGAAATTCTAAGCCTTCGTGCTTTAATAATGGTATTGTAGTGGAAAAGAGTCTTGGGTGATGCCGTTTCGTTGCTTGTTGCATGTGATAGTGCAGCGACGACCGTGTTATCTTTACCGTTCACATGCTGGATATCGGTTGCAAATTGACTAATAAAATCCAAACGACGTGATTATCGTGGATTTCGATCAGTCTTATACAATATTGCTTGTATCAGAAGCTTGTGTTGGTGATTTTTTTTTTTCAATTTACGACCTTCGACAAAATGTCTAAAGTGTTTGATTGGTAAATATATTGCGAGTAAATCTGGATCGAAAGCAGAGTGTTTAATGTCCGCATCAGGAAGTTTCTTTGAGAAGAATCTCAGTGGTTCCCAACAAATTATTATAACGTTGTTGTAATACAGGCCTGGCGGCAATATTCAATGCATAGGATGGGCTAACAACGTTAACTTGCCTAATTTCGTTTTTCCGCATGGTAAATGGCAGTTGGTATTTGTTCGTCCAATTGAAGTTTGCCGGGGCTTCTTGAGTAGAGCGGCCAAGTGTGAATGAATTGGTGCAAGCGTTTCAGCAAGTTATGGAATTGGTGGTAACAGTTTAGTATACCGATTAATACCTGAATGCTTTTGATGTTTGTTGGAGGGTGAATTCCGTAGCGACATTAAGTCTTTCAGATAAAGGCAGAATACCATTAGGTGTTACGTTGTGACTGAGGCAATCGAGAGCGTTTGCGTCGAATACTCATTTAGAATTCTTGATGTGTTCACCAAATTCGACTAATTTTTGGAATAGTTGTTCCAAATGAAGTTTGTGTTGTTACTCGTCTTTCGATGCGACTAATATACCGTCGATATTGAGAAACAAAAGTTTAAGTTTTGAACAATCAACATATAAAACGCTGAAACATTGCCCAATGTTAAAGCATGAAGTTAACTCAATTTCATTCGAGTGAGTTCAAGGAGACCAAATGGTGTTGTGATTGCCGTCTTATAAATATATCCTCATTCGCTGCTGGAATAAGATGATATGCTTTGAAAAGATAGATTTTAGAAACAACCATGCAAACTTTGCAACCATGCCATCACAGGGGAAAAGTTCTGAATGTGTGGGGTCGGATATCGATTAGATATTGTTACTGTGTTTAACCTGCGACCATTCCCACACGATCTCCAATACCGGTCTTTCTTTTTGACCATATGTAGTCGACAAGACTGGCAAGATGCTGATTGTCGAATGTCGATAAGCTGAAAAAAGTGAATGCAGCTTTTTGTTGAATTGGATCTAGCCTGTGGTCGTGACACTGGCAGGTGGCCGATCGTGACACTAAAATGTGGCTGGTCGTGACAATATGATGCACGACGTTGTATTGGACCGGCAAAATGGAGTTCGGTTTTTCTGTTAGAAAACGAAACTTTCCAAGTAACCGGCGTATTCGTTGGCGATCGTGCAATAAATGATAGTGGCTTTATTTACCTTCACCATGGTGTCAACTAGAAAGGTCTGTCAATTTCATTTGTCATGAATAAAGAGGCTGCTGAAACCCTTAACTTCTTTTTTAACTAAAGAGCTTTAGTCTACATCCATGGTTTCCTTGCACGTGGTTCGACCAGGTCTCCTTGGACGTGGTAAAAACACCAAACCCGTTTTATTTTTTGAGCTACCGCGATATCTGGACCATGATCGGTACAGATATGATGTTGTTTCTCAAAGTTCAAGGCCCAAAGGATAGAATCGTTCCCTTGTTTATTGATCGAAGATAGATTTTAGAAATTTAGATTTGTTTTTTTATTCTGGGTGGATTCAACAGTCTCCTTGCTACACGCTCGCGCATGAATGTGTCCAAAACTTATCCGTTGTGTTGAACGTGATGCGCGGACCTCACTCACATGTCTACGAATCGTGTTGACAGTCAATGCCTGAAAGATTTTGTTCGTCATTTTTTGATATCGTCTCGTTGTTGTTTTTTCTGGTTGCGGAACTAAAGGGATTCTAATTATACTGTTAATTAAGATGTAATGAGCAAACGGATAAGTTCAAACGATAGTTGTGGACAATAGTTTTAATCATTCACAGGTTCCACTCCGAAGATATTTTCAACTAAGATCAAAAGCTGAAGAAAAAAACTACCCAACTAGCATTTTAGTCAGACATGCCCTAATATGATCTGGGCCGGATCAGGGTCTGAGACCTATTTCATTTAATAAAATTTTATTTGGTTAGTGACTAGTGACTAGTGACTAGAGTAGTGACTAGAGTAATATCACTAGTGACTAGAGTAATATTCATTTTAGAAATATATAGTTTGAAAAATTTCACCTGTACTTTAGTTCATTAACGCTTTTCGGCTGAAAGACTCACTTTCAAAACCGTAGTAGTAAATTTCCTATTTGAACTGATCCGACTCTGATAGGAACACATGATCCAGTGTGGATAGTTTGAGGCGTTACATTCCTGATCAGGCTGCCTGATTCGGCCTCTATTAGTGATAGAGAAAGCCGAATCCGACCCGGATCTGAGCCCTAATGGAATGCTAATCGGGTAAAAACTCAACAAAGAAATTAGAATGTGTGTCAGTATAAAACAAAATACGATAACTATAACAACGTTTCCATTTCGCAGAACGGTATAGTTGTAAAAGGCATTCAAATATTGACTTGAATGACGTTTATTGATTTGAATGACGACATCGTCGCACTGTTGCTGACCTCGTTGTTTTTTACAAATATCGTCATCAACAGTGCTCAGATGAAATCAGCAGCAGCATGCCTCAAACTTATTCTTACCCCCGTTCCACTCGACAATCGGCTACCGCAACCAGTCAAACGGTCGAGATCCCACGCTGTCATACTGGCAGATCGCAGAAAGGCTTCTTTGTCCGAACTGCATACAAATGGAATAGTTTGCCGGAATCCTTAGTCTCAGGTGACTTCAACCCGCAGAGGTTTAAAAAAAGTGTTCATCATGACCTTAGAACGCCAGTTGTTGTGGGGACCTAGGTCTTAAAAGGTATTGTTGTGTTGTTGTGACACATATTGTAAACCCTATAACACAACACATTTTATCCAAAAAAAAAGGGTAATTTTTAATGTTATTGTGACAGTGCCGCCAACTGAAAAATATGATTTTCTGATGTTTTTCGCGTTTCTGAGGTTGTAATCGTTTTGTTTTGAGTTGTCCACTGAATTTTCAGTTTATGTTCAAAGTTCGGTTTTTTTCACTTATATATTTTCATAATTTGGATTTTGTATTTTATTTTTAAGATTAGTTATTAGTAGAAAAATTATTATTATTTATTTATTAGTAAAAATCAGTTATTTTTAAAATAGAAAATTTGTGAAATTCATTTTGACAAAGAACAAAGTATTTTAGTTTATGAAATTTTATTTTTAAGAGCTTTTCACGCTGACGCCTTTGTTGTGGTTACAACACCGAAATTGAAGACGTTTTTTTTTATCGTCCGACGTTAACGTCCGTGTTGTGTCTATTTTAAAGGCGGAATTTTATGATGCGACTTTTCAAGAAACTGATTAAAATAGTTTTACACCTGATTTTAATAATTAACAGACAAAATGAAACGATAGTTTAGGAGTCCTTTCTACTTTAATGCACGCACACCAACAAAATACCATCAACAAAACATCGTGGTAAATAGCTTAATAAAAACAATTAATTACGAATAAAATAAAATATTAAAAGATGACATTATATAAACGAAAAAGAAGATAAAATATATTAAAAAAACTGCTCCACCCATTTCTTTTCTTTTGTTCATTAATATTTTAATTTATTTTTTCCATCCCATTGTCGTTATCAAAATTGTTGAGTAATTAAATTAATTTAATTAAATCAGTTGGGGTTGTTTGAAAGAAAGGGATGATTTGCCATGCTACGTTTACGTAATTAAATTTTTAATAAAATAAATGAAATTTTTATGGTTTTCCGAATAATGGGGATATTGTGTGAATCAATTTTCGATAACGATGACACATAAACTATCTTCAAAATATAATTGATTAAAAATTTAATTAAAAAAAATTATCTTATTTTCTTTTATAAAACAACAACAACAAAATATCCGGATTTTCTTTTGATCTCGAAATAAATATATTTTTTTTGTACCTTTTTTCACTTCAAATTAAAATTGAATCATTTTTGTAATTAAATTTATAGTTCATTTAACAAGTTTAATTGCCTATGTTTTTCCTTTCGATTATTTTCCAAAACGATTAGAAAATATTGTAACAGAGATTTTGCAGGACGATAAGAAAATTTAATTGTTTGGGTTAAATTGGTTTAATGATGAATATTACAAGTTACATTTGGATTGCGTACCGTCAGTTATGGAAAATAAATTATTTGAAGACCACACATCGTTCTAAGAATTTACGATTAATTCAATTTCATTGGAATTTTCTTTGTTCGGTTAAATCAATTTTTTTTTAAAGATAATGATGCGTATTAGAAAAATAAAAGAAAATTGTTCATGTGATTGATTAGGGATTTTATATATTGATAGTCTGATAAGTAAAATTAATTAAATGTCTTCGGATTAATTATAAAAAAAACTCTTTGACCCTTTAAAATAATCATTAATCACAGAATGATATATGTACGTTGCATAAACATAAATTTAATTCTTATTTAAACTAAAAACAAAAACACTTAATCTACCATTTAATGTGAAAAACTTTTCGAATAATTATCGTTTACGTAAACATTAAAAGAAAATTCAATTTATACAAATTTCTAAGACAAATATCCGACAAACTTTTTAAGTAAATTATTTTTGTAGTGATTGAGTTTATTTTTCTTATGTTGATCTTAAAAAAATTAATTAAGATGATTGAATTGATTGTTATTACAGCTATTTGTCCAAAGAAATCTAAATAAATATTGTAAAAAGATTTCTATATATGTTAAGATTTTATGGAATTTCATCGTTATCGTCGGGGTCGGAATTTTTGTTAGTGTTCAACTGCTACGACCTGTGAAAGTGCTAGTTAAATGAAATCTAAATGGATTAATGAACTATTTCGGTTAAATCTTGAATTATTTGCATATCAATGAACCATATATGCAGCAAAAAGCTTCAGATTAAGAAATAAATTTAGGATTGGCAAATTTACAAAACTGGTGTCAAAAGGTGTCAGTGATAAAACCAATAAAACAATCTTAGTAAGTCAAAATAAGATATTAGTGATGAGGCTGATAATGACATCACACTTATATCACACTTGTCATAGTCAATATATAGCATCATTTATTTAAAATATGAAATGGTTAGCTATGTTTAGTGTTTTCGGTCTATTATGCGTCATTTTTCTTTGAGTAAACAGAAAGAGGTATACCAACAATAGCAGCTGAGAGTAACAAAAAAACTGACTAAATTCAACAAGCAAGACACGACTGCATTTAAAAAACATTCTATCTTACGAATTGTAGTCACCAACGAAAAGAAGCAGTGGACTTTTAATTATTAACAAACAGCTTACCCTATAGGGGGGAACAGTAGATGTAGACCACCTTTCGCACAGGAAATAGGAACACAGTCCCAGATGAGACTTTCGTCAGAGATTCAATATACCATATGGTAGACTTGAAAAATTTCTGAAGAAAGTTGCAAAGTTCAAAAAGGCAACTCTTTTAGCATGTCAAATGCTTCAAGAAGAGGAGTATAAGATAATGCTACCAGTTACCTGATAGCAGTATTCCATAATATTTAGCATTATTCTAATTGGTATCTGTATCACATATAAAAAGGAAGATGTCACACTCTTAATGGATATAATTGTCCCGACACTTCGCCAACTATGCCTCAGAACAAATAGGGCTCTGACCTTAACCACTCTTATTTCACGTTGTACCACATTTTCCTTGCTCTTACCAGGACATAGATAAGGTTGCTCTTTTGTTACCATCGTTCTGCACTGCGTATCACTATTAGCGTGGACAATAGTGGGACAGGTATAATTTGATAGTAGATCGTATGACGAACAGGGTTGACGTGAGCTTGAGAGCAAGTCCAACGGTTGGGCTTCGTTTCGTAATACGTCAAATTAACAATAATTGTTTATTTCATCCGGCTGGTTTATGGCGAAAGATCCTAGCCGCGAGGTCAATAAATATCGAACAACAAAAACGATTAACCGAAGGAGAACAAAAACCCATAATCGGATGTTGTACCTGAGAGGAGGAGTAGTCACAAAATAATATTATATTGGTGAGCCATACATATTTTTCCTTCCCTTTCTAATTAATATAGAATTTATGCATTATATGCATTATAATTTTTATTCGTTCAAGATTTTATTTCTTATACAAATATTTCTTGTTCTATAATTCCCCTTAATTGTTCTTGCATTCATAATAATTCCTCACTTATAATAACTCGAGTATACTTATAATAATCTCTTACAATTATTTTATTCAACTTGACGAACTTATCTCACCGCTAATTTTAACTCGCTTTTATCATTGACAATTTTATACTTGCTTGTATAATTTTAAACTAAACTGCATCGCTGCTAATTTTATATTGAATCTATCCTCTAACACGACCTCTTATATATGCTACACGAATAGTGATATTTCTACAAAATTTTAGAACACAACCTTTATCCTCCTTTTGTTAACAAAAACATAATAACATGATCATCAAATGTTGACAGATAGGTGTGAGATCTATTTTTTTAAATTTGTTTATTTTCTATTTTTATTAGATAAATAAATATTTCCGGTTACGTGTTACTTTGTTTTTGTTATCTTCAAACACAGGATTTTTATATTCTTTTAGTGGAACTAAATTTCTTTAAAGAGTATTTTCTAAAACGAGGTTCTATTGTATTATATTCTATCATCGTTGTAACGACGGACTATTTCGAATATTTCTTTAACATTAAGAATATTCATATATAAAGAAATTGGCTAATAATTTGCAAATTTATTTCTATTCCGGCCATTAAAATAAAACAAAAATAAAAGGATTTATTTTTTTTAATAATATTTTAACATTTTTTTTCTCAGTTAATTATTTTGATGAGCCACAATGTCAATTAATAATACATGTTTTTTATCTATGCAGATATGATGCAGAATGATGAACAGTTTTGTTAGTAAAGAAGTTGTTTGGTGAGATGATATATATGGAAGTAGAAATTTATAATTTGTATACGAGGAGAGACAAAAGAACTGAAAAACCTTACTATATATACTTGACCATTTTCTTCGGTCAGGACATTATATATTTTTTTAAAAATCAATAGTGTGTGTTGTATGGGAAATATATATGTAGAGTTCAGCATACACTCGTTCATCTGCTTAGGTTTCATCAAATGGGCTGTTAGTGGGTTTACTGAAGATGCTTACCATCTAAATAAATGGATTTCAAGTGGATCAACATCATATTATACTTAATGTAAGCTTTTGATTTGAATTATTTAATTTTTATTTATGAGTTTTTTTGTGTTAAGTTATTCGCAGTGTATTCAACTATTATTAATTTTTTTAGTCGATATTTTTTAAGTGAATTAAGAGCTCCGGGGTCAGGGTTGCCGTTAAAATTTTTTGGAATACAACTTCTATAGTCGCATATAGATGACTTTTGATTGAAGAGTAAGACCGATGTAACAAAAATTTATGACTCGTATTTTTTGTTGAACAGGTTAATTTCTATGCAGTTTTACTTCTCTCGAGTGTTTTCTCTATTCTCGAAACACATGTTATTTTATTAATTCTTTTTATCATTGAATATTTCAATATCAATTTATTATTGGACATATACACTGTATTTTTGTTGTTGTTATTCTTCACCAAACTAATAAAATTCTTTTTTATTCGCCAACATATGAAAGTGATACTTTATTACTGCAAATTGAGGTCGTAAAGTGTCTATTTTTAACCCTATATTTTGCTGTCATAGTTACGTCCAAAAATGTAAAAAAAATATTTAAATTTGTATAAATTATATACAAAATAAATTGTTTTATCAAAGCAACCTTTCAATTAAAAATTTCATAATCCAATCAAAATATTTGTTATATTTTGTTGTCATAGTTACAATACGTCAATGCTAGATTAAATAAAATACAGAGACTGGCATGTGTACATATTAGTGGCTCAATGCGTACCACACCACCACACCACTGTCGTTGGAAGCCATGTTGGGTCTGGCTCCTTTACATCTACATGTAGAGTACATGGCTAAAAGTGCTGTCTACAGACTGCATGTGGCAGGAACGTGGGTGGGTAAAGAGAGAAGAAACATGCGGTCATGTTCTTGATAGACTACGGACAGATTGTCCCGAAATAGATATGCATAGTGAAGTCATGACCAAAGTATATAAGTTTGAGAAGCCCGCTGAACTGGTCATCTCTTCTAGAGAGGAATGTGAGGGAACTTGGCCCGAATGGTCCTCCAGCGAAATTCATGTTTTCTATATAGATGGCTCACTGTTAGATGGAAATGCAGGAGCTGGCGTGTACCTGGAAGCAGATAATGTCATAAGCAGCAAGAAATTTCCGCTGGGCGGTTTTGTACTGTTCTTCAAGCAGAGGTATATGCTATCAATGAATGCACACATGGAATAATTCGTAAGCGTCTGCAAGTGAAATATATCTGCATCATTTCGGATAGCCAAACAGCTATCAAAGCACTGGTAAGCCAGAAGACTACTTCCAAACTCTTCAATGAGTGTAGGAAAAATCTATGTAGGATACCGCAACACAACAATATCCCTTTGCGGTGGGTTCCAGGTCATAGTGGCATTCCGGGCAACAAAAAACGGATAAACTTGCAAGGGCTGGAGCGGGCATGAAATACTTAGATCCAGAACCCGCCTTAGGACTATCCAAAGCATTTGCCTTGTCACTATTAAAGGTGGATACCGTCCTTCAAGATGAAGGCCTTGTGGAATGCGTCATCAACAGGCAGAAAAACTAAGATGTTTTTAGCATTTCAGATAAAAATGTTAAGTTTCTTTTTATTTTGAAGAGGAAAACTCTCAGCACTGTGGTCGGTGTCCCTAAAGGACATGGACATCTAAATAAACACCTTTTTACCATGGGACTTAGTGAAAGTTCTGTGTGTGGGTGTTGTCATGAAGAGTCGGATCACTTTTTATGTGTATGTCCAACCTTTTCTTGTGTCAGAGCTAGGATTTTTGGCTCTGAAACTGAAGAGGCTGGCACAATCAAACTGTCGCCAATATAGTTTGTTTTATATTTCATTAAACTTACAGAAAGGTTTGTGGAATAGTTGTTATGAGACCAAACTCGGACACGGCGCTATGGACCATAGTCTGGGTGCCAGGACTAGTTCTGCCCGTGCAACCTGTCCAACCCTTTCTAATCTAATCTGTCATAGTTATACAATTTCTTTAAAAAATATACCAAACATGTTGGTCAAAGGTTACATATTTAACATATTTTTATTTCAAAATTTATGCAAATTTTTAATATTTTGCTTGCGACGAATAAAAAATATTATATGACGCACGGACGTAGGCTATTTTGGACTTATGTGGGTGCAAATTTTGGCTGGCGCCTCGATTTGCAAATTCCACGTACGTCCAAAAACCTTAGCTTTAGTTCAAAAAATTTTGCATAATCTACTATTATTTTGTTCTTTCAACTGTTAATAGCGCACCTGCTACATAACAAAATAATAATTACATCATTATTATATTTAAGTAAATATCAATTATTTGAAATTTAATTAAACTTTTTTTATTAAATATTTAAATGTGTTCATCATATCTCGTTAACAGTGTAATTTTTAATATGAGTGTGACAATTTTAAAAAGTTTCACTTAAAACTTAATTTTAAAAAGTTTCAAAAAAAAATTATTAAAATCGGTTAATACGTTCAAGCACAATTTAACTTTAAACTAGCCTGGTCTCTAAAATTCTTAACAAATGTCGAACCACCCTGTGCAAAACTAGAAAAAAAATTAAAAAAAAAAAACAAAATATGCGTATTCTTTTATTATTACTATACTAACGATTACCGAAGTTTCAAGAATACCAGAAATGGTCGGGTTCACATCATCGGCGTCTTGATTCGATTTTCCATCTATTACGAATTTTTTGGTCTAAAATTATTAGAAACATTTACAGACGCAACAGGATGGACAGACAGGATTGTCTATAAAGCTTAGGATCTAATTTGCTACTACTCAAAAGTCAAAACCCTATATTAATAAAAGTGTGTGAAAAATAAAACTACTAAAAAACTGCTAACATTCCATAAATAACATACATACCAACGATCGTACATAACCCATCAAATTAATCAATAAACCATAATTCATCCCCATAATAACTTCGTCGATCATTAAAATTTACGATGTATGATTTTGTTTGTTTAAATACAATAATTTCTAATCAACTAGCGATCACTACATAACGCGATCATTATTTATTATTAATATGACTTTAAATAATAATAATAACAATAAAAAATTGTAATAATAAATGATCGTCAATGATCTGCACGCAATTTAATAATAAAAAAAAATATATACATATATAAATTTTTCAGTGATTGTTTTTTTTTTATTAATTTGCATAATTGATATTCATTAATTTTTTAAGCTTTATACCATTTTAGGTTTATTTTTATTATGAAAACTGTCATGCGATCATTGTTGATCGTATTAATATTTTTTTTTATTTTTTATTTCAAAGTTTAATGACAATAATAAATAATTATAGATTGAAGGAATGTATGAATGAATTATCTTATGATTATAATTAATTAATATGTTAATGTTTTATATTTATGTTTTATTAACAAGGGGAGATTTAGAAAAATGTCAGTTTGATCGAATTCATTGCATTGTTATGATAATATCTTTTCAATCACCTCTCACACAATTAAAGTGACAACATAATATATCAATAATTTATGCCTGTTCTACTAGAATTAATCATATTTGTTTATTTATTTATTCAATAAATCTCACAATATTATGTGTTAATTGAGATCAAATTGATGTTGTAAATCTGTTTATTTATTGTTGATTTAATGAAAGTTTTTGGGACATTGTTAATCGCATTATAATGAAAATAGTAAATACATTAGCTATTAATAGTTTTGTAAAGCAAAGTGGCGGATTAGATAATCGGAAATGACTTAATTCAGATGTGAGACTTTATGAACGATGATTCCTTAGCGAAACAGCGTTCCATCTTAAGTATCGAGATGAATGAGTAAAACAAAGAAACAAAGATCGTATAGTTGGTCGAACGAAGCAATCTGCCAAGCTTGCACATCTCAAAGAATGTTTAGGAAGGGGTTTGCAATGGAGCTCGCTTTAGAGATCTAAATTCAATAAGGGTTTTTAAAAAAAAAAACAATTAGTTTTATTTGATACGTTACGTAACTGAACGCCTAACACTATTGCGACAGTTTAGTATATGAGCTAAGTCCATATTGAGAATGGAAAATTTTCATTCTGATTAAAATTGTTTCAAACGGTAAGGAGTTTCCCGTGCACCTATTTGTTTAAAAATGTAATTCGACTTTGTTGAAATTTGGAACATAAATACAGTTTTCAAAAGTTCTGCAGGTCTGTTACTTTTTGTAACAAAACAAAATTATTTTCGGTTTGTTTATTTATATTGAAGGAAATTTAAATTTAAAATAACAAAAATTGATGAATTAGTTTAAATATACAAATAAAATTAAAAATAACTAAAAATTACAATCAAACAGATCTAAGAAAGTAATTCTGAGAGTGAATGGTAAAACATAAACAATACAATACAATATTGAATGCTTTGAGATGGCAAACTATAGAACAATATATGAATTCGAATACTGTAACGATTCTAACAAATGAACTTCATCAGATTGAAACTAAGTTAACACTACTATTTAAATTACAAAGTATTGCGCATATAATAGAATCAGATATATTAAAATTAAAAATAAGGAATAAATCAATTTAAATTTGAATGAAAAAGGGATTAAGAATATACTTAAAACATCAAGTTGTATTAGAAATTGTTCCATAATACGGGACATAGAAAAATATATATTTTTATTAACTAGGTTCTTTGTATGTTAAGGGGCCTAGTGGTTAGCACGCTGAACTTCGAACTCGGAGGACTCAGGTTCGACTCACAAGCAAATGCCGCCCGAAGAAACGCTGCTATAAATGTAAACGAGGACCTAGAAAATATGGTCAATTTTAATTCCACAAAAAACAGCTATCGATGGTTTTCAGATCAACGACCTAGGTCCCCATCGATATTTCAATTAGTATGTGTGACGAACAAATAAACAAATGTGAAGCCATTCATTTATTAGGAGTCACCAATGACTTGCTCTGGAACGATCATATTATGGCGATGGCAAAGAGCGCGTCAAGAAAACTCGGGCATTAGATGTAAAAAATACTTCACTCCATATCAATTACTACGCATTTATAAGTGTTATATTCGTTCTTGTATTGAGTATTGTTTTCAAGTTTCGAGTGCTGCATCTTTTTCCATCCTGGCTCTTTTAGACTCTGTTCAAAAGCATGCTATATACGAAATGTATCTACAATCGATCGAAATGTAACCTTAGATCTTGATTCCCTACAATACCATCGCACTGTTGCTGATCTCGTTGCTTTTTATAAATATCGTCACCAGCAGTACTCGGACGAAATCAGATCTATCATGCCTCAAAAGCATTCTTTTCTCCATTTTATTCGTCAATCACTTTGTGTAAACAGTCAAACTGTTGAGATCACTCACTTTCATACTGACATAATGCGGAGGTATTACTTTGTCCGTACATCGTACAAATGGAATGCTTTGGCTGATTCAATAGTCTCGAGGGCGTTCATTCCACAATTTAAAAAAAGCGATTATCAACACCACAGAACGCATGTTGTTGGGAGACCTAGGTCTTTAAAAGTATGTGTTGTTGTGACACATATTGTTGTAATTTCAATAACACACATTTCATCGCATATATTTTTGTAAACAAAAGAAAATGATGCATATTTTGCATATTTTCGTCATTTTTTAATGATACAATTTAGAAGACAAAAAATTAGGAAGCAAAAGATTTAAATATTAAAGTTCTGTGTAGAACATAATATTAGCTTTCTATAATTTTTTTAATATTTTGAAAAAATTAATTTAAATATCGGTAAACCGACATGAAACAAGACAAACAAAATATATTAAAATATGATAAATCACTAAAATTAATTATTTAATGTGCTCGTTTGTTTTCAATACCTTCATTAAAAAATTAAAATTTAACAATTTAATATTTACTCCAAGTATTATTTCATAAGAGGTTAAATGAAACCCACTATTTTAGAAAATGTAGAAATACTTTTTATTGTTCCATTCGAAATCGAAAGTCGATATTCTTAGAAGTTCATCTTAGAAGTTTATGGATTTTTGTTTTTATTTTCCAGTTTGTTCTAATGCCGTTTATTAATGGTCTATACATGAACCAGTTTGTGTCCTTTAATCTTATTTTTTTGTGCATTTGAAAATTTTTAACTTTGATTTGTTTAATTTGTATTTGAATTTATGAATTTGTTGTTTGAATTTATGAATTGATAATTAATAATGAAAATAAATAACCCCCAACTAAGTTTTAAATAGATAGGGGCGCATAGTATAAAAACTTTAGTTTAAAGGTACGCCACATACACCCCTTTATCAGTAATATTGATATATGGGTGGTTCTACAAACTGGGAATTTTGGACGGCATGGCTTATTTCGTATATTAATTTAAAAAATAATTTTTTTCAAATGAAATTTGTAAACCTTAAATTTGTCTAGCATGATTATATTTCTTACAAAAATTCTGATTCAAAACGTAAAATTATCAGCCCCCTGGTGTGTCCCTTTTTGAAAGTCAAAGCTGGTAAACTAAATAATCAATGATTTTAAGTGTGTAGAGACAAATTTGCACTGCAGTAATAATTTTTAATAATAATGCGTTAGAAATGAGTAAATAATCATAAATTTACTCTATATTTCATTTAAGATATATCCTATTAAAGTAAGGATAAGTACTCACTAGTATTTTCTAATTAATCGATCGTTACACTTTATGGTCGATTTTAGTGTTCTATGAAAGCGTTTGATCATGCCATAACATTGTGGTTAATTGTTGTTCGAAACTTAACAGCGTTGAAAGTTCACAATATTATTGAGATTAAAATTGTGATCCTTGTTCGATCACAATGAAATTAGCAACACCGAAATGAGATATCCATACACCATACGAGATATCTGTAAACTGTAGTGGAAGCGATTGCCACGGTAGTTTGAGCATCGACGATTACCGAATAATGAATGCTTGCAGGTAGCTTGATTTGATCAATGCATGACAGTCATAAAACGGTAAACTGGCATAAAATGTAAATAGTCTAGGATTACCTGCCGCATTAGACAAGGATTTCCGAGAAGTCGTCAGTTAAAAGTTTCTTCCAGAAAGTATTGAAAATGTTTAATGGCCAAATAAGCTGCGCTGGTGAGTTAAGGTTTTTCCTATCGAAAACCAGATGGCTTCCAATAGTCGATGAGGAATTGTTGAACGACTGCACCAACTGCTTTGTAGACATTGTCGATAAAAATAGTGAGTTGGGTGTCTAGAGAAGAATCAGCGGATATGGTTGCATCGATTAGTTAGTTGCCTTTTACAGTTCGTAAAAGTTTGAAGAGAAAATACCTATCGATCGTTTGTCGTTCAGCTTTGAAAAAATTTTTAAAAATAGTTTCATTAGCACCGACCGCGAATAGAATGAACTGTCGAAATCGCTTTTGATTCGTTTTTCATAAACTACTAAGTTAAAAGTTTTCAGTTTTTGTTTTAAAATTACTCCACAGAGTTCTAACTGTTCAGTTAACCATTAAAAAAATCTAGCTATCTAATTGTGATGCATCTTAATTCAAAACCTCGCTAGTTCTTTTATTCCTTCCGCGAAAATGCTACCAAAACCACTAATATAAAATAAAATAAAGTTCATTAACTGAATCCAATCGTACGCACAAAATCAAAAAAAAAAATCACATAAATTATAAGAAATAAAAACAAAATCCTTCTAAAATGAGTTATTTCTGTTAACTTCGATTTTCCAAACCCACATCACAAAATACCTAACCATTTCACCCTCCATCCATCCACCTGACACTGAAAGCAATTTACTAAATTAAATCAATATTATTTATTTTTTTAATCGAAACAAGAACAACAACAACAAAAACAAAAGGGAAAAACATTTAAAGTGCTGAAGGAGAATAAAACAAGGAAAATTAAAAGGAAAATCGAATTAAACAACAAAAAAAAAGAAGAAAAGCTTGAAAAGAAAAAAGGGGTGTTTCGGAATTAAAGATTTTTTATTGGAATTAAGATGAAAAATTATAATAATAATAATAATAGAAATATAATTTCTTTTTTTTTCTTGGTTTTTTATGAAAGAGATTAGAATTTTTTAATGAATTAATTTTTATGAGCAATTAAATTTTATTTAATTAAAGTTTGGATCGATTTCGAGCAGAAAATGTAGTCTGGACCAATTAATTGAATTGAATAGTTTTTATCGGGTTTAGTTTTTAACTTTAAAACATATTTTCTATTTACTAATTTATCATAGCCAACCATTCCACTTCTCATTCTTTTTATGTAGAACTGCTTTTCTATCTCACCTACTTTTAATATTTTTATGTATTTTACTATTTTTCCAGATTCAAAACCCAGCAGCAACAACAACAACAAGAACGAACGACGAAAAAAACATTGAAAATGTTTTTCTTTTTTCAACAAAAAAAAAATATTTTCATGGATACATATTGTAGGGGAATTGAATTGAAAGGAATGAATATAAGGATATGTATCCTAATTAGAGTGATAGCTTATGTGATATATATATATGTATACAAATTTTTTTAATTGGGAAAATTGAAATGCAATGTAATGTAATGTAATATATTGTGAAGGGTAAAATTTATGTAATAAAAAAACGGGAGATATAGAGACACAGTTGAGTTCACAAATGATTACTTAGACTAATTAAAAACGAAAATTTATGTTATAAAACTAATTAAATTAGCTCTATTTATAATATTACTTAGTTTAATTGAAAGAATATTTTAATGAAAATAAAAATGTACGAGTAGATTCTGATATTATGAGGATGGTATGATATTGTTGCGAGGAATATGTATATGTATATATTTTAATTAACTGAGATTTTCTCTAACCCATATTTTTGTTGTTTTTATAAATGTGTAAAATCTAAATAATAGAAAACCAAAGTGAATGTGATACCATTATTTTTAATTGAAGTGCGACGGTTGTGAGCTTTTTGCGTAATGGTTCATGGAATATAAAATATTTTAAAATTCTAAATTTTTACAATCGCTCAATCATTCTGACGTTTTATGAACGTTATAGTTACTTACTGATTTTAACTTTTTTTTTATTGATCTTGAGTTAGCTGAGTTGTGATTTACCTGAAACGAGAAAAAAAATTTTAATTAATTTTAATGTAAATTATTTTTGAAAAATAAAAATATAGTTTGTGTAACATAACAGTTAATTCCAAAAATTAAGACGTAATTGAATTGGCAAACGGGCAATGATAATTTTTCATTTATTTCAAGTTATCTTGTAGATCTTACTATTTCACGATCTGAAGCTTCTTTATTTCTTGAGTCACATTATTTTAGAACTTTCAACATTATAGGCTTCATGCCTGAATATTGTATTGATACCTCATAGAACCTGATTATGTGTATTTAATTTTTTTTTTTATTCAATGTTAGGCATGTTTAGTGTTAACCAATATAGATCAACGTCTCTGAATATCCGAAGATACCATGCTAGGTGGAAAAGGACAGGATCTCTCCGTGGGAATAAAAAGGTCATCTTCAATAGTGGGAGACGAGAGCCACAAACTTCAATATTGTAGGTCAGAAGAAGGAAAGTAGGACGAGGCAGTCAACTTCGCTGGTACACGTCAGAAGTTACTGGTGGCGTTGAGAAGGAAAAAAATCGCTATAACTAGATCAGATGAACCAGTTTCACAGCGGGAAGCTTATAAAATTCCTAATTCGCAGGTAAGAGGTTATAATGACTATTATTCTTAGGATGTTTCGAAAGTACAGCTTTGTTGAAACATTTAACGTAACAGTATATTCGAATGACTGCTTAATGCATCTAGTAAATTTATTGTACAGTCGTTTAGTAGGTAGGGCTGTTGGGATGCCCTAGTTTAAAAAATAACAGGTCAGAGAGGATAATTTCGTTTTCAGAAGAGCCAGTGTTGTTGGTGGGAGGTTGGAAGATATAATTTCGCTGGTATTGATAAAACGGGTCAACTTTAGTGGTATATGCGTCGAAATGTTCAGATTCCATAATTCTATGATTACAAGGACAAACTTCGACGGTCGATAGCCAGAAGCACCAGCTTCGCTGTTAAGTGGTTAAAAGAATTAGATTTAAATTTAAAGGTGGAATATCAGAAGCTTAAGCTTCGTTGAAAATATGTCAAAAAGGGTTGGTTTAAAAGAATCAACTTGCGGATGGGAGGCAAAATCAGCTAGCTTTACTGGTAGGGAGTTAGAAAGATAAGATTCGTTAATAGGCGTTCAGAGGCAGCATTTTCATTGGAAGAAGATGTGATGTGAATGTTTTAGTCCTTGGAGGTTAAAAGGTCCAGTTTCACTACGGGAGGTCATGAAACGACGGACTTTTTCGAGTTTTACTTTAAAATAATAATTATTATATTGAAATAAATCCGCTAATATTTTGCTAATTTGTTTCGATTCCGGCCGTTAAATTCAAAGAAACATAAAAGAATTTATGTGTGCTACAAGTTAGTCAATAATATTTTAACACTTTTTTTTAGTTAATTGCTTTGTTGCGTCAGTCAATATCAATTAATAATACTTGTTTATGTCTACATAGAAGTTTTTGACATGTAAAGCTTAGTCATAAAATTATATGTAGACAGAAGACAGTTGCGCATTTATAAATAATAATTATGTTTGTCTGGATTTTGGAGGGAAATATTTTCTCGTTTGAATAGATTTTTATTGAGATGATACATGGAAATGGAAATTTGGACTGGACATTTTTAAATTGTGTACGATGAAAAAGATGAGAATAGAGGAAGCGAGAGATGGAGAATCCTACTACATATATATATATATATACTCATTCATTTTGTTCGATCGAGGAGATTATTAAATTAGACCGAAAAGATAGTGTTATCCTGCCCACTTTTGTAATTCAATATTATTAGAAAAATTTAAAATAAAAAAAAATACATTTTGGAAGTTTCTTTTTGTAAATTTGTTTTTTTTTTGTGGATTGAGAAAATAAGTAGATAAATAAATTAATGAAATGTAAAGTGTTTTCCCCAAAAGATTTTCGTTGTATTATTTATTTTAATATGACTTGTTGTTTAAGGTAATGAACAAAAAATCAACAAAGCTATAATAGAACATGTTATAAAAAAATCAGTTACCATTTACGAGTGATAAGTGTTTTAAGATATTCAATCGCCATCTAATGTTATTGAAAAGTATTTTGTGAAAGAGTTGCATAAGTTTGAAAAATTCAAAAGGAAACAAGGAAATATGGATAAAATATTGGAGTACATAGCAGAGAGGGATATGAATGAACACCTGATGTATAACAATAATTCTAAAAGTAGTCATAAAAAGGAATGCAATCAATTTATGTGGGTAAGAAGTGAATCATCATATTATACACTTATTAATGTAAGCTTTGTTAAACTTATTTTATATAACTTTTTTGATTTAATTTACCTTAGTTTTTTTGTAATTGTGAAATCTTTTTGGTGTTAATTTATTTTCTTTGTTAGTCAAATTTTAATATCGTTTTGTCGATAGAATTCCTTTTTTGAATATTTATTTATTAATAACTGTGATAACATAAGAGATTTCCGCAGTCAGGATTCACAGTGTTGTTTGTTTGAAAGTCCTATCCTCTACAGTCAAAACCACTAGCTTAGCTGGAGATAGGTCAGCGGAGATTATTACGTAAATTGATTTTATACGAAAATCGTTTAACAAAACTAGACCAAACATGTTAACGGATCCAAGGGCTGTCAACTGTCGGCTGTCACAAAATACACAGATGAGTGCAAAAAATAAACTTTCTTGTTGAAATTTCAAACGATATAATTTTGACGATGAAACGTAAAACCAGCTTATTTCGTTGATAAGAAATCGCTAGAACACCCTTCGATTATAAAGCTTAGAAATTTTAGCTTTACTGCTGAGAGGTCAGAAGGATAATCTTTGCTGGTGGGAAATCATAGTGGTAGTGTTGCTGGTGTAAATTTCCACCAATCAAACTAAGCAGACGTGTTTACTATGCTTATGCAAAATGAACACAATCAGAAGAGCCAACTTTGTTGCTGCAAAGTCAGACGTGATTTGTTAGAACTAACATAAATGAGATAGCCTTGTTCGCGAAAGGTGACTTGTTTGTTTGGTGCCATTTTATTAGGACTAGTTTAATTGGTGCAATTTCAAAGGGCCACTTCGTTTGAGGTGCAGAAGAAGACAGAAAGAACGGGGGAGATTAGACAGACCAGAATCGCTGGAGGGAACATCTAACTAGTCAGAAAGGCAAATTGCGATTGCATGAAATCCGGCGTGCTATAGCTTTGATATTTCAAAATGAGCTGATGAACAGCGCTGGTTGGTTGTTAATGGACCCGTTTCTCTTATAAGGAGTAATAATAAAGAGCGTTGTTAGTGATTGATTGGAAGAAACAAACATGGTGAAAGCAAGACTTCATAGTTAGAAGTCGAAAGGTAAAGCAATATACCAGCATAGCTATAGATGGAAAATCGAATCAAGAAACCGATGATTGGAACCCAAACATTTTCGATTTCCTTGAAACTTTAGTAATCGTTAGTGTGCTAAAAAAAATTAACACAGTTTTTTTTATTTGTTAACTAGTTTTGACACAGGATGGCTGGAAATTTGTTAAGAAATTTAGATACAAGCAAAGATTAAAGTTAAATTGTGCTCGGCCGCGTTATACGATTGTACTAAATTTTTGTTTGTTTGAAAGGTACTTAGATATTTAGGTAAGGCACTCTATGTCAAAACTAGTGCAAAAAATAAAAAATAAGTATTAATTTTTATTTTATTATGCTATAACGATTACCGAATTACAAAGAAAATCGGAAAAGGTGAGCTTCAAATTTCCTATTTTATCGGCGACTTGACTCGTTTTTCCATCTATAGGTGGTTGAAATCAAAAGAGATGAGACAGCAGTAATGCCAGTCCTGCTGATCTTGGGTTAAAGTAATTGGGTCAGCAGAGTCAGATTCGAAATATTAAAAACGTCTCGCTGAGCGATACATTAAACATACAGCTGATTATAGGAACAACCTTCACCATTTAAAATGATAATTTCAAAACTTTAACGTGATTATTTTACTATGGCGCAATAAATATAGCGGATTTTTACTTCGGAAAGCGAGAAAATTAGTTTTTCTTCTGCAAAGCAAGAACCAGTTTTTGTTTTCAGATTTTGTGTAGGCAAGTGTAAAGAAAAAAAAGAAGTGACTTTTTTGATGGAATATACGAAAACCCAGTTTTTTTATTATAAAATGAATGGTGCACTTGTGTGCAACCTTAAAAGAAGAAATAACCATACCAAAAAACGGTATTCATAATCTCCATTTTTTTTTAATTAAAGATCTAACCAACATGCAAAGTTGAAAAAGTTACTGCAATTTTTAACACAAGCTTTGCTATATCGGTTATGTCAGACAAGTTATTATTAAACTGCAAAGCAAATGTTGCATTAAAATTAATTCTAATGGAAAACTTCAAATTTTAGTTAGAGTTAACATCATAATTTATTTTTTATAGAAATGGTGAACTTTGAAAACAACTTGCTACGCTAGAAGTTTGAAAACAACTTGCTAATGCAAAGAGCATTAGAGAAAGAGAAATGAAAAATGAAATTCAAGTGATTTCCAATATGTACTTAAGCTTAATTGCTCACAAAAAACCTCTCCAAATTAAAATTCTCCTAATGTTGTCAATATTTCCTAACCAAAATATATCACCGTAGGACGTATTTGAGTAGCAATTTGCATTACATATTCAGTTTTTTTAATTGTGTGGAAGCAAAGCTCGGCATAGTGAAAAAAGATAAATTATGTAATAAAACAATAAGTGAATAAATTTAAAAACATCAAGGTTCTACTAAAAACACAAAGATAATCAACAAAAAATCATAACCTTAATCCAAATACCCTTGATTAAACTTCTGAGCACAACACATGTCCAATTTTCAATCATACAACAAACGTAAAACATATTCGAAATTAAACTTTTAAATTTATAATAATATTTTTAAATGGTTCTTACTAATTGGCAATTATCGTAGTCTTCAATAAATATACATAGGTACTTCTAGTTCTTATTGTATAAATATTCAATTTTCCTTCTTACTTTGTGTTAGGTTCTCTATATACATTTTTGTTAAATTAAAAAGAAATCGCAATAACAAACTCAATTTTAATTCTTTTCCGTTTCATTATTATTATTATTATTATTATTTTTTATTTATAAATTGGTTTCTCCACAAATCTGCTACAATCCTTTCAAATAATGTTTAAGAATTAACGTTTTCTTTTTAGTATTGTTTTGCTCTTCTAATTGAGCTGGAAAAATAAAGGAAAATTCAATTTTCCAATTTTATTTTTTGTCGAGACTTGGATTTGCCATTGTTTTTTATTTTATCTTTTGTTGTTTTTTTTGCAATTATTTTCAGAGTGTTGCTGATATTGATAAGATTTATTGGGGATTTGTTTTAATTGTACACTGTGGTCGGTAAGTATAGTTTATTTATTTTGGATGTATTGTATATCCGTATAATTATATATCTGGGCTTTTATAATTGAGTATGCCACTAACTGACATTCTGGTAACCTAAATGCAGTTTTGTTGTATTAGTCAAAACAATAACAAACGTTATTTTACAATGTTCTAGAAAAGAAGTCTACCTTAAATAAGAAAAATAATTACATAATAGTACGAATTCCAAAACTTCTAGGTGTGAATATATTCCTTTCAGTTTATCTCTCCTCTGTTATAAACGTCGTAGTTTTAATAATTTTCCTATTATAGATAAAATTACTCGATTTTTATAATTTTGTTGTCTTCAGATATTTATTTAAATGTTGTATTTTGTTTTGGTGAAGCTCCTTTCCAGAAAGAATATTTTCTGTTAACACCATAATCCATAATCGTTACAATATTTTGACGATTATATGAAGTACGATGTAGTAAAAGGACATCGTTCTAGAAAATATTGTTTAGTTCCAATAAAAGAATATAAAACAACTGAATGAAGATAACAATGAAGATAACAAAAACAAAATAACACACAACATGAAATTGTAGTTTATCTAATAGGATAATAATATAAATCGAGAATAGAAATTTTACATATCTTACGTTGACAACAACGCATGGGGTCTTGCTGAAACTTTGGTATATTATCAGGATTCACTTGAAACTGGAAGAAATGGATTCATTTCAAAATTAGAGAAATGGGGCGGGTCTCCCAAAAACTTACCATGAACTCCTTTATTCCGGCTTTCAATCTTATGCAGACTTGGCATATAATATTTTAGTACTATTTTAATATGTCATCATATGCGTATCAATTTCCGGTTTGCCACTTCCGGTAAACAATTTATTTTTCAGTTTTTTAGGACGTTTATCCGTACTATAGTAGGGGTGTAGTGTGTTGAGTTTCTTAATGGTTAACACGCTGGACTTTGAGCTCATCGGTAACGGGTTCGACAACAATCTAGGTAAAAGTGTTTTTAAGCAAAACATTCACAACCATCAATACACCAGTTTTCCTATTAACCGATAGGCACCTAATATAATTAATATATTGGAAAAACTATGGGCTGATCACTCGGCCATATAAAAGTGATCGGCTAAATTCAGTCTTCAAGTTAAAATTGATTGAATTAATTTAATACAGGTAAACGACACTTGTTGACAGTTCGTTTCTACATATACGGGATTGTTTCGTAGCCCAAACTAAAATGAAGCGTTGGTATAAGGCTTGAATTATTATGAGAAAGGCACATTGGACAATGGGTTGGGGGAGCGGGGGATCCATCATACAGTAGGTGATTTTTTTCAATATGTTTTTTATGTTCGTTGGGAGCATACACCATTCGTTCGTGAAAGAATTTTGATACTTTGACGGAAGATGCTAATATATATGGCAAGGAGCGAGTTTTCGAGGCAAGTTTTTGAGAGGTATTGAACAAAATGATGGGAGATCCTCCGAGCCCGTTTTTTATTTTTTAGAAACCGCAATAACATCTGTACTTGACAACCGAATTGGATGAAACTTGGTGCATAAACATTTAGTACGGTTTACAACAGTGGTTTTTCGCTTTCGGAAAAAAAATTATTGTTTGCATTTTTTTTAGTGTCTTTATGCACACTACAGCCTACAATGATGAAGTGATTATGAGGAAACTTATGAAAATGGTTTAAATTAGTATGAGAAGATTATTATCAAATATTGGGACACATTGATCAAACTGGCTAGGATTCCACCATACAACTGCTTACACACTTTGTCTATAAAGTTTGTTGGGAGCATACAATCATCGTTCATTAATTAATTTTGATGACACTTTGACAAAAGATGGAGATTTAAGTGACAAAAAACTGATTAGTTTTTGGATGATATTTGGAGGAGTGGGGGGTTTTCCGAGCAACTATTTATTTGAAACATCAAAAGCATCAGTTTCTGATGTATGAGTAGTGAATAAACCATTTGAAATTTTCTAAATGTAGTAATGATATTGATTACACTGTACACAATTTATTTCAAGAATTTCAACAAAAAATAAAACAAAATAGACGAAATAAAAAAAAAATCTTCGTAGAAACTGCTTCGAAAAATTTTGATAACACAAATTTCGAAAAACGAAGTCAATAAATCACGTTTACAGATATTTTTGCAGATTCTAAATACAAAATATAAAAAATTATGAATTAAGTACGTTTGTTTTGTTTTTTCATCAAGCCATAACTTGTACGTATGACTCAACACCACCTCGTTCTATTTATTTATTTTTAACTAAAAAATTATGATTACTATATATTAATTTTGAATGATTAAGATTAATTACAAAATAAAACCACTCCTTTAGCAAACCGTATTCGTCGGTTCATAAACAATAGCATAATTAACATCATAGCCAGTGAAACGTAACTAATTATTTGTCCTAAAATTATCAAATTCAATTATCCCAACTTAACGACAATATCTTCATTAAATATTTTATACATAAAATTGTAAACGAATATACAGTAATCTCTTCCTTTTTCCTTCTATCCATCTCCACTTTTATTTATACGATTTTATTTATTTATTATCAAATTCATTAGAGAGCCAATTAAAGTTTAAAATTTTTGCAACTATAGGTATAATTATTTTAGTTAAAAAAAAATGGCGCTAGGATTTCAAATAATCAATGCAAAAGCGTGGGTTGAAATTCGTTCGTTATAATGATAAGGGTTGTAACGGTGATGAGTGGTAGGGCTATGGTGTTACTGAAAATTTTGAGAAAATAAAATAAAAGAAAATAAAAGGGTAACATTTTTATACTATATACCATTATGGTTGGCATAAATGTTGAATATCGAAAAATTAACTAAATAATATAAACATTGATATGACTCCACTACTGGTCTTATAATGAATTATATATTATATACCATTATTTCGTTGCTTGATGAAGAATGAGAGATAAATTCTGTAATTTCATTTTATTTCATTTTTTTGTTAAATTAATTAATTTAAGTGAATGACAATGTAATGTATTTATGTACATATATATTTACATAGTGTGTCATAAGAACCATCGACAGTTTGAAAGAAAAACGTTAAACGAACGAGTTCAAATAAATAAACAAGCCACCCTTTGCTCCATATACTATAATTCTTGAATTTTCAATGTATTAGTGTACCATATAGCATAGTGTTGTTGGTTGTTATCAGTAATAGAACAATACGATGAAAAAAAAAGAAAATTGAAAATTTTCTAGAATAAAAGAAGAAGGATGAAAAATGTAATACAATTATGTGATGTTGGTTTTTCTTCTATTTTGTTGTTGTTATTTTTTTTTCATTTGAAAAATGGCAAGAAAATTGGTAGGATGTGGCAAATTAATATGATAATAATGAATTGTTTTGTAATTAAGTTTTTGAAATAAAATATTCTAATTAATTGGAAGAAAATGAAGAATAGATATTGATTTATTATTTGTTTTTGTAGTTTTGTTTATTGTTGTTTTTTTGTATAACTCATATTTTACATAAAATCACGAACCTAAACTATAACATTTTTCATAGAAAGTGGTTGAACTATTGTTTTTGTTTTATCATCATATCTATTCCAGATGACTTGTTATTTTGTATAGCTTGCATATTTTTTTATGATACATATTTCACTCACATACCATTACTATTGTAATTATTATTACAATTTTATATTGATATTTAAGTTGAAACGGCGCCAAAATTAAATTTATTTGAAAGTGTTTTTTTATTATTAGTTTGAAAATATATGGCGGGGAGTTGAAAAGTAATTTTTTCAGATTTCATTTCGGAGTTATGTATGCTTCGTTTTTACCTTGAAGAAGCTTGAATATCTGGTGACCACGAATTATAAATAACATTGTTTACGGCAACATATATTTGTGCATATGAGTTTTTATTTTTTCCGCGATTCGACTCGTGAAAATAAAGAAACGTTTCAAGAACGGTAGAAGGGCAATTTGAAAGACGGTAAAGTTTGAATGGTTCCTCATTTTTTTAGGTAATAGTCATATAATTAATGGAAATTGGGGTATTCCCATTAATCATTGTGATCAGGATTGAAGGTTCTGTCATCAGAAAACTTATTAAAAATTCAAACATGAAATCTGATATATAAAATGGATATTTGTATTTGGTCTGTTGGCTGCTGATAAAATTAGATCCATTGATTTTGGTTTGCCAACTGATGGTAGATTAGTTTTCACTGTGAGCAACAAAAGGCCTACTGCTGTATCATTAAGCGGGTTAGTTGGTTTGATTTGTCGTTAATGAATGTTGATGTGTTGCTCTCGGACTTCCTAAGGGTCTCTATCCAGCAGAGTTTTGGATGTCGAGTGGCTAATTGTACAAGGTTTTCTAAACTTGCGTGCTGTATCGCAGAATGTTTGTGGTACTGACTATTACTATCTCGACCATGTTTGAAGCCAAGATGATAATCTTCCGTGTAAAAGGAACTGGAAGGGTAGAACCGATAACTTAAGCAAACCCAAACCCGTTATTTACATTTAAATTTTCTCCAGATCATTCGCTATTGATATTTTCATCACTGTCTAGATTGGTGTTCATTCGTCTAGTGCAAACAAATCGCTACTGGCATGCTGCGCATCCAAAGCGGTCACATAATTTTCTAGGAGGGTTGCTAGACCAGCTAGAAGTTTCTAGTATCAGAGAGAGCGACGAGGACGTGTTATCGTGTGATCTCAACCCGGGTAAGAAAAAGCTAAGAGGCCAAACCTGGGCCAAGCCCGCACCCCAGTTTTTGGAGTTTGGGCCAGGTTTAAATTTTTCAAACGGCCCAAGCTTGGACTGATGTCCTGGGGCCAAGTCTAACAAACCAAGCTTGGGCCAAGTCTGGCAAATAAGACTTGGGCCAGGTCTACAAAACAAATTTTTTCCAGACATCCTTTAATTGTGTGGAAAGAGTAACATATATGAAAATAAAGATAAAAATAATATGGTCTGCACATGTTTACAATGCATTACACTGGTTAATAACGCGTAATATAATAAACTGAACCCCGGTTCAGTCTCACTAGGCATTGACAACTGGCCCAGACTGAAACCAAAGCTAGTTAGCCAAGGCTTGGCTCACCAATACTGGCTTGAGATTGGTCCGTTGTTTAATATTGGCAGTTCCTACACGGGAACTAGAGGAGTAAGTTTATGATTAACCAAATGGATCGGATCAAGGTGTAATGCAAAACATCCCGAAGATCAGCTTGGCCATTCAAATTGCCCAGTCACTATGGAAATTTGCCGATCTCCAGGGGTATAATTTGCCTTATCTATACGTATCACGGATCTTTGCGTGGATCTACTTCTCCGGGCTATCTTTGGATTTGGAAAGAAAGTAAACGAGGACCTAATAATTATAGGTCGATCTCTAGTAGCACTAAAAATATCAGCACTAAAGACATTGTAAATCGGGACATATGCGCTAATGAGACAGGTCCATGTAAGCCTTCCAAGCTTACCAAGCTGTCGCACAACGTAAGAAGAAACCTGAAAAGTAAACGAGTGACGTCCATTCCTGATGCTGATAAAACGGATCAGAAATTTAGCCATCTTCGATTGGCTAAACGAATTATTACATCCAGACCGGGAAACACCTCTGCTTCCAAAATGCGACGATCACAGGAGGAATCCTCAAAGGCTCATAAAAACCAAAGATTTTGTTGGCCAGACCTTTTAGATGATAAAGGAACAAACTGGTAACAGCGCTAGTCTACAATTTTTCTGAACATGATCAGTGAGAATTCAGGATCGAACCCAGTCTGCAGAGATGGTGGTTGGCATCGGAATCATCTTCAAATTGATAGCACGTGCGGACCTTCAATCGTTGATTCTATACCGATAGGCGATCAATCTTCTAGGAGAGATTTGAGCAGGTGTCACACTGTAAGTGGTTAATGTAGAGATTAAAGAACATACCAAGTCCACCGACAACTCCTGCTTGGACCCCTGCAACATCCGAAGATTCAGGTAGGGTACTGAAAAAGCCGAAATACATCAATCCAGAGATTCCTACTCATAACTTCCTACCCATAATGATGGCAGCGTACCTATCGTTTTCATTATTAAGGAATTCTTGGCTATCTAGTTAAAAGTGACGGTGTGATATATATACAAGTAGGATAAGGCTGGGAATAAGACAGGATCACCTCAATCGGTTAATGATGTTTTTTTTAAGTGAAAAAGCTGAAGGGACGATGGACAGCCCCCTCGACTGAAGGGAAGAGGGACTGTGACTATCTTTAAGACTTTAACAACCGGTACCGGTAGCGATGCTTAGTCCACGGAACAGACGTAATCGTATCGATAAGTGTCTCCGAACTTGTTGATGATTATTGATGCTCTTGGATCATGCGTTCTCAGCAGACGAAAGAGCAAATCATATTCACAATGTTGGGCGAAGAAACTCCAAATTGCTCACCAGGAGTACAAAAACCTCAAACCGGATAGTTTGATTACTATATCGCCAGTTCTCTGTAACTTGGTCTTTAATGATATGTTTTTGGCGCCAGCATAGCAGTTATAGACTGAAGTAAACTGAAAACTACCGATATGTGGAGCAAGTGTTCAGCAAGAATATTCCCTCTGACATCGTCCTTTCCATACCGAAATCATTTTTAGAGTTTAGTTTCACAACTGACATTCTTCCAGATAGGACTGAGAAAGTGAATTATAGACGGATTTTATAACTAAATTTTATAACTTTAATACGAGTGAGTCGAAAATGAATGGAAAAGTCGGTTGGATTATTCTGCAAACAACTAAATTGTAATAAATCAACCAGCCGTTCTGGCGAAGGTTGTAAATAAGACCGTAGACTGGTTGAAGTAGAATGTAATATATGTAAAGAATATTGGTATTTTTACGTGCAGTCAGGCTGCAATCAAGATTTTAGAGTTGAGCTTCATCACCTAAATAGAATTCCGGCACTATCTCTTAACGATATGGTTGATCAGCTTAACATACACCTCGTCTGGGTACCAGGTCATTTCGGTATAAACTTACAATTCGACGGACTCGTTCAGCAAGGCCCTTCCTGCCTTGTATCACCAAGTATGGCAAGTTTGGAAATACCACTTTAATTACCACTCCATGCAAACTGTTGTTCCAAAAGTAAGTACATTAGCACTAGGGTTGCACCGATTAATCGGTAGATAATCTGTAATCGGCCATATCGGTCATTTTGCCGATTAATCGGTATCGGCTTCTTTGTCCGATTAATCGGCCGATTATCAACACATGCGTTTAAAGATAAAAATATGACAAATTTGTCTATGTTTTTTTGCATATTTTTGATAACTTGACAGTTTTAACTTTTGAAAAAGTTATAATTCAAAATAATTCTGTTTTTAAATAAAGTACTCTAGTCACTACCATCGACATGAGATTTTTTTTTAAATTTTACTAAACTTCTTGCCTCTGTAAAATTGCTCAAATTGTTTAACACATCAAGTTCGAAACAAATAGACTCATACATATATTTATATACATAAAATTGCACTTTTTTAACATTAATTTACGAACTGTCTAGTGCAAAATTACACAAAAAATGCGATGTTATGTTACTTAAAAGCTCTTTCACTTGTCAAAAGCTCATGACACTTCTCTAAACTGTGTTATGAATGTTGGTTTTATCCATTCTTAAATTCTTACTTGAGACATCATTTTATTTTTCATTGTATTTAAACTCATTAATTTTTCTATCATTCCGAATTCTAAGTTTTTCAATCAATCAGGTTTGGAACCAAGCGAAAAACACCATGGAAAGACCGCTATTAATCAAAATTATACAAAATCCGCGCAGGGTAAATTTCGAAAATAAATGTAAAAATACTGATGTAGCGCCCTTTTATTTGATACGCTAGTTGGCTAGGTAAAAAATTTATATTTTTCATAGCCATACATCGCATCCCTGCAAAACAAACGAAAACAACTTTATTCATTAATAACCACGCCATTTTGTGTGGACATGTTAGTTTTATACACATCCTAAATTTCCGGCCCATAGGGTTTATAGTTTATGATATACTTGATATAATGGAAACATTCATGTATTCTCAAAAACATGCAGAATATCATTCAGAAATATCTCCAAACCAGTAAAAACATGGTTCTCATCTGAGAGCTAAACAGCTTGTAGGATTAATAATGCGCAGTACCAAGAAAATATCGAAAGTAGCCGAAAATAAATTTAAGAATAGTTCAAAACTAGATCCAGCGTACTATATAATTCAATTAACAATAAAACATTCGTTTGGCTTAGAAACATGAAACATTCACCAAGGCTATTTTGTTTGAACTAAAAAGCATAGGAAGTACAGTTCGGTACAAGTACAATTCGGTGCAAAGTTTCTCGCTCGGTCAGCAATGGCAGTGTGGTTCTCGAAGTTTGCCATTCGTGGCTTCTGTCTACGTAAGTTTTTATTATTTTCATACCATGCTTGAATTATAATGACAACGAAGTCGTTGCCAATTACATGAATCAACCAAATGTTCCACAGTCGACCTAGATATTGGGTAAAAAATAAGCTGAGGACTGCAGATTATTTTACCCGCGAATGGAAAATAGTTGTCAGAAAAATGCAAAAGAGCACTTTCAACAGTTACAGAATTTTTTTATTTAAATATTGCCGAACTATAAATTAAAAAAATAAAAGAGACATTTTAAACTAAGGTTGCACAGAGTCCCGATTTTGGTGGAATTATCCCGACTTGTGAAGAAAAGTCCCGAGTTTAATTGTCTAATTAAAAAATTCTTTGAGCAGATTTGTTTAACTCATTTCCATCAAATAATCGAACAAAGCAAATCAAAATAAAAAAATGAGAATTTATATTTGAAAGAGAAATATTTCTTTTGCTTTATTTTCTATTTTACTTTTACTTAAATACAAAAAAATACGATAATTATAAAATAGAAAATAAAAAAAAGTACTCGTATGTATGAGTGTTTAAATATATTATTTAAGAATTGTATTGGGATGATAATTTTTTATATTTAACAAATATAATTTCATTCATTGATAATTTAAGTACTCGTATGTATGAGTGTTTAAATATATAATTTAAGGATTGTGTTGGGATGATAATTTTTTGTTTTTGTATATTGAAGAAGCAAATGATTGAATTTGTTATTTGGGTTACGAATTGTTTGTTTTGTTGTCAAGATTTTTTATTTATTTTTTCATCTTTTTTTAAATGGATTTGAACTATATTAAGTTTTTATTGTCCTAGGTCGATGACTTTAGATTTTAGAATATATCAATTTAGTTTGGTCAGAGTTTGATTTAAATTGATTCATTTGGTCGTGTTTGATATAATTACTTCGGTCTGAAAGACCTGAGATTACATTCATGAGCTCAAAGTGAAATTCTTACCCATGCTTTTTTGGCATTTCTCGACGTTTTAGGACCTACTGATTCTAAAAAAGCAACAAACAAAAATGTATGTCTGTCTGTCGGCCAGCCGTCCGCCGTCCGTCCGTCACAACCTACGAAATCTAGAAAACCGCTGAACGGATTTGAAAATTTTATTTTCTAAAAATAAGATTTCTCAATAGTAAGAGCCGAAAGGACGATGTGTTCGATAGCTGTACCGGAAGCGTGTCAAAAAAATCGTCAAGTGTGTCAAAACAAGGAAATTTGCATATTTTTTGCTTAAAAAACGTTCATTTTAAGTGATTACGAGTAGGAACATTGAATTTGGAGAAATCTTGATGGTCGGGATTGGTATGGGAGACCAAAATCTAGATTTTTGCATTATAAGTTTGTCAAAAAAATGTTGTCAAGTGTGTCAAAAGAAAGATTTTTATTTATTTTTTTACTCAAGTTTTTGGAAAAAAATAAAATTAATAATATGTATGCATGAAAATATATTATTATTATAGAGAATTATGGCATTATAAGATTGTCAAAAAAATAATGTCAAGCGTGTCAAAAATGATTTCATTGATTTTTTTAGCCAATTTTTTGGAAAAAAAAAATTTATCTGTTTTTATGAATTGGTTTTATTGAATTGGTTATAGTTTTTGAAATAGTTTTGGAATTTTGATAAAAGTTTGTATTTTTTGATTTTGTAATAATTTTTGCTATATTTTTAGAATTTTGGAAAAACTTTAAATTCTTAAGAATTTTTGGAATTTTATTAGAATTTAGAAAAAGTTTAAATATTTGATTTTATTCTAATTTTTGGAATGTTTTTGGTATTTTTCAATTTTTGATTTTGTTATAATTTTTGCAATATTTTTAGAATTTTGGAAAAAGTTTGGATTTTTAAGAATTTTTGGAATATTAATGGAATTTAAAAAAGTTTAAGTATTTGATTTTATTCTAATTTTTGGAATATTTTTGGAATTTTGAAAAAGTTTGATTTTATTTAAGTTTTACAATATTTTTGGAATTTGAAAGAAATATGAATTTGTGATTTTGTAATATTTTCTCGAAACGCTAAATGGAGATGATTTTGAGTAGTTTGCTGAGTGTATCCTCTTTTCACTAAATTATGTTAATTTTTGATCTGTTATAATTTTCCGGCAACGTATTGATGTTTCGTGTTAGTTTTGAAATAAATTTCTAAACAGAGATAAAAAGTACTTATACTTTAACAAATCAAAATAAAAATAGAGAAACATTTATATGCATTTGAAATTTCTTTTGCTTTATATTCTATTTTACTAATGAGACAACAAAAAATACGATGATAAAATACAATTAATAATTAAAAAAAAAACTCGCATGGATTAGTGTTTCCTTTGACATGTTTATATAAATATGTAAAGGTTTTTAGAATTCATTGATAATTTTGGTTTGTTTTTGTAAGTTAAAAATGGTCAAAATAATTTTTCAGTTTTTGAAGAATTTGGGTTACGCGTTGTTGTTGTTGGCTACATAGATTGATATTTGATTTATTTTTCATCTTTCAAATGCACTTTAACCATATGTTTAGGTTGTTGACTTTAGCCAATTTTTTTTGGTCAGAAATTGATTTAATTTGATTTGGTTGTGTAGGATAAAAATATTTTTAAATTTCAAAATCTATGTATTAAAATTTGTATCAATTTAATGTTTTAAATTTGAATACATGAGTTCTAAAAGAATAGATTATGAAATTTAAAAATATTATTTTCCAATAATTTGTCTTATGATGTTATGCGGTTATGTGTTCTAAAAACTTTTTTACTTTATACGGCTCAAAAATACATTTACCTTAAAATTAATGTTTAATCATATCAAAGCGATACAGTAGATCGTTGTTTGTGATATAATTATAATACCTGCAGCCAAATTCTGTGACTGTGAAGTGGTGAAGTGTTAAAAATTTCTTTATTTCGATTTTATCACCAAATTTTTATCATTTTAACATTTTTTGCGATTCTATATGCA
Organism: Diogma glabrata; assembly: GCA_963693315.1. NCBI lineage: Eukaryota > Metazoa > Arthropoda > Insecta > Diptera > Cylindrotomidae > Diogma > Diogma glabrata. The sequence continues at coordinate 263,401,207 of OY856186.1, forward strand.
ATTTATGTGCGATGTAAGTGTTAAAAAATCTTATAGTAAGTAGGCGACTCACTAAATATCAAACGTCAATGCATAAAATTTTCATTGATTGTTTTATTTAATAGAATTATTATAAAAAATCCTTTATTTATTATTTTCAAAATAAATTATTTTTTGTGAACAAAATATAATGGTTGAGCGAAATTAATTTTGAATTGGATTAAATAAAAGATTTGTTCAATTAATTCATGCCGTCAGTTATGCAAAGACATATTTATGAGAAATGCTGAAATAAACGAGATGTCAAGTATATTGCTATTTTTTGCAAATAAGACTTATTTTGACTCTAGTGGGGTCATAATTAAAGTTCTAATCTAACAACAGGAATTTGTTCCTCTATTGCTCAAGAAATATAGATTTTGAAAGAATTCTATAATATCTCATTAGAAGTATGTTATATTACCGTTCTGGATAAAAAGTAATATTTGGTAAATTTTCATCACGACTACGATAGCAGACGTCGATCTTTTTAACAATATTCTGAACACACTTCTGCATAAGTGTTCAGATAGAGACCGATGACGTCTTCAATGGGATTGTGCTCTTGCATTATTTGTAATTGCCAGTTTCATTTTCAAAAAACATTAAGTTCAAGAAAACAATACATAAACCTAACACAAACATGAGCGTTTTGATACATGAAATGTAAATCTAGTTGACTGTATATACGTATATACATATAGATATATTAATTCCGAACTACGGTCTAAAACACATACATACCAATCATTTTGAATAACACAATTTAAACATCAATTTAACTATATTTAAATATTTTCGAAGTTAAATTTGAAAAAAAATTTTTGATGTTATTTTGAAATCTTAAATAAACAAATCACATTGGTGTAATTGAGTTTTTTGACATAATGGCGTTAGCAACAAAAGAATTCATTTTATTTTATCACTAACCAAAAGTCAGTGTTAACTTTTCAGTTTTAACATTTACTAATTTAGATTTTTTTACGGTGAAGTGATAAAAAATTTATCACTACACCGCTTCACAGTTACAGAATTTGGCTGCTGATGTTCTAAATAATATGATATAAGTTTATCCTTTGAGCTGCTTGTTTTAGGTAGATTTCATATAAAATCTACCTATTGCAATGGGAATTCTTGGAGTTCCGGATAAAATTTTAACAAAATGAATTTATTATGCGTCGAGGAGAAACATATTTTTAATGCCGGGTGAAAAACACGTGAAATCAGCAAGGTCTGGAAATGAGGTTTTAATTTTGTATAATTAGAATTCGTTGACATCAATCAAAAGTTTTCTGCGTTTTTAGTTTTTTTTTTAACCCTGTCTAAGATACAGGGTGTTGAAAAATCAAGAAATTGCTCGACCCTGGTGTATTGAAATGGCTCTACAGTCAAAACTACTGGACTGATTTTAATGTTATATAACTCAAAATGTATGTATTAAACAGAGCAAAATAATAATTCACATTATATGACCTTGAACACTTTCTTTTAGAAACATAACGGTAAAAAATTCAAATTCGATTTGTTTTTTTTTTATTAATTTTATTGCAACACGCCTTAAAATGTTTCATCATAAAAAAAGTGGAGTTAAAAAATGAACAGTGTTTTTTGGATTTACATATATGTTTTTATAATAAATTTTTAATTTTAACTCAAAATAAATATTTTACACATTTTTTATCATTTATTTAATTTTACATTACTAAATTCCGTAGAGTTAGAATAACGTCTAGCTAAGATTGATCCATCATTTGTAGGAATGTATGAGTGATATCCTCGTGTTGGAAGGAATTGTTTTTAAATTTTCGTATCTATCAGCTAGTCGATTTCATTTCGCAAACAAAGGAATCCCTCTGCATTCTGTCACTATATGACAGTTGTGAATGAGGGATCTCAACAGTTTGACTGTTTGCAGGCATAATGGATTTGATTTCATCCGAACTCTACTGATGAAGATATTTATAAAAAACAACGAGATCAGACCAATCAGTTCATAACCAAACTTCTCTTCTATCCGTCTGTAATGGAAGACGATAAAAATGATCAATAATTTATTATCTATATTATCTATATCTCTATATTATGTTTTTATTATAAAATATATTATGAACGTATTATATTATATTATATTATTTAATATAATCAAGCAACCATTGACTTCGGATGCAAAACATTTTTGATAAAAATAATATTTTCATAAAATTGTTATTTTAAATTTAAATAATGTTGTAAGGATAGACTGCCTAAAAGGTACACAATCAAAAATAGTCATAATCATATCGGAAGCCAAACTATCATTTATTTGATCTCCTTGCTATTACAGAAGGAAAAACAAGTTTGAAATGATACACAAAAATCAAAATCAAATTTCAAACCAAAATACAAGAAAAATCGGACCGATAACAAGAATCTATCAATTGAATATTGAAGGATCTAGCAAATCGAAATGCGAACATTTATCGAATCAACTAAAAGATTACAAAATAGATATTGCAGTCATTCAAGAAACACACATTGCATCAGACGAAATTTTAGTTACCAGAGGTGAAATTCCTGGATATGAAATTATCGGAGCAACATTTCATAAATCGTATGGAACTGCAACGTATGTAAAATGTGGTCTGAAAATGTGAAACTAGTGGAAACCTCTTCAACAGACGATGTTTCTATCATAACAATTGAGGTTGGCGGAACAATTATTATGAATATATACATATACCAAACACAGTCTGGCCGACTAATGTTCTCCCTTCATATGATAAACCGAGCATCTATATTGGTGACTTTAACAGCCATCACACACTATGGAAATATCAGAATGATGACATCAACGGTATAACACTTGTAAATTGGTCTGAACAGCAAAACTTGCATCTCATATTCGACGCGAAAGACCTTGGTATTTTTCAATCCGGCCGATGGCGCCGAGATTACAAACCAGACCTATGTTTCGTTTCATCTAATTCTAAAGATCAACCAATACATGCTTTAAGACAAGTATTATTGGGTTTCCCACATTCTCAGCATCGACCAGTAATAGTAGAGGCTGGAATACAAATCCCGATGATACATTCAATACCGAAACCTAGATGGAATTTTTTAAAGGCTTCATGGCATTTTTCAAAAGATGCTTCTGTACGATTTATTCCCCAAGTTGCAAAGACGAACGTTTCCTTGGCGCTACTCTAACAGCTGCAAAAAAATTCATACCGCGAGGCTATCGTATGGAATATATTCCAAGATGATTCCAAGATGAATATATTCCAAGATGATGAACAATTAGAATTTTAATCGGACTAAAACTTTTTAAAATTAAATATCTGAAGAATACGAATTAACGCCTCTTTGTAAATTTGATATATTTTAAAGGAAGGTTGGAACTATATTTAAAAAATAAAAAAAGTTAAAATTTAATTGATTTTAAATTTAATGGAAGTTGTTTGAAAAAATGAAGAAAAATTCGAATTTCAGCCGTACTAAAAATCTTTAAAATTAAATATCTCAAGAACAAAAATTTCAGCCTCTTTGTAAATTTGATATATTTTAGAATAAGGATAAAACTATTTTCAGAAAAAAAATTAATTAAATTCCAATTGTTCTTTGACCCTAGCGCCATCTTTAAAAAAGTTTTTTTAATATTTTTATTTAAAAATTAATTATAAAAACAATAAATTAATTTTTGTTTCTTGTCTTTAATTTGGCCTCAAGCTTCAAGCAATTTTATTTGTGTGTAAGTGATCTGTCCAATGTGTGACCCAAATATTTCGGATTATAGTTATGTGTAACTTGTGTTCCGTTAAAATTGACCCCACTCTTGGTTGAGTTGTTGGTAAATCGATCACGTAAATGTTGAAAAATAATGGAGCCAATACTGATCCTTGTGGGAGACCATTACTCAATTTCCTGAAAGAACTCTTCTCATTATTTCGATAGACTTGGAAAAGGCGATTTGTGAGCATATTGTTGATTACTTGAGCAATTTTAAGGCATGGAATAATATTGAGCAGCTTATATATTAAGTCTTTTCGCCAAACGGTGTCATAAGCCGCTGTTAGGTCTATGAAAACAACAGACATTTTTATTTTTTTTTGGAACCCAAGTTCGATATAGTTGGTTAGTGGCAATACTTGATCTGTGCAATTGCGTCTACGTTTGGTAATATTGCAGTTTCCATTATGTAAAAGCGAGCAAGCCATTTTCTGGTATTTTCTCCGCAATTTTTAAGGAATTCTGGATAGACATTATCGAAGCCAGCTGCTTTGCCCGATTTCATGTCCGATTATGAAGCTGCAATCTCTTTGATGGTGAAAGGGCGACAATATTCGGAAGATCTTGGTGTGTTTCGTTTCAAGTTTTTAAGATTTAAGAGAACGGTTTTTGAAAGTTCTTTATGTGGTTCAATTCAACTCTTGACATGTTTACTATCCTATTCGCTATTAAAATTGGATTTATGTTTGTTTTATCAGCAAATTTCTTTTTCTCAGCACCCAATTTTCGTATTTGACTCCATGCTTTTCTACTAGAATGTGTAAAATCCATATTTTCCATAGCAGACTTTCTTGTCGATTAGCATCTAAGGATCTTAATAGATCATCAGCTATTTCTGGGTCTCCACTTTCTTCGAATTCATTGAAAAGTCTTTCACTTTCCTCTTTCTATCTTGGAATATATTCCATACGATAGCCTCGCGGTATGATTTTTTTTGCAGCTGTTAGAGTAGCGCCAAGGAAACGTTCGTAGTTCTTTGCAACTTGTGGAATAAATCGTACAGAAGCATCTAAGTCTTTTGAAAAATGCCATGAAGCCTTTAAAAAATTCCATCTAGGTTTCGGTATTGAATGTATCATCGGGATTTGTATTCCAGCCTCTACTATTACTGGTCGATGCTGAGAATGTGGGAAACCCAATAATACTTGTCTTAAAGCATGTATTGGTTGACCTTTAGAATTAGATGAAACAAAGCATAGGTCTGGGTTGAAATCTCGGCGCCATCGGCCGGATTGAAAAATACCAAGGTCTTTCGCGTCGAATATGAGATGCAAGTTTTGCTGTTCAGACCAATTTACAAGTGTTATACCGTTGATGTCATCATTCTGATATTTCCATAGTGTGTGATGGCTGTTAAAGTCACCAATATAGATGCTCGGTTTATCATATGAAGGGAGAACATTAGTCGGCCAGGCTGTGTTTGGTATATGTATATATTCATAATAATTGTTCCGCCAACCTCAATTGTTATGATAGAAACATCGTCTGTTGAAGAGGTTTCCACTAGTTTCACATTTTCAGACCACATTTTACATACGTTGCAGTTCCATACGATTTATGAAATGTTGCTCCGATAATTTCATATCCAGGAATTTCACCTCTGGTAACTAAAATTTCGTCTGGTGCAATGTGTGTTTCTAGAATGACTGCAATATCTATTTTGTAATCTTTTAGTTGATTCGATAAATGTTCGCATTTCGATTTGCTAGATCCTTCAATATTCAATTGATAGATTCTTGTTATCGGTCCGATTTTTCTTGTATTTTGGTTTGATATTTGATTTTGATTTTTGTGTATCATTTCAAACTTGTTTTTCCCTCTGTAGTGATAGTTTGGCTTCCGATATGATTATGACTATTTTTGATTGTGTACCTTTTAGGCAGTCTATCCTTACAACATTATTTAAATTTAAAATAACAATTTTATGAAAATATTATTTTTATCAAAAATGTTTTGCATCCGAAGTCAATGGTTGTTTGATTATATTAAATAATATAATATAATATAATACGTTCATAATATATTTTATAATAAAAACATAATATAGAGATATAGATAATATAGATAATAAATTATTGATCATTTTTATCGTCTTCCATTACAGACGGATAGAAGAGAAGTTTGGTTATGAACTGATTGGTCTGATCTCGTTGTTTTTTATAAATATCTTCATCAGTAGAGTTCGGATGAATTCAAATCCATTATGCCTGCAAACAGTCAAACTGTTGAGATCCCTCATTTACAACTGTCATATAGTGACAGAATGCAGAGGGATTCCTTTGTTTGCGAAATGAAATCGACTAGCTGATAGATACGAAAATTTAAAAACAATTCCTGGAACACGAGGATATCACTCATGCATTCCTAAAAATGATGGATCAATCTTAGCTAGACGTTATTCTTAGCTAGACGTTATTCTAACTCTAAAATTCTAACTATAAAAACATAATATAGAGATATAGATAATATAGATAATAAATTATTGATCATTTTAATCGTCTTCCATTACAGACGGATAGAAGAGAAGTTTGGTTATGAACTGATTGGTCTGATCTCGTTGTTTTTTATAAATATCTTCATCAGTAGAGTTCGGATGAAATCAAATCCATTATGCCTGCAAACAGTCAAACTGTTGAGATCCCTCATTCACAACTGTCATATAGTGACAGAATGCAGAGGGATTCCTTTGTTAGATACGAAAATTTAAAAACAATTCCTGGGAACACGAGGATATCACTCATACATTCCTACAAATTATGGATCAATCTTAGCTAGACGTTATTCTAACTCTACGGAATTTAGTAATGTAAAATTAAATAAATGATAAAAAATGTGTAAAATATTTATTTTGAGTTAAAATTAAAAATTTATTATAAAAACATATATGTAAATCCAAAAAACACTGTTCATTTTTTAACTCCACTTTTTTTATGATGAAACATTTTAAGGCGTGTTGCAATAAAATTAATAAAAAAAAACAAATCGAATTTGAATTTTTTACCGTTATGTTTCTAAAAGAAAGTGTTCAAGGTCATATAATGTGAATTATTATTTTGCTCTGTTTAATACATACATTTTGAGTTATATAACATTAAAATCAGTCCAGTAGTTTTGACTGTAGAGCCATTTCAATACACCAGGGTCGAGCAATTTCTTGATTTTTCAACAACCTGTATCTTAGACAGGGTTAAAAAAAAAACTAAAAACGCAGAAAACTTTTTTTTATTGATGTCAACGAATTCTAATTATACAAAATTAAAACCTCATTTCCAGACCTTGCTGATTTCACGTGTTTTTCACCCGGCATTAAAAATATGTTTCTCCTCGACGCCTAATAAATTCATTTTGTTAAAATTTTATCCAGAACTCCAAGAATTCCCATTGCAATAGGTAGATTTTATATGAAATCTACCTAAAACAAGCAGCTCAAAGGATAAACTTATATCATATTATTTAGAACATCAGCAGCCAAATTCTGTAACTGTGAAGCGGTGTAGTGATAAATTTTTTATCACTTCACCGTAAAAAAATCTAAATTAGTGAAATGTTAAAACTGAAAAGTTAACGCTGACTTTTGGTTAGTGATAAAATAAAATGAATTCTTTTGTTGCTAACGCCATTATGTCAAAAAACACAATTACACCAATGTGATTTGTTTATTTAAGATTTCAAAATAACATCAAAAATTTTTTTTTCAAATTTAACTTCGAAAATATTTAAATATAATTAAATTGATGTTTAAATTGTGTTATTCAAAATGATTGGTATTTATGTGTTTTAGACCGTAGTTCGGAATTAATATATCTATATGTATATACGTATATACAGTCAACTAGATTTACATTTCATGTATCAAAACGCTCATGTTTGTCGTAGGTTTATGTATTGTTTTCTTGAACTTAATGTTTTTTGAAAATGAAACTGGCAATTACAAATAATGCAAGAGCCCAATACCATTGAAGACGTCATCTGTCTCTATCTGAACACTTATGCAGAAGTGTGTTCAGAATATTGTTAAAAAGATCGACGTCTGCTATCGTAGTCGTGATGAAAATTTACCAAATATTACTTTTTATCCAGAACGGTAATATAACATACTTCTAATGAGGTATTATAAAATTCTTTCAAAATCTATATTTCTTGAGCAATAGAGGAACAAATTCCTGTTGTTAGATTAGAACTTTAATTATGACCCCACTAGAGTCAAAATAAGTCTTATCTGCAAAAAATAGCAATATACTTGACATCTCGTTTATTTCAGCATTTCTCATAAATATGTCTTTGCATAACTGACGGCATGAATTAATTGAACAAATCTTTTATTTAATCCAATTCAAAATTAATTTCGCTCAACCATTATATTTTGTTCACAAAAAATAATTTATTTTGAAAATAATAAATAAAGGATTTTTTATTCGCCTATATATTAAAGTGTTACTTTATTACTGTGATTTGCGGCTTTAAAGTATCACTTTTCAACTATTTATTTAGTCGTCATAGCTACGTCCAAAAAAGTAAAAAGCATTTGTATTTGTTTAAATTCTATGAAAAATAAATTTTTTTATCAAAGCAACCCGCAAATTCAAAATTTCATTATCCTATTAAAATAGTTGTTATCATTTGTTGTCATAGAATTTGGAAAAAATAATAAATATTTTTTCAAAGGTTACTTGTTCCACATATTTTTATTTTAAAATTTATGAAAATTTATAATTTTAATTTAGAATAAACAACTTTTCTTAAAATATTTTGCTTGCGGCGAATAAAAAATAGTATATGATGCACGGACGTAAGCTATTTTGGACTTAATGTGGGTGCAAATCTTGGCTAGCGCCTCGATTTGCAAACTCCACATCCGTCCAAAATCTTTAGCTTTACGTCCTAGCATCATAATGTACTATTTTATAATAATTCTATTAAATAAAACAATCAATGAAAATTTTATGCATTGACGTTTGATATTTAGTGAGTCGCCTACTTACTATAAGATTTTTTAACACTTACATCGCACATAAATTGCATATAGAATCGCAAAAAATGTTAAAATGATAAAAATTTGGTGATAAAATCGAAATAAAGAAATTTTTAACACTTCAACACTTCACAGTCACAGAATTTGTCTGCAGGTGTTATAATTATATCACAAACAACGATCTACTGTATCGCTTTGATATGATTAAACATTAATTTTAAGGTAAATGTATTTTTGAGCTATATAAAGTAAAAAAGTTTTAAGAACACATAACCGCATAACAACTTTAAACCCAATTTGTTTAAAGTTATCATAAGACAAATTATTGGAAAATAATATTTTTAAATTTCATAATCTATTCTTTTAGAACTCATGTATTCAAATTTAAAACATTAAATTGATACAAATTAATTTTAATACATAGATTTTGAAATTTAAAAATATTTTTATCCTACACAACCAAATCAAATTAAATCAATTTCTGACCAAAAAAAATTGGCTAAAGTCAACAACCTGAACATATGGTTAAAGTGCATTTGAAAGATGAAAAATAAATCAAATATCAATCTATGTAGCCAACAACAACAACGCGTAACCCAAATTCTTCAAAAACTGAAAAATTATTTTGACCATTTTTAACTTACAAAAACAAACCAAAATTATCAATGAATTCTAAAAACCTTTACATATTTATATAAACATGTCAAAGGAAACACGGATTAGTGCGAGTTTTTTTTTATTATTAATTGTATTTTACCAAAAATTAACATAATTTAGTGAAAAGATGATACACTCAGCAAACTACTCAAAATCATCTCCATTTAGCGTTTCGAGAAAATATTACAAAATCACAAATTCATATTTCTTTCAAATTCCAAAAATATTGTAAAACTTAAATAAAATCAAACTTTTTCAAAATTCCAAAAATATTCCAAAAATTAGAATAAAATCAAATACTTAAACTTTTTTAAATTCCATTAATATTCCAAAAATTCTTAAAAATCCAAACTTTTTCCAAAATTCTAAAAATATTGCAAAAATTATAACAAAATCAAAAATTGAAAAATACCAAAAACATTCCAAAAATTAGAATAAAATCAAATATTTAAACTTTTTCTAAATTCTAATAAAATTCCAAAAATTCTTAAGAATTCAAAGTTTTTCCAAAATTCTAAAAATATAGCAAAAATTATTACAAAATCAAAAATACAAACTTTTATCAAAATTCCAAAACTATTTCAAAAACTATAACCAATTCAATAAAACCAATTCATAAAAACAGATAAATTTTTTTTTCCAAAAAATTGGCTAAAAAAATCAATGAAATCATTTTTGACACGCTTGACATTATTTTTTTGACAATCTTATAATGCCATAATTCTCTATAATAATAATATATTTTCATGCATACATATTATTAATTTTATTTTTTTCCAAAAAATTGAGTAAAAAAATAAATAAAAATCTTTCTTTTGACACACTTGACAACATTTTTTTGACAAACTTATAATGCAAAAATCTAGATTTTGGTCTCCCATACCAATCCCGACCATCAAGATTTCTCCAAATTCAATGTTCCTACTCGTAATCACTTAAAATGAGCGTTTTTTAAGCAAAAAATATGCAAATTTCCTTGTTTTGACACACTTGACGATTTTTTTGACACGCTTCCGGTACAGCTATCGAACACATCGTCCTTTCGGCTCTTTCTATTGAGTAATCCTATTTTTAGAAAAAAAAATTTTCAAATCCGTTCAGCGGTTTTCTAGATTTCGTAGGTTGTGACGGACGGACGGCGGACGGCCGGCCGACAGACAGACATACATTTTTGTTTGTTACTTTTTTAGAATCAGTATGTCCTAAAACGTCGAGAAATGCCAAAAAAGCATGGGTAAGAATTTCACTTTGAGCTCATGAATGTAATCTCAGGTCTTTCAGACCGAAGTAATTATATCAAACACGACCAAATGAATCAATTTAAATCAAACTCTGACCAAACTTAATTGATATATTCTAAAATCTAAAGTCATCGACCTAGGACAATAAAAACTTAATATAGTTCAAATCCATTTAAAAAAAGATGAAAAAATAAATAAAAAATCTTGACAACAAAACAAACAATTCGTAACCCAAATAACAAATTCAATCATTTGCTTCTTCAATATACAAAAACAAAAAATTATCATCCCAACACAATCCTTAAATTATATATTTAAACACTCATACATACGAGTACTTAAATTATCAATGAATGAAATTATATTTGTTAAATATAAAAAATTATCATCTCAATACAATTCTTAAATAATATATTTAAACACTCATACATACGAGTACTTTTTTTTTATTTTCTATTTTATAATTATCGTATTTTTTTGTATTTAAGTAAAAGTAAAATAGAAAATAAAGCAAAAGAAATATTTCTCTTTCAAATATAAATTCTCATTTTTTTATTTTGATTTGCTTTGTTTATTGTTTCATATAAGACAGAAAGAATGCAATGTATAATTTGTAAAATTTGTATATTGCTTAACCCTTCATCTCTGGTTGTACTTTTATTTGTATTATCAGTATTCTATATACAATTTGTGTGAATAGAGGTTATTTCTCTCTATATATGTTTCTCTATGGTAGTACTTTAAAATTAGAAACACTTTCCTTCCATTTTGGAGAAAAATGGGCTAGAGGAATTCAAGAATAATTGTATAATTCAACTACAATCATTATCAATATGACATTTTAGTGACACTGGTAAAAATAAACAGTTTAACAAACTTTGGTTTTAGACTTTACGATTACGATTACTTTACGATTTAAAAATTTAAAAATATTCAAGTATTGAATTGTTTCAAAAACCGACAAGTTCAACCATGAATACTGATGAATAATATTTTTGTATATAAAATTAAAAAATAACAAGCGGACCTTCTATAGTTGATATTACTTTTGAGTTTTTGACAAAAGCTATCAAATATGTAGGCATATAATTCGGAATACAAATTTAGCATAAAAAGTACAACAAATAAATTTGTTTCTTGTAATAAATTTCATATTGGTCGGACAGGTAGGAAATTCGTTAGAAGATACTTGGAACATATACTATAGCTAAAACTAAAAGCAAAATTTACTTAAAATCAATTTTCGCTCAACATTTTTTTAGTGAAAATCATTCATATAAAAGTTTTAGAAATCTTATCGATTGCGAACAATTTGTATAAATAGGTCAATTCAATCAATTCAATGCTTTCCTTTTTGTGTTTCTGGCGTAAAATTCTGCAGTCGACAGACAGCAAACCCCGCCAAAGACAGAAAAAAACCCTTGCACATAGAAATAAAATAGAGAAAATAAAAATAAAGAGAGTCAGTGTAAATACAATAAAACAAATATCTTTTTGCGTTTAAAAGTTAGACATTTTTAGTAAATTCTATTTAAAAAAAAATTCACGCAACTCTATTTACACCTTTCTATTTACATATTTACAATAAACATTAAAACAACTATTGTGAAAACTTTCACATTAATATATAGTAAGATTAATTTAAATTTATTATAATAAATAAAAGCAAATCATTTAAAATGTCAACATAATTCTCTTCCTTTTCTTCTTATTTTCAATTTCATAAACAGCTGTATGTAAGTTTTATTACTACTATATTCTTCTGTTTTCTTAATTTGTTCTTATTGTTATTCTTCTTCTTTCTCATTTTTGTTTTATTGCCAACGTTTCTTTGTATTATATATTTCTGTTATACGAAGATATCGGACAAAATATAATATATTAATTCCTACATAGTTTTTTTTTCTTTTTCACTCAATGAGCACACATGTCGGTGACGTCATCCCACACATATATCTAATTTGATTGATGGATTTTAATTAGAGTTTAATTAAAAATAATTTTTGTATTTTGGATTTATATCTTAACGAAAGAAAATTAATTCTTGTTTTTCTTGTATATTAATGGAATTACTAAAATTAAGATGATGGTATAGAAAAGAAGAAGGAATGGGAAGTTGAAATTTCAAGAGATAAATATAATAACATTTTGATGGTAATGTAAATTTTTCAAGTTATTTCTTATGTTTATTTTAATGTTTGATTAAATCTTACTGAATGTTTTTATATTACATTGATTTAGTTATTAGTATGTTATGGCGCAGCTGATTCAAAACCACTGACTTGTTTTATAACCTTACGACTCACATCAACACTAAAATTAACACCATAAACAAAATAAATTAAAACCCTGACCGACGACAACAGCAAGTATTAATAACAAAAATATAACAAAAAATAAATAAAATCTTCATTGACCGAATACGACAACAAAAAAAAATTCATAATCATAAAAATTCCATCATAAACATAAAACAACAAAATTGACATACAAAAACAAAAACACAAAACCAAAGAAAATATTTCAATTGTCGCGTTTTTTGCCGTTTTTCTCACACTCACCACTTTTATGCGTTATTTTTCCAATTTTCATTTTATATTCAATTTTCTTTCATGTTTTCAGCAAAACTGTATGCATCGAACGATATAAAGACGAAAGTAGGGGAATTATATTTAACGACAAAAAAATACCCTTTGTATATGTTTCTTGTGTTGTAGAAGAGCAAAAAACTTTGCCTTTGTAGAGGAATTTGAGGGTTGAAAGAAATAAAGGAAAAGAAAAGAGGAACAAATAATAAAATTGACATTGAAAATGTTTTAAGGGAATTCGTGGTGGTGTGAGATAGATGTAGGTGAGTTTGATAAATTTAGGAAATAATGGAAAGATGATTTAAGTGAGTTTTCCATTAAAGGGGATATTTTTATAGTGCATTGATTGTATTAAATAGAATTAAGACGTAAAAGGGGTTTTTAATGGATTTCATTTAATGGAAGAATTACAAATTAATGATAGTTAAGTGGAATGTTTTGCAACAAGAATCTTAAATTAAGAAATCGATTATTGAAACTTAACCTTCATTAAAAAAGTGACGATACCAACTTCTTAACACATTGTTTTAATTGGTTTCATATGTGATTTTTTTCGATGTTTAGTTTAATTGCCGCCGCCCGGTAACAAAATTAAATATTTGATTGACAGACAGAACCAGACAAATAATTAATGAACGTTATTTTTATAAATGTAAAAGTTTTAAAGCATAAATTAAAATAGTTTTTCTTTCTCTCTCTCTCTCGACTGAATAGAATCAGTTATTTTTTAAATTACGAAAATTTGTTTTAAGTGACATCTGGATAATATATAAATTATGTTTCTACGAGGGTTACTTTAAAAGAATGTAAATACTTGTTCCAGCCATATATGGCAGCACAAGAAGTTTAAAATATTTTGAAGCTAAAAACTTTAAAGTCACTTTGTGTAGCAGCCATAAAGGAGATAAAGATAAATATGTTGTACATACGATTAAGAGTGGGATTTCTAGAAAATTAAAATTAATTAATTATACTGTTACGAAATTGCTTGAATTAATGATCTTGTTGAAAATTGCGGTTCTTAAAAAAAATATAAATAAACTTACAAATTGAAATAGATTAATGTGTATAGTTGAATAAGATTTTTTTAGCATTGCAATGAATCGCTTAAGGAAATTGAATGATTTTAATTAGATTTTATTATAACTATTTTGTTTTTTCTTAGATTAAGACGTTATGTTGTTAAATTATAATTAAATGACAGAAAATTTAATGAGATTTTGAAGGAGAAATTTATTGGACAGGAAACAGATGTTTTACGACTTAAGTTAAACGGAATTTCTTTCTTTAAGGCAACAAGTGAGTTGACAATAAACTGTAAAGCAAAAATGGCAATGACAGACAGTTGACTGAAAAATTGTCTTACAGAAAGAGAAAGGCAGTTAAATATTGACAGTTGACAAAAGACAGTTTTAAAATTAGTTGCATATTAATTATTTTTTTTTTTGATAATTTCATAGAATCTGATTTTGATTTGATTAAAAATAAGTGGTAAGAAATTAATTTGCAAATAAGTGGTAAGAAATGAATTTGCAAGCCGTTCTATTAGTTTTAAAATTATTTTGAATACATTTCAGTTACTGCAATAAATTTCTTGAATTATGTACAATATCTGCGGCTGCCAATGAAACATGATCTATTATTTAGTTAATGCTTGACTAGACTTGAAAAATGAAACAAAACAAAACAATCCGTATTACATTAAAATTAAGACACACTAACTAAGCTTCTTCATCTGCTCTACCTACTAACAAATAACATAACGATGCTTTTATTTCTCAAAGAACATCGATTTTTTGTATTCCGCAATTACAATTAACGAGTAACAATACAACGTTAATTAATCGTAAGTCTCTATAACGAATATTTCATAAAAACTAAAAAAAAATTAAATATAGTTGTTCAAAATAACCAATTAAAATTAAATCTTAAATTAGAATCAATATTTAAATCCACCTTAATATATAAGAAACAAAAAAATAAAATTACTTTCAAAGAGATTTCTCAAATTCATTAGACGAAGAAAAAAAAACGTAATTAATAATAAGTTTTTTTTCATTTTTGCTTTATTGAAAGTAGATTTAATGGAAATAAGTTTTTTTTTATATTAATTTATAGCAAACTTGTAGTTATTTAATTAATAAATAATTAATCAAAATCGAAACTGTCATTAATGAATAAGCACCAAGAAAATCAAAGTAAATTTTTTTCATCATTTATCATTAAAATTAACGTTAAAAGTAATTAGGGTTTGTTTATGGATACAGTGTGGTTCGTAATATACGTGGGTTTGTTAGCACTATAAAGTTTACCTTCAATAATAAATATAGTTTGCCACTCACGTATGGAATAAAAAGTGGGGTACAGGAACTAGACTTCATACATATGATAATCGATTATCTAACTAATGATGGTCGACTATCTCACGTTTTATTTGTTTATTTGTGTTAATTTGGCGAGATTTGTTTTGTTTTAAATAACTGAAATGTCCACATTCGACTTTTGATTTCATACTTTGACAATCTACCAACTTAGATTATATTAGAAAGGAATGGACAGGTGCCACGAGGGGGAACTTGCCCTGGCACGCAGACTCTACGATCCATAGCGACGTGTTCGAGCTTGGTCTCATAACTATTTCTCAAACCTTTCTCATTCCTGTCTGTTTAATGAATTTAAAACTGACTGTTTTGGCGACAGTTGATTGTGCTAGCCTCTACGGTTATAGAGCTTTGGTACTAGAAAAGGTCGTGCATACACACAAAATGTAAACAGGTGTTTATGTAGATGTCCATGCCACACCGACCACAGTGCTGATAGTTTTTCCCCTCAATCCTAAAAGGAAATTCACATTTCTTTCTGAAATGCTGATAAACATCTTACGATGTCTGCCTGTTGATGTTTTTTTTTTTCATTCTTTTCATTTTAAGGTCCCTATCATCCGTTAATAATGACAAGGTAAACGTTTTGGATAACCCTAAGCGGCTTCTGAACTTGAATATGTTATGAAATATTCAGGTCGGGTCAGTTAAGCTATCGGTCTTGCAAGTTCATTCGTTTTTACGTTTCCCGGAATTCCACGAAGACCTGGAAGTTGGAATCCACCGCAGTGTGATGTTGAGTTGCGTCTTCTTACAAAGAGATTTCCTTCACTCATTGAAGAGTTTGGAAGTAGTCACCGAATCTACTAGAGCTTTAATAGCTGTTTGGCCATCTGAATAGACGCAAATGTTTTCATACGAGTAATTAAAAGGCGTGCATTCATTGATAGCATACACCTTCGCTTGAAGAACTTTACAAAACCGTCTAAGATGAAATTTCTTGCTGCTTATGATATTATTTGATTCCAGGTACACGCAAGCTCCTGCATTTCCATTCAACAGTGATCCATCCGTATAGAAAACATAGATCTCGATGGAAGACCAGTCGAACCAAGATCTCTCGCATTCCTATCTGGAACAGATGGTCTGTTCCGCACGCTTCTCAAAGTTATATTCTTTGGCCGTGACGTCACTATGCATATTTACTTCCGGACAAACTGTCCGTAATCTGTCAAGTATGTGAGCATGACCGCATGTTTTCCCTCTGTTTACCTACGTTCTTGACACATATAGTTGACCCTATTTTGTTTAACTTTGGCCACCAGACAACACATGCGAAAGTGTTTTTTTTTTTAATAAAATGTATTGTGTAGTAGGAATTACAATACATAAAAACCTTTTAAGACCAAGATCCCTTATAGTTTTTTTATAGAAGGGATAACTAAACAATAAATCCTATCACATAAAAAATATGACATAGGCCAAATATTTCATGATAGGATTGAAAAAATAAAAATAATATAAAAGGTAAGCAGCAAATTTTTTTAAAAATTTTCAGGAACGAAATTGAAAGGCATATTCCTTGATCATACGACGCACTTCCTTCCTCAATGATTAAAGCCTATATATAGAGTTATTTGAAGGCTCGATTCTTCGAGTAAGTAATAACGTGGCATTATCAAGGAATACTCCATAGCTACGATTGAGGGTGCTGCCGTTGACTGAATAGAGTTCATCCGCCACCACCGCTAAGATATCAACTTGACTAGTGATATCTCACTGCTATTGCCAGTGGTATGTGATATCTCACTTTAACTCGTAAGTCAATAGCAGGGACTGAGTACGCGGGGTTGTCCCACCCGTAGATCAAAAATAAAAAAAAATTACAAATAAAAAATTGATCCTTCCAGGCGGATCTGATTATTGCTGTGTAGATCCATTGGATAGTTTTCACCGAAAGAAAACATATTGGTTGATTCAAGCATGTTGCATTGTCAATCGAACATTAAGTGAAAATTGTAGAATTAAATACGTTTGTGATTGAATCAAACAATACTCCGTTTTTGAATTGACTACTCAGTCGTTGTTGATAATTTTTTTTATAAGTATCAGTTATCACAAGCATATTTGATTTAAGCATGTATGAAATGTTAATGAAACACAAACGGTGGACAACTATCACAAAAATGTTCCAATTTCTAAGATAGATGACGTCGCCTAAATTATTATTATAGAGTATAGACTATTTATTTACATATATTGGTTTGGTCCATCTTTGTTTTGTTTTTGCTGCTATCGATGTTTGTATGGGTTCCGTAAATATAATATTTGAAATTTTTAATATTAGAAGCATGTATTTCGCATCAAACCCGGCAAACTATGCATGAAGATAGCGTTCGTCTATTTAAGTTCTAAATTGGAAATGTATGAGTGTGATTTTGTTTGTAAAGGATGCGTCAATTTTATCGCCATTTTTCGAATGATTCAATTTAAAAGACCAAAATTCAGAAATAAAAAATAATAATTGAATTATGTGTAGAAAATACTACTAATTTTCCATACTTTTCTCAATATTATAAAAAATTAAATTAAAATATCAATAAATGGACATAAAACAAGACAAATAAAAAATATTAAAATAAGATAATATGTTTTTGATATCACTAAAATTAATTATTGAAAGATCGTGTTGGTTTAGCGAAATTGTTTTTATTACATTCACTAAAAAATTTCTTTCGCACATAATTTTATATGCAAATAATAAATAAAAATTATTCAATTCAATTAAACGCATGTAAAATATTTCCTAAAATGTTAAATAAAACCATCCATGTTAGATAGAATATATAAAAATACTTTTAATTTTTCTGTTCTAATTCTTTCTTTTCTTTTCTTTATTATTATTATCATTAAACTAATTTCATTTCTCCTAGTTATTTCTTTATTGAGGAAACGAGCCTTCATATAACTGTGTGTGGGCTTTAATCTTCAAGAAAGACAGTGCGTCACATGATCAAGGAATATGCAACCGGTTGGATTATTGGCAACTACATTTTTGTTTTGTTTCAGCAAATTTTTGTAAAAATTTGCTATTTACGTTTTAATTTATTTTTATTTTCTCTATTCTATCGTAAAATATTGGCCTATGTCATATTTTGTCAGTGATAGGGTTTTTTGTTTAGTTATCCATTCTTTAACAAAAAATATAAAAAAAACAAAAAAAGAAAGATTTACGTCCATCAACACCTTTGAACGTATGTTGTTGTGGGACCTCGGTCTTAAAAGGTTTTCATGTGTTATTGTGACACATAGTGTGATTCCTACTACACAACACATTTTATTAAAAAAAAAAAAAAACTTAACTTCATCTGAGTAGCTTAACTGCATACCGAAAAGAGACGGACTAGGTGTTCAAAGCACTTTTATCTTATTAGTAAATAAGACCACTTGTGATTTAGAAGAATGGCCCGATAGTCCTTGCTCCCCACACCACAATCAACTTTAGTGAATTTTTCATCAGATTCACCAGAGTGCAAAGGTCTTTCCCAATTGCCAGTATGACAATATTATCAATGTAACCCTGGAATAAGGCCCCGATTGATTCAGTTTTTTAAGAACACTATCAAAAACCAAAGTTTGCAGGCGATGTGAGAGAACACCCTGTGGACAACCTCATCCTGGTATGCATGCTGATTAGCATTTAGTGAAAATTTTAGTGAGGCGGTATCACTTATATAACTGTCACGATTCGATCGACGAAGTTGATCATAGACACTCAACCAAAGAAGGTATGCCAAAGAGAGTTACCAATAGACAGTCTACCAAAACATGGTGAATCGAGTCTTAATAGCGATCTAACGATAGATAACAATAAACAATTAATCATAGATAAATGACTGTAGACAGTAAACAATGGAAAGTGGGAGCTCATTTCGAACACCGAGTATAATTTAATTATGCAATAATTAATCGTTTTATGGCAGACTTCTCATTTTAATGCCGCAGCTCTATAAACATAACACGTAACCACACGTACAAGATCGAAAATCAATTTCAGCAATATACATACTTGTTTTGTCTTGAACCGCCAATTTATGTAAGTCAACAAACTTTCAACAGTCGACCGCCAGTAAACATATATCAATCAACTATCGACAGTGAACCATCGATAACTACTCAACAACAAATGACCGACAGTAAAAATATATGTATAGAAAAATGAATGCAACCGGCTATGAGTCACATTGTAAACTAATATAAGTTATAAAATTAAATTAGGTCAAACAATCAATTGAATTAATTAAAATCATTAGAAGTATTTTCTTCAACTTCTTAAACAAACAAAAATTATATACTTACTAGCAGGACCCGGCGTGCTTTGCTACGCCTATAAATAAAGTTTGTGCGTATACATTTTGTTGACGTAGTAGCAATAATTTCAAAGAGTAGTAATGAGAAATGATTTTCTTTTTTTTTTTTAAATATGAATGTAAAATGATCAGTCTAGTTGATCAGTAAAATATAAAAAATTAGTATTGTATGTAAAATAAAGGATATATAAAAAATACCCGATCAAATAAGTCTTCAGGTGTGTAAGGTTTCATGTGTGTCTCTATATAGAACATTATACGGAACAAAAATCGATTCACAAATTTTCACAGTGCTCATGCGGTTTAATATACGCTTTCTTTACCGGTAGGTTACTAAAAAAGTTGCAAACAGTTGTGATCGTGATGTCATCTTATTATCAGCAAGGGCAGTAAGAATCGCGACCATTCATTCGTTGAAGGTGCATACAGACACATTTACAAATTTTAAACATACACACATTTAAAATCATTTCTCATTACTACTCTTTGAAATTATTGCTACTACGTCAACAAAATGTATACGCACAAACTTTATTTATAGGCGTAGCAAAGCACGCCGGGTCCCGCTAGTAAAACTATAAAAAAAAATTGAAGCTGTTTTTTGAATTCAAATGTCGTATTGAAAAAAATTTCCACAAAAGAAAAGGCTCCTGTCAAAATAAACACAAAAATACAGGGTCCCATGCAGCATTGTTATCTCTTTCCATTTAGAGAAAAAAATATAACTTTATTCTTTTATTGCCAGATAGAAATAACTGCCAAACAATATATATTTTATTTTAATTTCATTCTAAATAAAAACAAAACCAAAAACATTCAATTAAATAATATCCATTTCACTCTAAAGTTATTCTAAATGAAAACAAAACCAAGGCGTACATGATACAGTTTTAGTTAGGATCAAATTTTCAGTTTTAATATTATCAGTTTTATTTTAATCGAAATACTTTTGACAAAAATAAGATAAAATTGAATAAGGTTGGTCATTTTACGATCGATCAAAAATGCTAAATACAAAATATCTACATAAGTCTGTTATTTTGTAAGCATATTTGGTCAAGCAATGAAAAATCTCGATGATATTTAAATTTCTAGGCTACTGTGTTTTTCCAATGCAAATACTATCACGTTAAATTCGCACACTACTTTATGTTAATAAAAGAAACTTCAACTTAGAAAACATTACTTATCCTGTTTTTTCATAATCTAAGGTTTTATATCATTGAAATACCCAGGTTTAAAAAAAATCGAAGAAGGGCGTCTGATAAAGTAGATCTGTGCCGTATTATTATTATTTTAAATAAAAATTACTATCTTTAAACAAATTAAGTAATACTTACTCATTTTTAATTTATTATTTGGAGTAGTTTTATGCTGTCTAAACGAAAAACGATCATTTGAAATTTTGAAATGTATAAATATATAAGTTCATAATATTATTGTAGATAGAGGATTAGTGAAAGGACAGAAAAATAATTTAATATAACTTCATGGCAACTACTACATATTTTAAAAAATTATTATTTTGTAGTTAATAATAATAAAATACAAAACTATATACAGCATAATTTGGATAAAATGAAATTTTTTCATACAATACACGACAATTGGAAAAAGCAAATCGTAGTGGATTTTTAAAATTTTGACATTAAAAACGTTTTAAATACAAATACGGCTCCATCTATTGGCTAACTCAAATTAATAAGGCGTATATCACACTTTCAAATATATTGGTCAATAAAAAAAATTTGATATGAAATTGGAGAGTTGTAAAATAAACTTTGAAAGTTTTTCATCCGGTTTGATGACAATTTTTTTTACTTCTAGCGGGAATCGTTCTATTTTAATTAGCAATACAAGAGTATTTTTCAATTTGATATTGATTTTTGTAAATTAACATTGAAGATCAATGATAAATTTAAAAAAATAAATAAATTTAAATTATTGTTTTCTTTAATTTTCACTCTTATGTCGAATTCTTTTCACCCAAATCCATAAAAAAAAATTGATGTAAATCAAAAATTTTGTTCTATTGATGCAAAAAAATCAATTTTTTTTTCGATTTACATCAAAAAGAAAAATTTGCATTTTTTCGTAAATTTTTTTGACATTACTAATATTAACAAAGAAAATTTAAAAAACAATCGTTTTGTTAACGACAAATTTTTATATAACTTTGAATTGTTTAATTTTGAAGAATTAATTATTGTGTTTTATAATATATATAATATATATAATATATATATATACAATAATGTAACTAACATTTAATAAAAGAACTCCTAATAAATAAAAAAAACTCCAAAATGGATTTATTAAAAGTAAAATACTATATTTCATTGGGCGGATGAAAAAAGATGCATCATAGAAAAAAACGAAGACGCTTTTCTCTAAAATGAAGTAATTTAAATTGAAAACAAATATGAATGAATAAAACAAAATTATTTTATTTACAAATTAATTGAATCTTTTATAAATATTTCAATACGCAATTGCAGAATATTGCAGAAATTTTTCAAATTTATAAGTAGACAACCGCCATTTAATATCACTAATAAAACCATATTTCACATCAATTTTTGTTTTTTGTTCTTTTCAGATCCTAATTTATAAATTGATTTAGAAAAGTGAAAAGAAAGAAAACCACATCATTTTTATTCAAACTTTATAAGAACCAATACATTAATTTTTTTTTACAGGTTTCGATACATTCTAACACTTCTATGATTAATAAAGAAAGGTTTTGACTTAGCATAATACGATTTTCGTTTATTATCAAATAAAACAAAACTTCCTTTACTAAAACATATTTGATAGTCTAATAATGGCCCTAAACGGGGCATTCACATACAACGGAAACAGAAACAGAAACCGAATTTCATACAAATTTGACAGCAACTGAAACAGAAACCGAATTTAGAAACAGAAACAGAAACGGAAAATTCGTCTGTTTTGTCTGAAACGCAAACAATTAAAATTGAATTGTTTCAGTACCGAAACTGTCACATGACCAGAAACTGTCACATAATATTAATTATTATGTTGAATTGTGATAACAAAAGCTTTGAATTTTGAATTTAATAAATAGGTTTAATAAATACAAATTATTTGTTTTTGTTATTCTTCAATTTTATTATTCATAATGGATAACAAATTCACAAACTCAAACAAAATTCGGTTTCCGTTTCTGATATTAGTCACCACCGTCAATCAAATTAGAAACAGAAACTGAAAATTTTCAGTTTCAGTTTCGGTTTCTGTTTCTGTTGTATGTGAATGCACGGCTTTATACAGATGTTGAAGTTTACTATGAATTGAATAAATTGATTTACGCTGCCATCTGAAAGTAGGCTTATGAACCATCCGTATTGAACATTTAATTCGCAATTAAAAAATATTTAGGAATTTAATGAAAATAAAAACTATCCTATCTCTCAAGTTGGACCATTATACACACACACTGAACACAATTTTATTAAGATTGGTTACGTTGTTGCGGAGTTTATCGCGGATAAACATCGTGACACGTGATTTTTATATATATAAGATGATCAATATTGTCAGTAATTGTCAGTAATAGTACATAAAGAAACTTAAATTATTTAATTGTAGTAAAATGAGAAATTTCATAGATAATTTTTAAAATTATTCAAGTTGTGTTTTGAATGAAATCCCATATAAATTTTATTGAATTTATTCTCTGTTCCCCCTTTTGCAGCGCCAAAAGAAATTTAAATTATTTAATTGTAGCAAAATGAGAAATTTCATAGATAATTTTTAAAATTATTCAAGCTGTGTTTTGTATGAAATCCCATATAAATTTTATTAAATTTCGTTTCTTTTCCCCCTTTTGCAGTGCCATTGCAGCAAATACCGGAACAAAATAATCGCTCAATAACATATAATAGTCTATATGGGCCCTACATGGATGATTGAAAAGTCGATAAAGCAGGTTTGACAGTAAATTAATTAATTTACGCCGCCATCTGAAAGTTTGCTTATGAACTATCCATATTTAACATTTAATTCGTAATTAAAAAATATTTAGGCGTTTAATCAAAATAAAAACTATCCTATCTCTCAAGTTGAACCATTATACACACACTGAACACAATTTTATTAAGATTGGTTAGATTGTTGCGGAGTTTATCGCGGACAAACATCGTGACACGTGATTTTTATATATATAAGATATTAAAAGAATTTATACGTATAAGTAGGAAATATCCAACCAACTTAACGTAAAGATAAAAAATTTAGAATCAATAAACTTTAATACAAAAAAAAAGAAAACACACAATATTCCAATGGTGTATTGATAAGTTGTAAGTCCAGTTCTTATCACCTTGTCATCGTATTTTGTAAAGTGTGTCGGTTATTCAATTCTTTTTTTAATTACAACTTTTGCATGTTACACGTCGTTGAATGTTACAACGATATCATTAATCATTTATTTTAATTTAAAATAAGATTCGAAATCATGATTTGAAATTTATGAATAAATTGTGCATACGTTTATGTAAAGGAATTGTGTTTTCCCGCCTTTCACCTCAAGGCTAATATTTATAATTTTAACTTGATATATACTTATGTACAATTTTACTAAGCACGAAACCAAAATTCATAGTTTCTTAATAGAATAAGTAAGACGAACAACAAAAAGGAAATTATTACTAAGCTACAACAACAATACATATATATAGCATTATACGAAAAAAAGTCATGCAATTAAATTATATCGTGTGCACACTAAATATTAGATTGCAACAAATAACAGTTACATTTTCCTCAGTTCGTGTTAGATATATTCGGATGAATATATGATACAACGTAATAAAACATCTATAAAACTAAGAAAAGGGACTATGCCAGTCAGCACTAAACCATAGAATGTCAAATAAAGGCAAAAACGAAAGAGTAAGATATAGAAATAAATTAATTTTGTATAAGATGATGGGGGAACTTCTGACTTCTTTAATTACTTAAATATTTAGAGGGGGTGCTGTTTTAATGAGATCATTAATCATGTAGTCAAGATAGTTTTTTTTTGTTTTTCTTAATTTGAAAAAAAAAATAAACATTAAAATAATTTTATTCATGTATATATGTGTATGCAGTTACATACATGATTATTGATTGATAGTAAAGTTTAGTATTAATTGTTTAGTATCTTTGAGAAACTGAATTCATTACAGGGAAGCAAAAATTATTCAAAATATCAGAGCGACAGGACTAAAAATAGAGATTTTTACAGAAATCCTGCAGAAAAATACATCTTTGCAACTATGCAAAATTTTTTAGTTTTGTTAAAATCAAGCAAAAAATATTAAAGCCACACCAAATAGCATATGTGTGACATTTGCATATATTGGCCTATGTCATACTTTGTATGTCATATTTGCATATATTGGCCTATGTCAAAATATTAGCCTATGTCATATTTTGTCAGTGATAGGATTTTTTGTTTAGTTATCCATTCTTTAACAAAAAAAAAAAAAAACAAAAAAAGAAAGATTTACGTCCATCAACACCTTTGAACGTATGTTGTTGTGAGACCGTGGTCTTAAAAGATTTTTATGTGTTATTGTGACACATATTGTAATTCCTACTACACAACACATTTTATTAAAAAAAAAACATGTAGGGTGTGAATGTTGTTTGATGGAGGTTGGATTACCCAGGTGGAAAACTAATAGAAATATGTTCAAATATTCAATATATTTCCAGTTTATTAAAATATTTTTATCCAAACGACCATTATAACGCTTTAATTTATTCCACTTTGTAACGAACTGCTGATTCGGTCCATTGCTTAAGAATATTTAACCTATTCACATATTTCCAGAAAATATTTTTGTGTAAATTAGAGATCCTTGATTGACCATGTTTTTCGAACAATCTCTCGTGTAGCTTTTTTGAAATTTTATTTTCACCTTTATTCTAGTTTAATCGCCTCCTATTTTTTGCTTTACACTTTGTTCACAACTTACTTTCATGGAATTGTTGTTCGCCATTATATAGCAGTACATTAATATCAAGAAAGATCTGAACCAATATTTTTTCAAAACTTTATAAAATGCCAGCCTGCTCTTTCTATTGTTTGTCTGTTACGGTTTTACATAAAAACAGATACATGCATGATTCTACATTAAAAATGTAAACTTATTCTCTGGTTTATATAAGTGCAAATGAATTTGTTTTTAATGTTAATATAAAGAGAATCAACTTTTATATTTAAAATTGTGATTTTATTACTTGGTATTTATTTATTTTATCGCTTGGTGTGTCATCGCTTTGTAATTTTGTTTTTTCTGTCTATTAATTTAACTGGTTTCGGTTAGTTCATTGAATAATTGCTTGGTTGTTGAGAAATCATTCAACCTATGTTAAGTGTCATCTTATGTAACAAATAAATTGAATAACGAAATTCCGTAGTTAGTTTTAAGGGATTAAGAATTTTTGATATTTGGTTTAATTATCTCTTAGGTAAAAAAAATTCAAGTAGTTTTGTTTCCTTTGCTTACTTGTGTAGTATGTTAAGAACATGTTTGAAACGTTAATAAAATAATAAAACATAACTATTTTAACAGCTACTTACAATTTTTTAAGTATGATCATTAAATAATGAGTCAAACATTCAATAACGTTTTATCTCAAACGTCCAAATAACAATTTACACCAAACTCCGCCCATTTGTTTAAGGTTTTGCCCCTTTGAAATGCAAAAACTAAATTTTATTATTAAAAGCCTCAAAAAGCCTTCATATGAAAGTAAATATTTGTTCGTAAAAGATGCGACGAAATTTATGTCATAACCCAATGCACCTAGTATTATGAGTTTTTGGATTTAGAACATTTCTTATTGCAGATGCTTTTCAAAAAATGATACGAATATCTCAACATATTCATTTATTTTTTAAAATTAAAAAACCGTTTACTATATTCAAAGGTTTTGATAGAAATTGATAGAAGTTTTGATAGAAATTTTAATAAAATAATACAAATATGCGCCACAACACTCCGTCTTTAGTGCCATCGAAGATGGGCGGTATAAAAGTAAGAGAGAGATTTTAGTGGGACAGCGCACCTAGACTTACCTAAAATAAATTACTTGTTTTTAATAAAAGCATTTATTGTAAAGTCATTATTATGATACAGAAGTAAATATAACTTATATGTTACTCCTTCCACAACTTCTTTTCACACATTTAAAGGAGGTCTGGAAAAAAAATTGGTTTGGTAGACCTGGCCCAAGTTTTATTTGGCTTGGCCCAAGGACATCAGTCCACACTTGGCCCAAGCTTGGGCCGTTTGCAAATATTAAGTCTGGCCCAAACCCCAAAAGCTGTGGTGCAGGCTGGGCCCAGGTCTGGCCACTTAGCCTTTTCTTACCCGGGTATTGTAATGAAATTCTCTCATATATTGTAAATTTGTTGGTTACAGACCATCATTGCACTGATGAAGGCCTTCTATACATTGATCTTAAAAATATAAAAATGCTGAAATTATATAAGAATTACAATAAATTTGTTTCAACATTTTACCAAGCTTGGTCCAAAACTAAATATAGTAGTCAAATGATAAACTTGTTTATTTATTTTAACCATTGGCTTAATATGACAAAGTGTATCAGACTAAGACTTGGCCATGCCTTGATAACTATTTCTTAGTTTTCCAAGCTTGGGCCAAGCTTGGCCCATTCGATAAGTCTTGGTATTTCTAGCCTGGGTTATTGCAAATGAACATTGATTGATTATTATCGACTTTTTGAAATCTAAATAACGTTACTATACCAAATCTCAGCATTTACTAAAATCACTTATTTTCACAACACAATTCCTGCAAAAAAAATTCTCAAAAAATCAAGTTATAGAAATAACTGTTTTTAGAGAAGAAAGCAATTCACAATATACATTAGCAAAATAAAAGAATAAATTGCGACAAAAGATGACAATAACGATTTATTAAGTTAAAACAGATTTTCGATTCAATTCAATTTTGTAAACAATAATAACAATGCAAGGAATATGAATTACAAGTGTGTATGTAGGTGGTTGGGTTGTAATTAGTTTGGTTTAAATATTAGATTATCATTAGTGTAAATCTTTTATTTTCCTAAAGTAGCAATATTTAAGCAAAAACGAAAACTTGTACACTCGTATATTCTTCTTGAAATCTTCTTTAATTATACATAAAAATACATTAATTTGATTTTTAATTAAAATAAAATTTCTTAAATTTTTGTAGTGTGAGTGTGTAGTGTACAAAGATTGTTCTTCCCCAAACTTTATGGTAGGTAATTATGAAAAGATGCGAATTTAATTGTGTTTACATACTATATTTTTTTTGTTCTTAATTGTAATTAATTTAATTACTTGTCGTATAAAATTTTAATTAAATAAAAAACAAAATAACTGAATAAAAGAAATTACAAAAGTTCTGGAGCATAATTATGTTAATTGTTCAGCGATAGGAAAAAAGTTAATTATTTTTCTTATATATAAATTTTGCCCCCCATGAAATGTGATGAAACACTTATCTGACTAAGTCAATTTTTGTACTTTTCTTTTCATACAAATTAATTTTGATTAAGTCATTTCTTGCAATAAGTCATTGTTATACTCAGGATCTCTAGCCAAGAAAGATCGTTATTTCTTCATTTGGTTGAGATTTAGACTTTAAAAATTGGTTCTACCAGTTTGACCACTAACCTAATTTGGTTGATTAAATAAAAGTTTTTAGTTCTACAAAAAGATTTTGAAGATAAAGTGTTCTGACGTTAAAAAAATTTAATATATATTTTTTTCTAGGGATTTGTGAGGAACATTTTCATGTTCTTTTTGAAACATTACAGCATTTTATTTTATTTTGTAGAGATTAGTATATTTAAATAATTAATCACTAATTACTCACTATAATAATTAATCACTACAAATAAAAACAATCATTTGCTATAATGGAACATACTCATGACATGAACCGATTGTGAATCTTGCTAAAACTTAATCAACTTCACGCCACCCATACGATTAATTAATTAATTTAAATACCGAACTATCAAATCGAAAAATCGATTTAGAGTTCATTGGATTTGCTTTTTCATTTTTGGTTGGCGGCGAGAAAGATAAAATAAAAAATGATTTTCACTTTTATTCGGGATCTCTTCTACTGGTTAACATTAAACCAAATAAATAACGTTATATCAAAAGATACTACTTCCGAAATATACTTGATAGTGTGCTTATTAGATCGAGTTATTATTAATATTGTATATCATTAATACGCTGTGTTAATTAATTAAGTTGATTATAAGTGCACAAATATATTGATAATAAAAACGATTGTTAAACATTATAACGGATTGAGTACATTACTGTTTTCAACTACAGCACACGCAGATCATCAGGTTTTTGAAACTAATTTGATATATTGCCGAATAGTGAGCATGTCAATATTCGTAAGGCCATGTCTTGAAGAGCTAGGAGTGGAAATAAATTTCATCATTTTTGAACCGGAAAAGGAACGATATGTCATATGATATGGTGGCGCTTTTGGGTTACATCGTAATTGTATTTTTACGAAAAACTTCAAAATCTTCTCTTCGCCTTGTTTGGTATTTTTCGACGTGTGGGGTCACAAGGCATCGAACTAAACAATAGAAAATATTTGAGAATTTTTTGCGTAAATTCTTTTCCAGCATTTTCCCTTCGTTTGTCTACATAACTTTGCAACGGCTTGGTTTGCCAGTTTACAGTTCTCCTTTATGGATCTGGAGTTTCGTTCTTGTATACACTTTATAATTCAGATACCAATCTTTTTTGTATAGGAAGGCATCAATACAACAAGTTGACCCATCCAGGGATTCTGGATGAGGTTTTCTGCTCGTCCAAGTATTCCCTCGGTAGCGCTAAAAACACCATCTTTGGGGCAATATATCAAGACGCATCAACGTTTCTATAACTGGTTATTGACTTCTAATGTTTAGATAGTATTGCTTTGATATCTCTCTTCATTTTCATTCAGTACTTTTTAACACTGAAAAAAACATTTTCGGATCTGGTATTATTAGCGTCCTTTCGGACCTGTCCCTTGAGTATAGCTATTTTTAGAAAAAAAAATTTGAAATCTCTCCAGCGGTTTTCCCTACAGCGTAGGTAATGACGGCGGCCGGATGGCCGGCCTACAGACAAACATACATTTTTTTGCTTTTTTAGAATCAGTAGGTCCTAAAACGTCGAGAAATGCCAAAAAAGTGGGGTAAGAATTTCATTTTGAGCTCATGAATGTAATACTTAGCTCTTTCAGACCGAAGTTATTAGGTCTTTCAGACCGAAGTAATTGTTTTTAGTTTTCGGCATCGATGTTTTTTTAAAAAAATTCTTAGTAAAAGTACACGAAAAAAAAATTATTACAACATCAAAAATTGAGACTTTTTTCAAATATTAAAATATTAAAATTAAAATATTTCAAATACAAACTTTTCTCAAAATTCTAAATATATTTCAAAAACTATAAAATTAGAAATGTCAAAAATTTATACTTTTTCAAAGTTCTAGAAATATTCTAAAAACTATAACAAAATCAAAAATTCAAACTTATTTTCCAACTGTTCCTGTTATTCAGAAGTCGTGGCATTTGGAATCACACAAAAATTACTCTTTTTGTTAAAAAACGACATTTAATTTGCAACAACTTGATATATTCTAACTGTTCCTATAAGTTGGGAGTAGTTGAAACTGCATAGAATCATATTCCATGTCTAATTTCATGCTCAATTAAATTTCATGTCATACAAATAATCAATTTTATTTGACAAATGTTTCTAACCGAAAATGTTTCCCATTCAATGTTTTCAAAAAATTGGTTAAAAAAATAAATGAAAATCATTATTTTGACACACTTAACGGTAGTTTTTGATACACTTATAATATACAATAATCAAGGTCCTGGTCTCACATACCAATTCCGACCATCAAGATTTCTCCACATTCAATGTTACTAATCGTAATCACTTAAAATGAACCTTTTTCTTTCGGTACAGTTATCGAACACATCGTCCTTTCAGCACGTTCTATTAAGTTAATCTATTTTTAGAATCCAAATTTTTTTAAATCGCTCCAGCGGTTTTCTCTGTAACGACGGTTGTGTCGGCCGACAGACAGACATACATTTTTTTTTTGCTTTCTTAGAATTAGTAAGTCCTAAAACGTCGAGAAATGGCAAAAAATGCTGGTAAGAATTTGACTTAAGTATTTATATTACTGAAATTAAATATATATATTTTTGATATAATTAGTACAGTTTTATTTCAAAATATTTAAGGGAGTTTAAAAGATATAGAACTTTTAAAACTTTTTTGCTGAAAATAACTATAATAATAAATAACTATAACTATATAAGTGTAATTTACTTAAATATAATATTAAAAATATAAAAGAAATTATTTTTGTATGTTTTACCAGTTTTTGAGTAAATTTAACAAAATCGTTGATAAATTTAACTTATAAATTTTTTTGATTTAACAAAAACTTCCTAAATTCAAAAAATATTAAGTAATTTGTATAATGCAATTTTTGAATTTCACAACATTTTTCTAGTCTTACTTCTTTTTTAAAATGACAAAATTTTTGGTAAATTT
The DNA here is from genome assembly GCA_963693315.1 of Diogma glabrata. NCBI lineage: Eukaryota > Metazoa > Arthropoda > Insecta > Diptera > Cylindrotomidae > Diogma > Diogma glabrata. Next base: position 263,432,779 of record OY856186.1, read on the forward strand.
TACAAAACCAAATCTACCAGAAAAACGATCAAATTTAACTACAATGTAATTCGATTTGATTCAAGATAGACCAACGCCGGACACTTTGGATTGATGAATGGTTCAAGCTATCTTGGTGGCATAAATTATCGGCAGTTACTGGATTCATAAGACTCTTTCAACTCCGTAGTCAAATTAAACTATCTTTCTTTCAACTCCAAACAGATTTTAAACATGTAATAGTATGCAAGTGGTTTGAGCAACAACAGCGTTAGAGTAATGAACCTACAATGAACCCATTCTGTGTAATGGCAAAATTGCTTGCGCATATTTCATACTTTAAATCTAAGTAAATTTATCGGTTATACAATAAAGATATCACAATTAATGTGATGTTAGGTATTAATGTTAGGTATTAATGAGAAAAATAATAATCTGTAGAAAAAAATTCAATGCAAAAAAAATCTTCACGCCAACCAATGTATTCAATTATTTACAATTATTATTAATTAAAAACAATTTTTATCACAATGATCAAACAATAATTATAATTAATTTCTTTAATCACAAAAATTGTAACCAATAATTATCATCTCCCAAACAGTAAAGAGTAAAGAATGAGAAAAAATATTGAATGTCATTATTGTTAATTTAATTAAAAAAATTAAATATTTTTATTAATATCATCAAATGGTTATCACGTTATGCTAATGTGATGATCATGTTTGTATTTTTCCCTATGTACTTATTATACATGAAGGTGAGATGATGATTAAAAGATCGATGATCGAAGAATAAATAAATGAATAATATTAATCTTTGTAGTTTTACCAATTACCCAAACCCATCGATTATAATTTCGAATTAATAATCAAAATAGAAAAAATTTATATAATACAACATATGAGATCATTCTTACAATAAATAACCAAATAACAAAAAGATCATTAATGTTTGTTACTTTTTTTGATTATTTAAGAAAAGGTCATGTACATAGCTATCGTAGACATGAAACCATCACATCAAGAAGCGCTAAAGCGTAGAGCTATAACTATTTTTTTTTTAATTTTATTGCATGACAATAAATTTAATTTTTTGTTGTATGTATTTAAAAAAATGCATGAAATGATTGCTTTAAAGTGTCGAGAGCGATTTTCTTTTTTTCATTATTTCCATAATAAAAAAAAATTTATTGTAATTTTTTGGTTTCTGGTTCTCTTGGCTACGAGGTAATTAATTAGTTTTTACGACAGTGATGACAATTTGGTGGTTTTTTTTATATTTTTTCGTTATCTGTGTGGTTATGTTTGGTGGTTAATGTTTGAGTTAATTATTGTAATGATTTGTTGAGATAAAAATTTTTGTTTTGTTGATTGTGGCTGAGTTGATATAATTTTGACAATATATAAATAGCGATGTTTGATCATAAGTATATTTTTAATTTGTTTACCGATCTGAATGAATAAGTTCTTGTTCCAATCAACGGTTTTGCGGCACATTTTTATCTTTATGAAGACGAAAGTAAAAAATAAAACTTATTTTTATAACAGAGTTTTCTTTTGGTCCTTCGAGTCATAGTAATAGGCATTACTATATGTGTCACAACAAGAAATAGAAAAATTTAAAGATCTATAGGCTGCACAACAACATGAGTTCTAAGGTGTTTATGGATGTTACTTTTTTTCTTTTACTTTACTTCGGTCTGAAAGACCGAAGTATTAGGTACATTCATGAGCCAAAAGTGAAATTCTTACCCCCTCTTTTTTTGGCATTTCTCGACGTTTTAAGACCTACTGATTCTAAAAAAGCAAAATAAATGTATGTCTATCTGCCGGCCGTCATTACCTACGAAATCTAGAAAACCGCTGGAAGAATTTCAAAACATTTTTTGTGTTCGATAACTGTACCGGAAATGTGTCAAAAAATCATTATGTGTGTCAAAAATAGCAAACTCATGTTATAAAAATAAATAGTTTTATGTTTTTACAAAGAATTTAGATAAAAAAATAAATAAAAATCTTTCTTTTGACACGCTTGACAACATTTTTTTAACAAAATTATAATGCCATAATTCTCAATAATAATAATAAAAAATTTCATGTCATATAAATAATTAATTTTATTTTTTTTTAAAGAATTTTTGAATTTTATATATATTTTTAGAATTTTGAAAAATGTTTCAATTTTTGATTTTGTTATAAATTTTGCAATATTTTTAGAATTTTGGAAAAAGTTTGAATTTTTAAGAATTTTTGGAATATTATTGGAGTTTAGAAAAAGTTTAAATATTTGATTTTATTCTAATTTTTGGAATTTTGAGAAAAAAGTTTTAATTTTTGATTTTGTAATAATTTTAACAATATTTTTAGAATTTTGGAAAAGTTTGAATTTTTAAGAATTATTGGAATATTATTGGAATTTAGAAAAAGTTTAAATATTTGATTTTATTCTAATTTTTGGAATATTTTTGAAATTTTGAAAAAGTTTGATTTTATTTAATTTTTACAATATTTTTGGAATTTTGAAAGAAATATGAATTTGTGATTTTGTAATATTTTCTCGAAACGCTAAATAGAGAGGTTTTTGAGTAGTTTGCTGAGTGTATCATCTTTTCACTAAATTATGTTAATTTATGATGTTATAATTTTCCGGCAACGTATTGATGTTTCGTGTTAGTTCTGTTGTCTGTAATAAATTTCTAAAGAGCGATAAAAAAATACTTTTTCTTTAACAAAGAGTTATGTTTGATATACATCGCCGCCCAAAACTAAAAATCATGTCCTCATAAAAGTTTTTTGCCGAAAACTATATCAAAATCCTTAACCCAGACCTAAGTCTTGATATCTCATAGCTGTGAGATTTCAGCCCCTCCATATTTTAAGAATTGATAACTAGATAATAAATCGTATGTTTCAATACATATAACATAGACCAATAATTCAAAATAGTTTGAAGGAAATAAAAACAAAATTTGTTTTATTCCTGCAGATTTAAATATTCCTTGGTCATGTGACGAATTACCTTCAATGATTAAAACCCAGATTAGAATTATGTATATGGAGGCTTTTTTCTTCGAACAAGCAATAGCTTACCATCATCAAGTAAACATCACATACGAATTGGTATTATAATGTTCCGATTCTACCTAATCGCTCGCAACGAAATACAAAACAACTTGGTATTCAGCCTCAATTTCTCCTATATAGTATATAATATTTCACTAAAAAAATTAAAATCAACTATTTTCAAGAAAAAGGGTCGAAATTAAAAACAAAAACATGAAATAAAATATATCCAAAATAATGACGTCGATTTCATCAGAATTTCTTTGTAAAGAAGTTGACCTCTCGAATAATCGAGAAATTAAGAAAAATTATATATTACAAGGAATTCCGTTTGCTGAACGAAAATTAGTTGTGAGCTAGACTGCGATAATGTACAGTTATAATTTTAATTAGACTGCGATAGTGTAAACAGTTTGGAGTGTTATTGAATAGAAAAGTTTGTATTATTTTGGATGCTGTGGTCTGGAAATTTCTATAATCAACCGTTGGAGTTTTTGAAGTTGTTGAATATTCTTGTTAAAGAATATTTTTTGCAGAATTGTTTTCCTTTGTGAAACAATATCGGTGTTGAATACTTAATAAAACCGCATGTTTTTTTCTTACTAATCAGTGATCGAATCCAACGGGAGTTTTTGGTAATAACGTTTATCGAATTGAGAGTAAGGCCAGTTCGAAGAAAGTAAAAAACGTGAAAATATTATTTGTTGCCAAACAGAAACTTTTTCCCAATAATATTTGGCGAGATCTATTTCTTAGCTGCCCACATGTTGCATACATGAGGACCCTTGGAAACTACTAAATTTCATTTAACATGTGTTCAAGGTTTATATGTGCCAACCATTTACAGGAGATTTTTGGAGTTTTACATATTTTATTTCTCACTTCTTTTCTTTTATTATTCCTATCTAGTTCTTGTTCAGTTTTTATCTTTGGGTCCTTTTTCTTTAATGTTTTTTTGCTATTTCAATGGTTGCTCCTTTAATGACTTCAATTTAAATTTTTGATAGGGCTGTTATGCCAAGCTTAAAAACCAGATTTTTTACCACATGAAATAGGGTAGTTAATCAAACGCCGCTAGCTTTGTGATTGTCGCAATTTAATTTTAAAATTTCACACTGCCAAATTACCTCCTAATTTTAAAAATGTAGACTTTTCCGGTGTATTCTTTCCCCACCTAGTTAATGGAGGGTAAACATGAAAAAACTTTACATGAACGAATAAATTTTGTGTTTAATGCTCATTATTATTTTTTTTTAGATGTTAATGCTGGGAAGGGCTAAAAACACTATTTTCAACCCAGTGGAGTGGAAAACATTGCAATATTTTGTTTAATTTTACACCGCCTTTAACTCCACCCGCATTTACCGACTCAATATTGCCGATATGATTTCTTATCAATTTGTCTCTCCATGAAACACAATGAATTCAATGGTTGTTTCTTTATCATTTCGTCCTCGCTTTTTCGTATTTTTTTTTTTTACATATATACTGGTGAAAAAGATATTAGTCATAGAGTTCGTAGCTCTTTGTTTTAAAAGTTTTTCAATAATATTGTTGTGAAATTTTATTTCAATATTTTATTTGTAATAATTCTTAATAGAATTGAATTTGAGAAGAGAATTTTGTTTGCTTAAATAAAAAAAAAGTATTTTGGTACAATTTTTTTAGAGAATTAGACAAATTGATAGTTAAATTTATAACGAAATTAGAAATATGTGAATGATATGTTTTTTCCCCTGTTAAATATATTTAGTTACATTTATAGTTGAATATAAAAAGGAAAACTAAAAAGGAGAAATATTTCAACTTTTGGTTTAACAAGTAATGTATATGTTAAAGTAGTGAGCATGGCGGTCTTGGTTCCTTCATCTTTAAGAGTCGTCAGAGTTCATGGTCCTTACTTATTTAAATCCGTTCTCTGGTTAATGTTGTTTGCATGCAGTTCTGCACTTATACTATAGGCTTGGGGAATACATTCTCGAATCCGCAAGATTAAAGGTAGTCGGAATTAAACCTTGCAAGGCACGCGGTTCCCCTAATGTTTCTGATAGTGATTGCACTATCAGGATCATTGTTCTTTACAGCATTTTGATCATACCTCCTTCCGCCCCTCCCCCCTTGGTTCTGTGTGAATTAGATTGATTGAATAAATGAATTGAAAAATTTGAATTCACAATGACGAGGATTTTGTAAATATGATGCGTTACTCTTAGTTGTTTAAACAATTTGTATTGTACTTTAAATAATATGATGTTGCATCCATTGTTCTAACTTCTATCATTTATGCTTATAACTAGATGAATTGAGTCAACTATTCACCCTTATTGCGATTGTCGAGTCGACTGTCGAGACGATTTGTAGAGACGAGTCGTGAAAAGTTTAATTTTGTATTATGTAACCAAATCGAATCGACTGGAATGAATTATGATTTGTTTTATGAGTTTGAGGAAGATGAAGATATATTACGAGTTAGAGATCTTGCTTGTAAAAGAAAGATTTTAAGAGACTCATCTAATCCTCTGGAGCTAAGCGAACTCTGGTTAGTGGTTGTTTGTCCTATGTATTTATTTAATTATGATTATAATTTTATTGTCAGTTTCAGAAAATATTTTCGCCTGTCAAAAGACGCTTTTATTGATCTTTTGGAGGAAGTCGAGCCAAAATTTAAAACCCAGACACGGTTATCATCAATTCCAAATATTTTAAAGTTGGCAGCTGTATTGAGATTTTTCGCCGAAGGAAGTTACCAGAAGGGAGCTGGAAATGATTTTCACATCTTCTTAGCACATCCTACATTTTCACTTTTACTGACAGAGATGTTAGATATTCTAGAAAATAATATTTGTGCCAAATGGATCCGCTTCGAATATTCAAAGTGTTAAAATTTCAGGAGTCATTGGATGTGTAGATGGCACGCATATCAAAATAATAAAACCTAGTGCACATTTCCAGCATTTATATTATAACCGTAAAGGATTAGTATTAATGTAATGATTGTAAGTACCAAAATAAAAAACATCTTTTAAATACAAAATATATGTAATCTAGAACAATTTTACAGGTTTGTGATAATCAGATGAAAATTAGATATATAAACGGAAAACATTCAGGCGCTTCTCACGATGCTTTGGTATGGAGTTTGTCTAAGTTGTAGAATATTCTACAGCGTGCTTACGATAACGGTGATAAGAATTCTTGGCTGCTAGGTATTTATGATTCAATAGAATTGTAGTTATGATTCAATTAATAATTAAAATTATTTAAATTTATTTACAGCTGATGCAGGTTATAAAACTTAAACCGTTTTTGATGACAACGTATCGATCACCAGATTTTCATTCAAAAGGCAGAAACATCGTGGAACGAGCCATCGGCGTTTATAAAAACCGGTTTCGATGCTTGCTCGGTGCACGCCAGTTGCATTACACCCCGGCAAAAGTCATGCAAATAATCAACGTGTGTGCTTCTCTTTATAATATTTGTATTCATTATAGAGTCGAGGACCAAAACGAATCTGTTGCAGATGTTACAAGTGATTTCGATTTGGAAGAAGGCATTGCTGATGTAGAAACATTAGATAATGAAGCTAGCATTTTAAGAAATAAAATAGTTTTAACTTTATGACAAAAATATATAATTTTGAAACTTTATCAATTGTTAATAAAGTAAAGTAAATAATAATAAAATAAAGTTAAAAATAATAAATTGGTTTTAAATTTTAAATAAAACCTATATTCCAAACGCTTAAAATCTATTATATACTCTTTCTCTCTCTGGCGTTTACATCCCATGGAGTGATTTTGCGGTTTGTACTATAAGCTTCCATTCATCTCGTTCCATGAGCAGTTAACCCCAGTTTCGACGTCCTATATCACAAAGGTCTTGAATGATGTCGCGCCAACGTTGTCTAAGTCTTCTTCTTCGACGAATTTATTAGATACGATTCATTAAAACCTACTACTTTAACCAACACGGCACACATCTCTTGCTCGTTATACTGTAATAAATAATTTTTATTATAAAATAAAATAAGTCTTTCAAAAGTATCACAAATTCATATTATTAGTAAATAATTTCAAAACCGTATACTTCATGACTGAAATGAAATAAAAACTTAATATAAATATTTGTTTATTTAAGGCTTCAGTTGGGTTTCAAATTGCAGTTTTTGGAGTTCCAATATTTGCCTTTTGAGTGCCAATTTTTCAGATAAAATCTTTTGCTGGAACAGCATATACTGTTTTAAAAGATTTATCTGTTTTTGCTTCAATGCATTTTGCGTTTTTGCCTCTTTTGGTGTGTCCTTTTGGACGTAATAAATTTTTTTTGCCAGCACAATATTTTCTTTTAAGTATTTGTTGGTTTCTTTTAGTTCCTTTTCAACATTTAAATACAGACTGCGCTGCATATCAGTCTAATCTTTTAGCAATTGAAATCGCTGAGATATCAAATCAGATGGTTTGTTTCTGCGAACTCTTATTTTGCGATTTGTAGGACGATTGGAAAGATCCTGTAAACCCGTTATTTCCATCATTATTTTCCCATCCAATACTAACGCCCTGGTCAGGTTCCAGGATAGTGTCATCGGCATTACAAATTTCATTTATTTGAATGGAGCTTTCTCTTTTGCATAAGGGTTTATTGTTGTGTTGAAATTTAACAAATCGGCAACATCTTCCTTTAAGGTACTGAGGTAAAGCTGGTTATTAGGTCCACCGCCCGTTTTGTTAATCTCCGCTTTATTTTTTGTCAATTGTTTTCTAATTTTAAATTTTAAACCTGTCCAAACCTAAAACAAAAAACTTAGTACTATTTATGCGGTTATATTTATATGGTGACTTAAAATGTATTACGTTGATCCAGCCATTTTCATCTCTTGTTGAGGGTCCCAATATATTTAGCTCTTTTGTTATTACCCGCCATTTTCTCTTAATTTCCATTTTAAAATCTCTATCGGATTTGGTGCATCCTCTTGCTAGATCCCCATTTGCCTGCATACACTTTCCTGTTGTAACTTTCCTGTTGGAAAAAAATAATTTAAAATTAGTTTTATAATTGGTTTATTTAAAATAATTTTAAATAAACTTACATTTTATTTTTAAAATTTTTTTACTTCTTTTCTTAACAATTGTCTGTCGCCAAATGAAATAACATATCGATAAACATCGATTCACAATCGACATTCACAATGTAAATTTTTGTTGTCGATATGAAATTGACATCGAATCGACATTCACAATAAGGTTGATTAACTTTTAAGAGGTTTGATAGCATACATTCATATATACATGTATGTTTTACCTTTATACCTCTACAGAAAAATGATGATAAAACACTATAGACCAGTCAAATTAGCTTTTTTTAGGGAAAAATTAGTAACAGTATGAACTATTGGATAAATAAGAAAATATTGCGCAAATGATGGGAAACAAAAATTACAGGTGCTCCGAGTTGCGGTGGTGAAATGGGGTGAGATTTTAGGGGTAGAAAATGGTTTTTCATGATTTTCAGTGAAACTAGACCTTCATTCGAAAAAAGTCTAAAACAAAAGTTGTAGGTATAATAAAAAGGTATATTACTTTTATATAAACCATTTTTCCACATAACCTAAACTCCCACAAAAAAATTTTTTTTCCACACAATTTGGTGAAAACATACCTTATTGTGTCCCTAATACGCTGTAATTTTTTGGAATCAAAATATTTATTTTTACGTTTGATTTTGATTTTAAACCAAAAATGTGACCTCATTTTCACACGAAAATGCACCTGTATAGAAAACAGTTTTTTAAAAAAAAACATTAATCGTTATCTTTGTTGAAACGTCTACTTTTAGATGGTATAAAAAAAAGAAACATTAACGTAACATAAACACGAAAAAATTAAGCAGGAAATGCGAAAAACTGAAAAAACTTGATTTTAAAGAGTTATTTTTCAATGATTGTTTAAAAATATTCATTATTTGTTAAAATTTACCGTCGAAATCCTTGAAAAATATAAACTTTTGCCATGGTAATGTTAATTTTACACCATCTAAAAGTAGACGTTTCAACAAACATAACGATTAATGTTTTTTTTGAAAAAACTGTTTTCTATACAGGTGAATTTTCGTGTGAAAATGAGGTCACATTTTTGGTTTAAAATCAAAATGAAACGTAAAAATAAATATTTTGATTCCAAAAAAATGCAGTCTATTAGGGACATAATGAGGTACGTTTGCACAAAATTGTGTGAAAAAAAAAATTTTTTGTGGGAGTTAAAAATTAAAAACGAAAAGACCTTTTTTTCTCGGTTTAAAATATTCTATTTAAATGGCAAATTTTAAGTTATGTGAAAAAATGGCCGGCATAATAGTTAAAGACCTTTTTATTACCTCCAACTTTTGCTTTGAACCTTTTTCGATAAAATGTCTAGTTTCGCTGAAAATCATGTAAAACCATTTTCTACCCCTAAAAGCTCACCCCATTTCACCCCCGTAGGTCGGATCACCTTTAATTTATGTTTCCCATCATTTGCGCAATATTTTCTTATTTATCCAATAGTTTTCATCCTGTTACTAATATTTTCCACTTTTTGTCTGTTTTTAAGGTATCTAGACTGGTCTACTATTGAACAACTTTTATTTATATTATAACTTAAAATTTACGAAACCATCGACGAGCGAAATTTATTCGCACTTGATCGACTGTTTCATGATTTAATATTTCCATTTTCTTTTTCTATTTTATTCTTAATTGTTATCTTGTTTTTCCTCTTTTTCAATTTCTTTAATTTCATATCCAGTTTCTGACTCACACTTTGTTAAATTTATGATATGTACATCTATATTTATCCGCTCTAACCCTCCAACAACCCAAATTTTAGTACCATTTTCAAAACATTTAAATTCTAATTGATATCTCTAATTATCCAGCCACTTAATGACGAAATAAAAAAAAACAGAAATTAAACTACGCAATAAAAATAAAAATCAATTAACTCAACTCTTAAAATTTTACATTCTTTTTGTTTAGTGTAATCTTACATACGTAGAAAAAATAATGAGGAATGAGAAGCAGTAAAGTAACACTACAAATGGATAGAAATGTGAATTTAGTTTTACTTCGTATTTTTTTTAAGTTTTGATAATTTAATGGCAATTAATTTAATGATTATTGTTTTTTTTTATTGTAATTGTTGTTAGAAGTTATTTTGAAAAGTTGTTACCTTCATACATAGATAGCACTAGCGTCTAATTAAATTTATACATATTCAATTTACTTACAAATCTATCATCGCATATATGTTTATAGTAGTTATATTTTTAGATTATTGTGTGATTTAATGATTTTAGTGTTTTTTTTTGTCTATGTTGAAGTTAATTTTGGAATTGTAATTAAGTGATGTGAAGCGTTTCGAAATGAATTTTTACTATAAATTTAAAAAAAAAATTCTTGCAAGTTTTATTTGATTTTAATTATTAGTTTTGAAATTGATTTAAACGGTATTTTTTTGGATAATGTGATCTATTTTTAAAATTAATTAAATGATGAGGGTATCTCAAAAAATTTGGATCTAAATTAAAAACTGATTTTATTGCTCTTTCTATAAAAGTGTCAAAACATATGAATTTTAAATTAGGATCATAAATCTTGCGTTTTTTTATGTTATTTTAATTATTAAACAACAATTTTAAGACAAGCTGTTGATATATAGAAAATATTCTTTGAATTATTTAACATTTTTAGAAATGTTCGGTTGTCGGTGTTCGGACTATTTGTTGTTTTAGTCGTCATCTTAATTTATTTATTTATAACTGTTTTAATTTAACTAAACAATTACGAAGAGAAAGCAAAACATTACATCACCTTTCATAAAGAAAGGTGTGCTAGGGTTTATCTTAGTAGTTATCAAATTTATATTATAATGTACACATATAAGTGGATTATCTTACAAACAAACAAGATAAGATTCCACGTTTTTATTTAATTCTATAACCTAAATTTAAATGTCATAAAATATACGTACACACAGAAACCATACACACGATTGACATTTTTTGAAATTCAAAATAAAGTGATTTCCCACAGCTAATTTTTCTTTAACGGTGAACACATTAAACTTAATCCAATAACTATTATAATTGATAGCTTATAGGTTCTCTTTATCTTTGTTGCTAGTTTTCTTTATTTGTTTGCTGATGTTTGGTTTGAATTGAATAATCTTAAGTTTTAAGCATAATTTAAAGTTTGTTTTATATAATTAATTTATACATACGATGATACAAATTCCATTAGTCCGTTTGTATGGTTATTTAGTGCAGGGTTAAATGTTTGACCTTACCTGAAAAAAAAAGAAAAAAATTATTGGTTTTTGAGTGAAACATTAAAAATTAGCATTTATATATAAATTTATTTCGCGTTAATAACGTTTAAATGAGTTGGTATTTACATAAAAGAAGTGGGCCTTACAGAAACCACAACTACTAATTGTTACCATAATTTTTTTGATATCCTGCCTTGAGACATGCTTTTGTAAAAATGTTTTAGTTTTATCCCAGATTTGATGGGGACAAAAATTAAAGTTTATGTCATTTTGTTTCGATTCTCCAAAACTCTACAAGTGGAAGCAACTTACTACAGGGGCTTATACATATATTAACAATGCAAATTTTGAAATAACGTTGATTCAATATATAAGAAAATTTACAACTGGAAGTGACGAAATGACACAAGCGGGACGTCAACCTGATGGGTGGAGTAGGCACAAGCGGCAGAGGTATTATTGTCAAGCCGACGATGAGAACGTGCCAGCAGCAAAAACCACTGTTGAGGTGGAGAGCAGTACAGCTCCGGTATCAACAGTACAAAACATTGTCGATGCACCTGCACAGTTCAAAAAGTGAATACCATGCCACAATGCAGTACTAGGGGGAGAAGGCATAAAAGATCTCCTTTGTCACCTATAGGCCGACTTAGAAAACTGGATGACCTACTGAGGGCCATTACCAGGAGTAATTTCCTCGCTGAGAGATTGTCCTCAGAGGATTCAATGGAAAAGGGTCTAGAACGGAAAAGGAACGCCCCAACCGCCGGAGCAGAAAAAATGGAGCGCACCAGACAGTCTACGGCGCCACAGGAAGTGCAGCGAAGGAAAGGCAAGAATAGTCGCACATCAGGAGAGAAAGCAAAACCCCTTATGACAGGAATCAGGTATGCGACTGAAATTGATTGGATTAGGGTGGTTAACCTGGATAGGAACTAGTCTTAGACGATGCTGTGTGCGGAGCAGCTGAGGTTAGTCAAAGAAGCGCTGGCGAATCAATTGACAAAAGGCGTTCACAAAATTAGGTTTGGGTGCATAAGCTCTAAGCCTGGATTCGTGGTGTTAGAGCGCGATATCAAGCAAGCAACTGAGTTGTAATAGTTCTATTTATAATGGAAGTCGATAAACATTCACTTGTGACGAGGATGGGAGATGATATCCAATCCCTCACAAAGTCTTTCTCCCGACGAGTGCTAAGCAGACTAGTGGAATCGCACTGTTGGAAGGAGAGGGGAATACGACGGGATGTACATAAAATAATTAAAGTTCTTTAGTATTTGAGATGAGGGCACGGGCCTACGCCACTACTTTAGGAATCGATGACAGGTCAAAAACAGCCTTGCCATTGGCAAGAAATGTCCTTAACCACTGGTTATAAAAAATTATTGTCCATGGACCTCGGAAGGCAACGTCAGTAGAGACAGAGAAAAGAGGTGCTGTCTGAATCTGTATAGAGGTACCTCAAATGCCATTTCTCCAAAAGAAAACAGCCGTAACTGTTTCGAAAATGGTTGTGGAAGAGGTAAAGGATGCTTGTGGAGAGGTTTTCGACTTAAGACAACATCTAATGGCGACGGCATGAAGCTTGCGCGTGGCACAAATGAATGTTCACCACAACATTGCAGCGTCAGCTGTGGTGGCTTTTGATGATAATATTTTCTCACCAGGGACTTGGTGGTCATAACAACCATCACACTCGGGGGTGCCTATTACCATCGGATGTGATGTAAATGGTTTACAGAAAGAAGTTTTACAGCTAGTAACAGTTGGACAGACTGTTAATTATACTAGGCTGGAAGCTGTAGGAGAGGTAAACCTGGCAACCACAAAGGATTTCGAAGCCAGCTGTTCTAAATGTAAAAAAATACAAGAGATGCGGTTTTTTGGAGGAAGAAGTTATCAAAGTTAAGAACCTAAGTATGGAGGTTCTTTAACAGAGCAAAACAACCTGGACACTAGGAAAAATATACTAGGGTGCTCACTATCCATAATAAGGAAATCAGAAGGGGCAAGAGAAATGGTTTCAAAACTGCGATAATATATCTGCAACGCCTGGAGCGGTTAGACTGTATAATTCTCTGGCGAAAGACGGTACTGAGGTTGAGGACCGTATTAGGGAGGTTATATGCCGCATTTTATCTAAAAATATATGACAAGGTAGAGCGATCTCATAGAATAACAACTGGTTATTTCCAAAACGAAGAAGTGAAGAAATCTGAGAGTGAGTGAGGTAGTGACTCCACCTGGAAAAGATGAGAGTACAACATTTACTTACTTTGTTTGTATAAATATTTTTTTAATTTGAGCACCTTAAACATATCTATGACAAAAACTTTCAGTTCAAATATGAAAGTTAATTAATTGAATCATTAAACCAACGTTATCGAATTCATGTCAAATCACTAAAAACACAAACACGATTTAGAGATAAGTCTTTGAAATTTAACGTCACCTATTCGTTGTACTGATAAAAAAATTATGTTTTACTTAATACGTTAACATAAAGCTTATTTTGTGTGTTCAGGTTAGTTCAAAGGTAGCAATGTAACGTGTGTATTATCGGGTGTTTTTATATCAATTTACTGATAAATTAATAATTTTACAACTGTTATTTTTATCGATTATTATTATTGAATGGTTTGGATTTTTGGTTGCTTATGAACAAGAAAGTCTGGAGTCAGAGATTAAAGTACAAACTTTATATCTGTCTATTTTATAACGGATATTGTAATGTATATTGATAGTAAGACCACAATTTCCTATCAACAAAAGTTTTAACCTCAAAACTTGTATCCACCACTTAACTCACATCAACAAATAGAACTAATTATATAAACAAATTTAAAAAATAATTAATAAAACTAAATCGAAATGTTAACAACTAAAGTATTTGTAAACAAAAAGTATGTACATATCATACAGTTCCGCGAAACTACTTGACTACAACATCGATGTTGTTGTTGTTTCTTTTATTTTTCTTCTTTTAAATCGCTGTGCTCCATACATTATCTTTCATAATTTCATTTATTCGCTTAATTTTTTTATGTTTTTTTTTGCTGTTAAATAAATAATGTGTGTTAATTATCAAGTTTTTAAAACTAAAGAAAATAAAAAATACATGTTTTTACAATTTAAACTAAACATTTATTTGCATGATTTTGTACGAAGTAAAACAAAATTTGTTGATAAGTTTTTTCTTTAATATATAAATTGTATTGTCAGTAAGATTGGTTTATTATCAACTAAACCACATAACATGATTAGTCTTTTCATTTCCCATAGATAAGTGTTTTCTTTAAAAACCAAAAAAATGTACATTTCTCTACACAAGATTAAAACGCCGTGTTTTTCCATGTGTGTTAACGTGAGACGACATATTACTGTCAATGGCAATGAGATATCACTTGCCAAGGTAATATATTATTATTAGGGGTGCTGACGAATAAACTATATTCAGTTAGCGGTAGCGCCTTCAATTTTAGCAATAGCATATTGCTTGATGATGGTACGTTTGTTTATGGAGCTTCTCATTTTGTATGCGGAGTATAATGCTATTAACAATATATTTACAAACAAAATCAAGCCTGGGCCGTATTCCGGAACACATATTTGTCAATCGACAATATTGTCAATTTCACCAAAATGATTCATAAATCATAACTTTGTGTAAAAATGATATTCCATAATACAAATCTGTGTATCATATAGGTTTGTGAGTTAGTTACGAAATTATAACAGATTATAACACATTTTGGGTCAACTTCAAGAATATTTTGAAATAAAACATTCAAAGGTGTCGTTTTAAACAACTTTTTTGACAAGCAATTTTTTCCATCTTTAAATATGCAAAATAAAATAAAAATTATTTAATTAATAAATATAATTAAATGATATATGTGTATAAAAATATAATTAGTTAATATTATTGCTTATTTTTAAATTATAAATGAATTTTTACGCCAATCGATGGAATTTGTATTTAAAAAGACACCAAAACAAAATTGTGATTTTGACAGTCACAATATTGTTCTTGTCAGATTCACAATATTGTGTCAATTTTTAAACCACTTTGGTATTTCGGAATAGCAATCTCACAACATTGCGTAAATTGACAATATTGTAATAACATTCATGTGTTCGGAAATAGGGCTCCTGTTTGAAGGATACTGTTTTAAAATGCATTACAATCATAGAAATTGTCGATATTTAATCATAGAAAAATCATTTAAATTATATTTAAATCATAGAAAAATAGAATTAATTTTTTTTTTCTTTTTTGTTAGATTTCACCAAGTAAGTACACATTATAAACAATTGATTGATTCATTGACAAATTCATTAACAAATTGATTGATCATCATTGTTTTTTGTTGTGCTAACATATTTTTTGGTGCTAAAACCCAGGAACACGTAGACAAGTATCACATTTTTTATATCAAATAAATTGTTTTCGTTGGATTTGAAAGCTCGATAAAACTTATAGTAAATTCTTTTCGACTGTACCGAACCAATTTCGACATCAAATTTTCGAAATTTGTATGTTTTGTCCAAAAGAATACAAATTTAGATAATTCGGTGTGGTAACTTGTATCTTGTTCGGTACAGTCAACAAGAATTCACTATTAATAAGTATATACTAGTAAAAGTAAAGTTAAAAATAAATCATTTTTGTCTTTAAATTAGTGTAATTTGCATGATTAAAAACGCGGTGTATCTTAAAAAAACTTGTATCTTAAAAAAAAAACTCTTTAGACAAATAAAACTTTATTTTAATAATTATATAAATTATTGATTTCATTTAAATAAAACTGATATGCTGTAAAAAACATTTTTTATTTTTATATAAAATGTAAAAAGAAACAAGTTTCATGCGGGAGACGTAAAATAGAGAAATGGTTGAGAAAACGCGCGTTAGCACAGAAGACGATGAAACATATACTAGTATATCCCGTAAAACAATTTTGAAAAAATGCATGAAATGTGCATTAATTGTGCATGTCAATTGTCATGTGATGTGCATCATAGCTTGCACATGTCGTAAACATAAACTAATAAATAAACAAAACAATCAAAATAATGGAGAACGTAAAACAACATTTTATAAAATGACTGGTTTCATTTAACTTTTTATGAGATAATATGACTTTCGTAATAATAGATTGATAAATTTAATCTAATCGAGAAAATTTTTTTTGTAAAGGTTATAAAAAAAAAAAAAAGAAACTTTGAATAATTAATTTTAGTGATTTCCTAAGAAGATCCTAGTCATAAACGTCATACATCAAACGTTTTTGTATTTATGCCCGAAATATCATATATGCATATATTGTGTACATTTGTACATAATTTAAAAGTGTTAAATTAAAACAAATATATATGAGCAAATCTCTAGAACTTTTAAATTTTCTCTCCTGCCAAAATTTTTTATATACCCACTCATTTTTCCGCAATATAATAAATATTATATTTGCTTATTGAATGTTAATGTGAATGACAAATAAAAGTTTGAGTGTTCAAAATATTATTTTAAAAAATTAGAGGACAGAAAAGCGAAAAAAAGTGCACGAACGCTAAAATTGAGATGTCTTTTTCGAAATTTCGTTTCTGCATCAGGCTATAACTTTTTGGAACATCACTCCAAATGATTTGAAACTTTACAGAGATCTTGAGTTTGCCATGTTCTTTTAAAAACATATATGCTTTTTTATGTGCTCCTTAAGGGAAAATAACGGTGGCGACTTGAGTCGGTATCTTCCACTTTTTATCGATTTCAAATTTTTTTATATTTTGTTTTTTTTTTTTGCTTGGAACATTCCCCAAATCGTAAAAACAATATTTTTTCGTTAAAGTACGCACAAAAACGAAAAAATTTATGTACTGCAATTTTATGTGCTCCTTATATTGAGCTCGCAATAAAAGCACAAAAAGTAAGAGATGCTGCGAAAACTTTTGTAAAAATCTAGGTTTTTAACTAGCACATCTTCAATTTCAGTTGAAAACCACCCAAAATCATTGTTCCTCGTAGAATTTAATGTTTAAAACATAATGGTACCCCGTTAACTGGATTCAACACTTCTAGACATTAAAAAATGCCCAAAGATTTTAAATTTTTTATGTCTTATTAACAGTTCTTTTATTTTTCAGTTATTACTTTTGGAACATAACTCCAAATGGCTTGAAATTTCACGAATATTCGATTTTTAACAAGTTCTATCAAAAACATAAATGTTTTTTCATGTGCTTCTTAAGGAAAAATAACAGCGGCGCGTCAAATCGGGGTCTCTACATTTTTGTTGATGAATACTTTTTATTTTTCGTTTTTTGAGCATGGAACATTCCTCAAATCGTAAAAGCAATATTTTTACGTTAAAGTACGCACAAAATCAAAAAAATTTATGTACTGCAACTTTATGTGCCTCTCTTATTGGGCTCGCAATAGAAGCACAAAAAGTAAGTGATGCTGCGAAAACTTTTTTAAAAATCTAGGTTCGGCTATAACTTTTGGAACATAACTTCAAATGACTTGAAATTTAACGGATATTCATTTTTTGACATGTTCTTTCTAAAACATATATGCGTTTTCATGTGCTCCTTAAGGGAAAATAACGGTAATATATGGATCTCGATTTTTGCCGCGTACGTCTTTAAGAGTTCCTATCTCCTCACAGACGTGGTATAAAGGATCTTAAATTTTATATGCATTTAGATGAAAATTTTGCAAAATACATACTAAAATTTCAAGCGTTAACTAGAACTGCAAAACTGTCAACGGGGCGATTTTTCACGACAAAATGAAATTTAACACTTGCTTAATACGAATTTGCCAGCAAATCCCCAATAACTTTTGGAACATACAATAAAAAATGAGGAACAAAGTTTTATTCATTTTTAGAGTTGATGAGGAGACTTTACCTAAAATTTCATAGGTGTGCCCCACAATTGAGAGATTTTCATTTTTATCATCAAAGTTTAAAGTTCCAGAGATTAAATTAATTTTTTCTTTTGTATTTCCTCAATTATTTTCCAGAGATTTGCTCATATATGTATGACGCTAACACTCAATTACTATTAAGCTTCAACTAAAAATAAAATATACACTAAAATATATAAAAACAAAATAAAAAAAATGAAGTGCGTAATCTTTACACGCAGTTGAAGTAAAACTTCTTTGGCTACTGTGGCAGATATTACTAAAAAGATTAAATATAAAATAAAATAAATATGTCATATTGAAATTTAGAGTTTCTTTCTAATATTCTTGAAAATATAATTTACAACAATGTGTAATAAAAAGCCATATTTACATGTTTTACAAAGCCTTACAACGTATTACAAATTAAATTTCACGATGAATACATGTCCAGTTAATTTAACAACAAGATTTGGTACAACAATTGATGCAGTTTTTCAATAAATTTAGCAAATTTGTCATAAACTTCTAATTTCATATTTCAATTATGTTAAGAATTGAATTGACTTTGTAATACATTATGTAAATATTGCTTTTTATTCCACATGCTGTAAATTATATTTATTTATATATATTATATTTATTTTATATTTCATTTATTTATTTATATATATTATATTTATTTTATATTTCATCTTTTTATTAATACCTGCCACAGTAGCCAAAGAAATTTATTTCAACCGCAAGCAAAGATTAAACGCACTCATTTTTCTATTTAACAAAAGAAATTTAATCAACACACATATTTTTATTTAAAAATAAACTTTTGAAAAAACGGAATATTTTTAGTCATAGAAAATTAATATACGACCACCTCGAAATCTATAGCAATATAATACAACTCAAAATATCCAAACAGATTAAGATGTTTTGACGAAATCGGCTAAAATACATGAAAATACGGGTTTTTCCAATTTTCTGAAAAAAGGTATTTTTCACATCATAGGGGACCATCATAGGGGAAAACTATGGGACCCTCTCGAAATCAACTCAAATAGAATACAATTTAAATCATCCAAATCGAACGAGCCGTTTTCGAGAAATCGGTTAACAATTAACATACCTAAAAAAACCCACAATGAAACATATAACATCATCTTTTTTGAAGTCGGTTAAAAAACTAAAACAATTCAAAATATAAATTTAAAAAATTACGAACCTCAATTAAATATTACGAATACTATGTTCGGCAAGTATGCGATATAATTCGATTATGTGTATTGTGTGTATCACTCCGCATGGAGAGAGCAGTTTTTATTGTTTTGAAATTTTTTTAAATTTCTGATCTACGGGTGTGACAACCCCGCGTACTCCAGTCCCTGCTATTGACATACGAGTTAACATGAGATATCACATACCACTGGCTATAGCAGTGATATATCACTACCCAAGGTGACATCTTAGGGGTGGTGGCGGATGATCTGTATTCAGTCAACGGTACCACCCTCAATCTTAGCTGTGAAATAATCCTTGATGATGAGACGCTATTGCTTCCTTGAAGAAACGAGCCTTCATATAACTATGTGTGGACTTTGATCATTAAGAAAGACGGTGCGTCACAGCATCAAGTAATATGCAACCGGCTGGATTATTGGCAACTACATTTTTGTTTTGTTTCAGCAAATTTTTGTACAAATTTGCTATTTACTTTTTAATTTACTTTTATTTTCTCTATTCTATCATAAAATATTGGCCTATGTCATATTTATTCAGTGATAGGATTTTTTGTTTAGTTATCAATTCTTAAACAAAAAAAAAAAAAAAAGAAAGATTTACGTCCATTAACACCTTTGAACGTATGTTGTTGTGGGACCTTGGTCTTAAAAGGTTTTTATGTGTTATTGTGACACATGTAGTATCACAACACATTTTATTTAAAAAAAAAATTGTCATTAATTTGTTAATGTTATTATATTTTTTATAGTGTATTCTTTTCGGCTGTACCGAATTATCGAATTTTGTATTCTTTTGGAATGAATTTCAATACAAAAAAAATAATTCGGTGATGGAACTGTACTGAAATTTGTTCGGTACAGCTGAAAAGAATACACTATTATTCACTTATTCAGTCGCGTACTAAATGTTATATGAGTTGGATGTGTCGATTTTTGATACTTAAATCTAAAATCGACACATCCAACTCATATAACATTTAGTACGAGATTGAATAAGTGAATCAAAAATATAATAACATTAACAAATGAATGACAATTGACACACATAATACGCATACACGAATTGTATCGCCTACTTGCCGAACATAATATTCGTTTGCCTTTTTAACTTCAATGTTGTTTGAATTTCTTCTTCATTTTTTATTTTATTGTTCTTTAAATTTCTCCTTGTTTTTTTGGAATTGTGTGCATGTATGTGTTTAAGATTCAAAATCCGACTGTAGTATGATAGAGATGAATAAATGTGGTTATATATCTGTTCAAATGGTTACTTCCGTTCAAAATTCTCAGAACGCGCCTAAAGAAGTTTTACTTCAAAAAGTGCATGAAATGTTCATACACTCGTGCGCACCATGTATATTATGTTTGTCGGGTATAGTTCAGCGTTATCCAACGAAAACTCTACGGCTACGCCTATAACACTGTCATGAATACCAAAAAAGAACTAGCACAATACACAGATGTTAAATCGATATTAGATTCTTTCAAAAGGGATTGCTTTAAATGACGGATTACTTTGCCTCATTAAAAGAACGACTTAATATAGTGCAGTCATCAAATGATACCCAGTTAATTGAGTTAAATAAAACTGTATCATTTCTTTCTGTATACAAAAAACCTTCTATGAAGGAAAAACTGATAAAGTTAAACTATCGAAATTAATCAGATCGAACAATTCTCAGAAGACTCATTTCAATGGCCAACCTTTCATGACGTCGATCCATGAAAAAACTATTTCTCATGTAAGGAAGCGTTCATCGGAGAGAAGTGTGGTACTCCTAGTACTAGAAGACACCCTAAACATATTTCAAAAATCTTTGCCACATACGATTTAACAGAAATAAATGTCAATTAGGAACAATGTTTACATGACACTCAAAATCAGTTTTTGGGCAAATGTCCTTCACCTAGATGTAAATATCCGTCGGGAAAGGGAGAGTTTGCTTTATATGTTTGAGAAGAGGCTATTCTCAAAATCAATTTAAATTTTATCTTTGATCCCAAATTCCCAAATATGTGCTAGATAAAATTATACACTCTTTTTTACACATGTAAAATGCGAAAATATCTCATAGTAGTTCATCTCATTTTGAACCACAAAATGGCAACTCGAGCCAACTATCAAGTATATTAACTGCAAACAGGGATGAATCAAATACCATAGATGTCAGATGATATTGTTAATGTATATATTATAGCACACAAATAATAAGTTAATTTGCATTAAATGTTCCTGGCATGTCGATCTTCTCGTTTGCACCTAATTTTACAAAAGTTTTGTATCTTAGTGATCCCAACTTTTTCAATTCAGGGAAAATCGACATTTTAGTAGGTTATAATGTGTTTTTCCAATTAGTGTGTAAGGAAAGAAATCACACAACATTATTGCAAATAGGAAGTGGAAGGAAGTTTGGTTGGCTTATTATCGAGTCTGTAAATACTATTGGGGGGACTCAAAATCTTGCCTTATATACATCATTTACTCCAATAGATGAAATTTTGAATAAATTTTGGGAATTGCAAGAAACCTTCAAAAACCGTGAATTTACTAAAGAAGCAAATAAATGTGAGAAGGTTACACTTCTACTACAACTGGAGATAAAATTGGCCGTTTAATTGTTCAATTACCCTTACCCTAAAAAACTTGAGCACAACAACTCGTTTAATGGTGGCATTTGATGGGTCCACTAAGAAGCTAGATGGTATATCATTGCACGAAGTATTAATGGTTGGACTTACATCCAAGATGAAATTCTTTCCATTATGTTCGAAAGTATAGTATAGCAGTAACAGCAAAATGCAGATATAGAAAAAATGTACATAACGATCGTAGCTATCAACGAATACTGTGGCGTTCGGCTTCAAGCGATATTAAACACCGTTATTTATGAGATTTTTTGTACTCTATTTCTTGCTATTCGTACATTGAAGGATATTGATAATTTATTGAAACATATAGAAAACCCTTGGTTTCCAATATAATTCAGCATGATTTTTATTTCGATGATCTTTTGACAGGAGCTGACAGTTTAAACTCAGCTACAATTACTTAAATATGGATTTATTTTGAGGAAACAGCGATCTAATGAGTAAACATTGACACAATCCTTAAATCCAAACTTCAAGGCGAAAAGGTATTAGGAATGTTTTGGAATTCTGAGATATAGATTATTTTATGTTTCAACAAAATGAAAATAGAACAACTAATTACAAAGCCTATAACTCTTCGAAAAACGGTACAAATATTTGATCCCATGGGATTATTGCCACCAAAAGATATCAAACTAAAACTAATTTTTCAAAACTATGGCTTCAGAATTTGGATTGAGATGAACCTGTACTTGATAACAGTGCAATTGATTGGGAAAACACATTTAAAGGTTTAGAAACATTAAAGAAATATTCGAACACTTTATACAATTTTTAAAGTATTTCATGTGCAAATGAAATTCACGCTTTCTCATGATTCATCTGAGGCAGCGTATGGATGCACAATATATTTTCGGACACAATACCCGTGTTCCTTTTAGGTAAACTTGCTACCCGAACCGAATTTTAAATGGAGCGACTTAAATGTGAGGTGTATTAGATTTTTGATCTACTATACAACTCAAATTCTTTCTTACCACAAGTTTCCGACATTTTTTTTGACAATAAATTGTTTTGACAATTTTGAAAAACAATATTGCTAAACAACGTAAAAGAAAATTATTAGTTTGACAAAATGTTAAGTTTAAATTTTATTTTGAGTTTGTTAAATTTAAAAAAATTAATTAGATATTAAAAAATTTCTGAAAATTAAAATTATGATTCATGCAAAATATAAACAATTAAAGAAAGCTGGACAGAAATATGACATTTAGGCTAGAAATTCTAAATTTGTATAAGCATTTGGGCAAACATATTTGAAATTATTCTCTAAACTGACAAAAACTCTGGCGGTGAATAGAAGCGTAAGTTTGTCACGTAGCTTTACCTGTTACCATCATTTGATATGGTTAACTTGAAAACGAAATTTAGTACAAAAGTAAAGGAAAATGTGGTAAATGGAACACACTTATTGATAAACTTGAAGAACGGTTAAACGATATCATGATTTTTGTAAAGAGCCGTCCACCAAATAATTCAATAAGTAATCTTTTACACGAACGATCACCGTAGTTCAAAATAAAAAGCGAATATAACTCGCTCGTCTTTTGTGTATATATAATATTCTACGAGAATAGTTTTTCTCAAAAACACAATTTTAGTAATAAATGAAAAACGGTCGTTTCAAAAATTACAAAACCAGAACTAGATTAGAAAAAAATTCACCTTGACGGTAAAAAATAAACTTTTTTTTTTAAATTTTCACTCCCAACCCCTTCCAAATAACATTTAAAAGGATGAGCCAACCGCTATAATTTTCATCCAATTTTTACAATATTTCCTATAATCGTGAAGTTTTTCAATTTTTTTCTTTTGTAATGTTCGATGTTAAGGGAGGTGGGGACATGTAAACATTTTCACATTTTTGAAAATAAGTTGAAAATTGTGCTTTCGAAAATTAGAAGAAAAATTGGTTTGGACTAGAAAACAGTTCACCTTTCATATGACACCCCCACTCGTCAAGGTCAAAAATAATATTTTTTCAAAATTTCCACTCTTAATATTCCGTTTTATTCAAAAACTGCTTTTGCTTCAGAATTATTAACTATTTCTAAGTGTAACAGCTGGTCTATAAAACATCATTTATCATCTTTGGTCTATTTTATTGGCTATGAAGGTATTGTACGGGATGGGATGGTGGTTATAGATTAAGAAGTTCGAAATAAATTATTCTATAAAACATCTGATTATTTTACCAAAAAATCACTCAGCAAACGAGTTTATAATCTGCGAAACTCATATTACAAATAATCCTCTAGTTTTAAGTATTGTTCGTCAAAAATACTGAATGGTTGGAGTTCGTGACGTAATTAATTTTAAAGATTATGTTACATATATTAAAAAATAGAAGCGTTACCACCAGCAAGATGTACTGTAAGTCAGCCATATCTGATTAAACTGTTTGTTTTTCTATGTATAAAAGCAGTAAATTTAAAAGTTGTGAGCAGTTTACGTAGACTCATTTCTTACTGCTTTTAAAAGATTCAAATAACGAAGAGAAATGCCTGACGAAATGTCGTGGGAAAATGACTCAAATTTCATTGCAGCAAACAGAGAACTTCGAGAAATAAAACAAAAATATATTATAAACAAAAATATTTATAATTTACACACAAATAAATTAATAACTGATTTTTTATTGCAGAAAAGTATATCTCACTTCATTCCACCACCGATGCACCGAATTTTGGTGGATTTTGGGAGACTCCCGTTGAGTCGATCAAATATCGTTTTAAATGAGTTATCAGTATCCATTTTACGAGTTATCAGTATCCAGTATACAGAATGTTATTCCCATGCATAGATCATACAACGCGTTAACGTAAATTTTACTAATGGACAAGCACAAGACGTCATATTTATATAGCTAAGTAGCTAACTAAAACAAAATTATATAGCTACGGCGTGACGGTGACGCGAATACATAAGATTTTCCCAAACCAAAAATTAAAATTAATTTAATTTTTTAAAGTCATTAACTGTCATTTTAATAATTGTTTCATAAAAAAAATTCTCAGTAGTTATTTCCCAAAGGCGGTGATAATTCGAAATAATTTTTTTGTGAAAATTTCGGAAGCAAGTATATTGATAATAGCACGAGGCCGCTATTATCAATACCACTTGCTTGAGGAATTTTCCAAAAAATTATGAGAATTTATCACCGAACGAGGGGAATTCGTTTAGAAAAATGTTTGCCATTTTTCATTTCTTTATATATTTTTTTATGAATTATATGTATGCCCTACTGCGATATCAGTGAATTAATTCAAAAAATATTTGATAATTTTTAATATCGCAGTAGGCCAGCCAGACGCATAACTATTTGTTATTAGTATAATTGAAATGTTATTGGTGAAATTGAATGATGTCATTACATTATAGATAATTTCAGTGGGTTAAATTAAAATAAAACTAAGGCAAAATAAATTTCAAATTGATTAAATATTCATTGCGTTTTCTTTATTTATAAGAAAAAAAAAAGCAAATCAAATATAACAAAATCTTTACTATACTACAATAACACACTGTTATAAACTCTTAATATTTTTTTAATATATATAGCTACAGCGTGACGGTAACGCGAAGTTTTTCTTTGAAAAGCAAATAGAAAAAAAATTTGCTTCCATCAACAACTTAGAAGTCAGAACGTATGTCGTTGTGGAACTTTGGTTTTAAAAAGTTTAATGTGTTGTTGTGACACATTTTGGAATACCTACTAACCAGCACATTTTATTAAAAAAATGCCAGGCAAGCGCGAATATAACTCGCTCGTCGTGTGTTTCGTGTATATAATATTCCACAAGCATAGTTCATAGGTCAAAAACACAATTTTAGAAATAAATCAAACGAGGCTTCGCAAATTGCAAAAAAAATCAACTATCATATGGTTAAAAATAATTTTTTTTCAAAATGCGTGGACAAATATATTTTAAAACTAGAAAATTTCAAGTTGATAGTATTTATATTTTGTGAGAAATTCGATTATGTAGAAATTCAGACGGACACCGAAGTCTCACCAATAGGGTACAGTTTTTACTTTTTCCAAGTACGGAGCCCTAAAAAAGATAGTTATAAAGTATTAGATTCCAAAAACACAGTTTTTCATGTTAAGTTGTTTAATTTCAAAACTTTTCATAAAAATACCATGGCGACCACCATTTGTCAGAACTGAAAATATTTTCATACATATTTAGTTTTGAAAAATAATACCTTTACATCAGATTAACAGACTCTCTATGTAACTGCAAACTTTCATCTATGTGAGTAGAAAAAAGATTAAATATAGTATATTTTCCTACAAGAGATGAAATTTTTTTTGTGAATTAACAGTTAAACGCGCCAGCATGGAATCGAGCCAGTTTACGAACAAAAACGATATTAAATATTCGCTTTGATTTTTCACTTTGATTTTAAAACTTAAGATCACATAAAAAAGTCATACAGCACAATTTGTTGTGCAATTTATGAAAATTTTTTGCTATCCACAAAATCGTCGATCGATCTAGTTTCGAACCGATAAGAACTTTTTATTACACTTTAAAAAGTATATCATTCTCATCAGGGCTAGCCGACTAGATACACTACCAAAAAAATTTTTCGCTATATAAACCCAAAATAGGTCACTACTCTAGCGAAGTATAAGAAACCAAAAAACTTTCATAAACATATGTTAATTAGATTCAGGTTTAGTCAATTTGTTTCTCTAGCTGATCACTATTGTTGTTATACTCTAACCAAGTTAGAATTGGATAACAAACTTGTATCGGTAAGAAGAAGATGACCATCTTCACTTGTGTCTATCGACACATTATCTACAATTAATTCAATGAATTATTTGTGATATTACATCACTCCGATGGAAATAATCCCATCATGAATAATAAGACTGAATCTAACAAAATATGGTGTGCAATTTATGAAAATTTTTTGCTATCCACAAAATCGTCGATCGATCTAGTTTCGAACCGATAAGAACTTTTTATTACACTTTAATTATTATTCATGATGGGACTTTATTATTCATGATGGGATTATTTCCATTGGAGTGATGTAATATCACAAATAATTCATTGAATTAATTGCACAATTTGTTATTTAACGAAAATTATTTTTCAATAAAGAGAAAAAACTCACTTTTACTTTTACAGGGGATTAAACCTGAATGAAAATAGACTTTTCATATACTATTGTAGAAAAAATAGATAATTTAATCCAAATAAAATTTAAAAATCACTTAATTAAATAACCGTTACAATTTTTAAATTTCTAAAAAATTATTTACTACTTAATTAACGAAAACTAATTTTTTTTTTAAAATTTTCTTCAAAATAAATTTGAACGGTGTGAATAAATTTAAGTTCAATGACCAGTTACGCACTATTTACCATATAAATTTAATAAAATTAAAAAAAAAATTTAATATGCCAAAAATTAAATTCCTAACGTAATCAATTCGAAACGAAAAAATCATAAATAATTATAACTTTTTTTAATTATTAAATTGTCATCGTTGCATAACTTATCTTCATTTTGTACTTTGGTTCGATTTCTTCTTTGATTCATTTAATGTTGACATGTAAAATAACGAAATAACATAACGGAAGAAATTTCTATCCCAAAATAAGTAGTCTTCGACCTATTACCATAACAATTCAGTTTTGCGCAAAAAATTCACGCATCAAGATGGCCTTACTCTTACTCTGTTAAACAAGTTCTATACAGAAATTTTCTTATTTTCAAAATCGTTTTGGTTTCTTAAAACTTCATCAGATAACTCTTAAGTAAATACCACAAAGTATAAAAAAATAGATAAACAAAACAAGAAAAACGACTAATTAAATTAATTAAATTTAATTGTTTTTTTAGAAATATGTATAAATATATAAGACGGTATTTATTCTTTTAATTTAAATTAACAAGACGAAAAAAAAATTGAATAAATAAGAAAACAAAATTTTTTTTTTCTTTTATTAAAATGCTTGCTTGAGCTTGATTATTGTTATTATTATTATTATTATTGTTGTTATCTTAAGTAGTCCGTTTTAATATTGTGTGTTTAAGATAAGAAAAGAAGCTCACGATTTTTATTGTACTTTTATTTCATTTATTTAGATGTGTACATTGGATGTTGTTGTTTTTTATAAGTAGATGACTATTTCAGTTCTTATAATACAAAACTTATTATATTTATACTAAAATTAATCGACAAGTCATTTTTTTATCCCAAAGTTTAATTCATAAAATATAAATACAACTTTTGATTTTTTTTACATAACTTGTCATATTTCAAACTAAATCTTCTTACTGTTCATCTGACTTCACTTATATTTATGTAAACTTGAATATTATTTTGAATGGGAAAATATTTTGCAAGAAAATTTTTCTTAATATAAGCAATAACAATATTATGAGCGGTAATATAACGATTTCTTTAAATGTTAATATTAACGTAGTTATAATATGTTGTAACCGTTTAATATGCTTAAATTGATCGCCTTGATAAAAAAAACAATTAAAAAAAGAACCAGTCCCAGCCCCATTTGCAAATGCAATCAAAAAATTAAACTTATCGAGAAGGACGATTACTTCATGTATTTGCTCTATTTATACGTTCGATATTTTCTAATAAAAAATCCAAAGAAGAATTTAATTTTTTTTCATAGTTAGTTTACTATAGCAACAAAATAATATACAAAAGGAGACCATAAATCTTTAAGACATCAACTAAGAAATGAGTTTGATTTATTTTGTATATTTATTTTTGGAAGATAATTTACTGAAATCAAAATAAAGGTTACAATTTTTAATCTTCATATTCATGATCATTAATTAACCGATTTGTTCTTGAACTTTTTTGATTTCGGTAAACTATTAACAATGACGTCATTGATATAGTTATAAAATTATAAATAAAAATGAGGGTTGATTTTATGTTTGTAACTTTAACAAAAAAAATTAATTTAAAAGTTCTTTCCTTTCATTTTATATATAAAAAATATTTATTTTTAATTATTAATTACAACCGCCACCAGATGGTTTAGTTCCCCAAAATAAAACCGACGACAGAAAGTAAATTATTTGTCGTTTTATTATGTAATTATTTTCATTCTTTAACCAATTAACTTGATGACTCAGCAAAAAAATAAATTAACAAACATTTATTACAGTCATTTCAGTGGCAGAAAAGATGAACAGAATGGTTTCACGGCAGATTATATGAAATCGCAAGTTATTAAGTTTTTGTTTATGAAAAAGAATGTACAATGCGCGGACTAAGGACAGACTAAGAAAGGTTCAACATGTTCTAAAGTTAGGTTTTCATTCTTGCCGCTGACGTCAATGGAAAAAAAAATCAGAAGCATATTTTCATGATAATCGTAGGAAATCATAACTTCTAGAGTTTTTTCGGGACAGATTAAAAAAAAAGTCAGACAAGTGCGAATAAAATTCGCTCGCCAAGGGTTCCGTGAATGTAAAAGAACACAATATCAAAAAAAAAGTTGATAAAAAGTTGTGTTGCAATGTCTTTATATTTCCAGACCATAGACGCATAACAAAATAAATGTTTAATCGTAAATGCCAATAGTAAATTACAATCACATATATACATTGTTCAAAAATCACACCAAAAATATTGGTTCAGGTTCAATCTTATCCACAGTTGTTTATGATAACTCAAGAAAGATTTAATCACACCAGCTTGTAAATGGTTTAAATTTGATTTTTAAATCGGTCAATCAAGTGTCGAAATTTAGGGAGTGGAGAGGCTACATGCTAAAAAACTTTTTTTGCAATGAAACGCCCAAGCCATTTAAAACCAATCCACGACGTGTTTGGAACTACAAAACTGCGGATTGGCAAGGCCTCGAAAGTCATTACAAATGGTATCCATGGAAACAAACTTGCTTAGATGTTCAGCATGACGAAATAAGTTTCGTAATAGCAAAACTTAGAAAAGTTGTGAAGTTTCGCAAATTGCCAATAAAAAAAGACAACCTCCAAAACATAGTAAGGTTCAAAAGTTGTGAAGAGATTCAAGATCGAGCAGCCGTTTTGCAATTACTAAAAAATTTTGTAAAGTTGAAAGTGTAATTAGGATAAGTTTAATCGCCATTGAATCTGATTTAAACTTTTCGGACAGTGAAATTGTTTAATTTATAGTAATAAGCCCTGGCACTCAATATAAGTTGCTGTAAAGGCAGTGTCGATATGATGTAAATCTATATGTTTCAGATATAACAATAACATTTATGTTATTCGGGTTAGTAAAGAACTTAAAGGAGTTCTCGTTATATATACGTATCAAAGAAAGGCCATATATTTTTTGAATATTTTGCACCATCTCCATGATTTAAATGCTTTTAAAGTATGGAACGTATATTCTCTGAAATATTTATAAAACAAAAAAATTATTGATAAAAAAAAATTGTTCAATTAATTGAACGCTATGCTTTAAATGATTGATTTGAAACCGGAAGCTCAGATTCAGAAGTATGCACTTCCAGTGATCGATTAGCTGCGTCCATATTAGCATTGTCAGAATTAACAATAAAAAAGGAGCTGAATGAACAGAAAATTAATAAACATTTTGGGAAAGCAATACTGAAGAATGACGTAAGGCATTCACAAATATTAATACAAATTAAATTGACTTTTTCCAAGAACAAAACATTCGTCGCAAATGTTTAGAGAAAGTTTTCAGAAAATAAATTACTTACCATACGAATAACAAATGCCGAATTCAAGCGTATGTTTGCAGCAGCTGGTCTGATTTGTGTTAAACTAAGGTCGAACTTGAATAATAATCCTTTAGAGACAACGTGTTTTTTACGCCAATATTCTAATAACCAAAACCTTGAAAAATTTCAAGATTTAAGTAAATTATTTTAAAATTTTCTTTTTCAAAAGTGTTATTATTTATTATTACACGCCAATTTAAGTTAAAAATAATTTGCTTAAACTAATAATTAAAAAAAAATTGAACAAAGTTTATAATTTCGGTTAATTACCGGTTAACCGTTTTATTTAAGTTTTACCGTATTACCGGTAATTAAAAATTTCGGTAAATTTGCAAACCCTATATGGACCATACACGATAAAAAAAGGGTTTCAGACAAGTAGCATGTGGAATCGTTTCCGGATCAGATCGTAATATTCAGCGCTAACATAGGCCACTATTAAGTAAACAATTTGGCCATTTTTCCAAAATATATAGTTAAGGAATGTTTTCGAGTAAACAACACTTACAACTCCAACATGATTTACAAACTAATGTTCTTATAACTTTTTCTAGCCAGATATAAGCCATGTATCAGATTCAAACCCAAGATAACCCACCAAACATACGATTCAATCTATTTGGGGCATACCCTAAAGGAACCATAGGATAGGAACTAGAATCGAATACACAATTTAAGCTTGTTCTATTTCACTCTTATCCAGTCCTGATTTGATGTTTATAACTATAGGAACCGACTAGAATTGTTTTAAGACGACAGATTCAGATCGTAGCCGGATTTCTCCACCACACTGGGAAAGACCTGATCAGCCAGGTTGGTTGGATCCTGATAAAGAATGTAGCCCCACAAACTATCTTAACCGGATCGGCAGCTCTATCAGAGCAAGATTAGGACCAAATCACAATTGGGATAAAAATTCATAAACAAATTAATACATAAAATATTTTTATTTATATGAATTGAACACATAGTTTAAAAAATGTTCAATATATTTATGTATTTAATGTTTATTTAGCAAAAGAAATTCTACCAATCTCTCTCTCTGTGGCATTCACTTTTTTATTAAAACGACAATCATTTAACTCACAATTGCAAATCTCATCGTGTGTCGTGTGTATAAATAAAATTATATGAAACGATAGAGGAATAATCATTCAAATACTAATAAATCATCAAAACAGAAGGTCTTTCCAAACTGAATCATTTATTCCTATGGCAAACATAATCCAGCCAAAACTAATAATATGAAATGCCCTGTATCAATAATTCAGCATCAACGCTTCTGCGTATGATCAATTTACCTTATTTTGGTTTCTTGTTTTATTCTTTTCACATAGAAAGAAAAGCAACGAAAAAACAACAATTGAACATACACAGACATAAAACAACTAATTAAGTGATTTGAGGGGAAAATAACAGGTGACGTTATATACTAAAATACGAATCATAATTAGGGTATGATTAATATACAATTAAGGTATGATTAATGTTAAACTGTGTTTTTATATTTTGTTATAACTGTATCTCCGATACAGTTAAGCCAGGATATGTATGACAAAAACCAGTATGGCCTGGTTGACTGGTTGACTGAAATGACTGAATAAATACTTCATTTTAGAGATTTTTTTGTGGGCAACACAAAAAAATCTCTAAAATGAAGTATTTATTCAGTCATTTCATTTTGACTGAAAGTGAGAACAAAGAAAAAGTTATTATGTCTAACCAGCGAGAAACAATAAAAGAAAATAATAATGATTGTAGTCGTCCTTTGCATTAAACTCCAACCAATATATGTATTATACGACCAAGATATTTACTTCATCCAACAAGCATATTTTTGCACCAAACGTAGCTGTTTAACGTAGCAATAATATAAGGGCGTGAAGACCTTCAGCAACTACAATGTAACCCAAATATCCCCCTTCTGGCAATGGCATATATTAACGTAGTGGTTAAGTACTGATACAACGTACTGATTTCAGCAAGAACAAAGATATTCAGCCACGTGCTGACGCCCGTAACAATTCCCGAATTCCACGTATTAATAATATATTATGGAACGAACTCACCCAATCAGCACCGTTTGACCACCTTGTTCACAGCCTCCGCTTTGAAACAACCCAACGATCTTATTTTTAATCCGTTTGTTATATATAAAAATTGAAACTGGGCACATATATATTTTTTTAACTATTTTTTCTTTTAATCTCCATATAGAAGATATGCATTATTTTTAATAAATTAAACACAACATTTATTAATATTTTTGCCACTTTTTACATATATTTTTTTTTTCAATAAACTTGATTCACATGCATAATAAAAATTTTCATCACATATTAACCTTTTCAATTTATTTTATTTTTAAATTATGAATCACAATTCTTATTTTTAGATTATATAAATCACAATTTTATTTTAAAATTAGAAAACTCACAAAATAATCAAAAAAATTTTCATTTAAAAAAAAATATAAATCACAAAACAATGAATATTAATTTTAATTTTTCATATTATACATCACCAATCTCCAAAAATGGAGTTTAATTTTTTTGTTTGAATTTTAAATCCCGACTCAACAATATTTGGAAAATGTGGTTATTTATAGATATTAAATCTACCTAAACGAGAGAAAAAAAACAAGTTGATCACAAACATTTTCTCTTCCGGAAGAGATCACAGGAAAGATCATATTTTCTCAATTCTTTTGTTTCGTTTAATAAAAAAAAAGAATAAAAAAGCTCAAAATATTTATTACAGAAAATGCAAATATATAATAATCTATATTTGGGAAGATATAAGCTTGATAATTCGAGGGCGATGTAAAAAGTTATTTATACTGCCTGATTATATTAATGAAAAATTATGTTAATGTAAAACACGTAACGTTGTAGAATCACAGATGGAAGATGGAAAGTGTTTCGCTCCGGAGTTAGTCTTTACTGTCAGGGATAAATGCCAAGCCCTAACTCCTTTGCTAACACTTTTACCCAGAACTCAAATTGTTCTTACTTCTGTATTTTGTTTTTGTTGTAGATTTTCACAAACGCTACATGTTGGCATAACAATTTTAATTGAAAATGTCTATTGAACAGATTTTTGTTGGTCGTTAAATATTTAAATATTACACCAATTGAGGGGCTTCTTTTATTTTCACGATAACTTCTCACCGTAACTTTCAACTGATCTATGGCCGCATTCCGAATCGATATAGGAATATTAAGTGATGGCTTAACCGTTGGTACATTTTATTTTAAGTTTTTAACAAAAACCGTAATTACTTGCATATCTTTCTAAAGCCGCAATTAGACTATTGCAGAGCTCTGCAATATTTCTGCAATGGTGGTGTGTAAAATATTCGTTGCAGAAAAGATTGACAATGAACTGATTGCAAAACATTGCAATGAGTCATTGCAATGTTTTGCGATAAGTTCATATCCAAACTTTTCTGCAATGAATATTTTACACACTACCATTGCAGCAATATTGCAGAGTTCTGCAATAGTCTAATTAAGGTTAAGCCTTGAAAGAAACCATTGTCATCCAAAATAAATTGTAAATTTTACAATGTTCTAGTATTTTAATACATCAATGAATGTTGACCGTTGCTAGATTGAACAGATTCTTATTCCCATCGTCGTCAGTTGCAATTCAATTTTTCATACTTATGCCTAATTACAAATTTGTTTTCATTTCATTTCATTTCAACTTCGTTCTATTTCATTCGTTGAAACTACAATTTCAAACAGTCTAACAAAATACATAATATTATGTTATTTCATATAAACGTTAACATGGAGGCATTTTTTATTTTTTAGAATCTTTAATTTAATTTAAAATAATTTTCTTTTCTTTTGACACCAATTTCAGAGTTTTTACAACAATAATAATACAGGTTTACGAGCATATCAACTTAATTTCATATGTTCCAACAACACATATATAACACACATAAATTATGTAAATTGATCGTTAAAAACTTATTATGAATATTAAATAATTTATTTTTACAATTTTGCATGATCATAACCAATAAATCAAATTACAACTTGGCAATAAACCTTTTTTTTCTTTCTTAAAAATTCTACCTTTTTGTTGTAACACAGGAAGAAAAAAAATGTATATATTCCTAATTAAATGTAGTAAACTATAAAAATATATAATTAAGACCACCTTCATTTATTACGACTGTACGATGTGATTTTAATTAAAGTATTTTTTGTTGTTGATTTAATTGGATTTCCGGTTATCAACCGAATTCAATAATCACTGTAATTAAATTTTATTTTAAGATATCATGAGATTGAATAGAAACAGTTTTTTGAAGAAGTTTTCCTAATCCTAATTTCCGATACAAAAATAATCAAGGACAATGACACATAGTCGTATCTATTTAATCTGATTACTCCCTATTCAAATTTATTCCACGTAACCGAATTTCAAATAATTTTTTTTTCTTTAACTTTTATCTTATCAAAATTATCATCAATCATTTCCAAAACCGAAAAAAAAACTATCATTTAAAACTGCCTTACATCAGTTTTGTTTTAACTGGGAACTAAATCGAAATAGTTTTAGATAAAATTTAACCGAACTTATTACAAGGATTACCCTTTATCGATAAAAATGACATATATCATTTTTTTTTGACAGTTTATTATATATTAGATCGATCGATCAAATTGATATTTAATTTTGATTTTCATTTAATATTATTTATTTATCTTGTTGCGAACACCACAAAAAATATATTAGTTTTTTGTCTGTACAATAACAAAACAACAAACTAATAACAAAAAAACATCGTATATTACAACCAACATCACGTGACATTTTATCGATCATTATTGATAATAGTTTTGGTTTGGTCGTATGTAGTACGAGTAAATAAAAATGCAATATTTCTGACGCATAAAGACAAAAATAAGAAAACGATCATTTTTTTTATTCTTCTTCTCTTTTTCACTTGACTTTGTGAAAATATGTTGTAATTCGTTTTTAATACACATACAGGTATCAAGGCAGGCATGAAAGAAAAACATAACCGACAGTATAATTGTATGTATATATATTTAAAAATGAGTTACAACGTTTGTGGCTATTAACAATCGATGTAGAATTGAAGTTTGTTGTTTTTAAGAAATTCAAGTTTCCAGACGTTCACCTAGTTTGAGAATTATTTCTTTTTTCGAGATTGCAAAATAAAATTATAGGGGAAATATGTGATGAATGAGTAAAATACGGTTGAGTGGTTTCAATTTGAATGAGATTTATTTTTACACATGAACTGCACAGAAAAGCTTTCTTGCTTTAGGTTTAGTAGAATTTACAATATGTATCACAATTCACAACTCACAACAACCCAAACAAACCTTTTAAAATCTATGTCTCACACCAACATGTGTTGTCAGGTATTGATTGACAAATTTTTTTTTTAGTTGAAATGGATAATAAACAATAATAGCCGTGTTCGATTTGACTGATGTAACTGAAACAACTGAAAAATTGTATGCAATTGTTGTTGTTTTTTCAGTTGTTTCAGTCAAATCGAACGCACCTATTATCACATCAGTTTTCACATAATAAAATATGACATAGGCCAATTTTTATAAGTTACTAATAAAGCAATAAATTTATATTTATAAATTGGTTCCTCAATCATCGAATTAGTGGTTTATTCCTTGATCATGCGACGCACTGTTTCTTCAATGATCAAAGTTCACATAAAGGGTTATATGAAGGCTTAATTACTCGAGCAAGCAATAGTATGCCATCATCAAAGAATATTCCATAGCACGAAGGTTGCAAGTTCTACGGTTGACTGAATTGAGTTCCTCCGCCACCACTGCTCATATATCACCTTGTTTAGTGATATCCCGCTGCTATTGCCAGGAGTATGTTATATCTCACGTTAACTCATTTGCCAATAGCAAGGACTGGTGTACATGGGGTTGTTATCAAAAGTTAGACAAATTACAAAAATTGAGCCCACAACTAATAAGTTTTATGTTCATATTTTAGTTGACCTTACACCTACCAAAAATTTCACAACGTTTACATAGTTTGTGCTTTGTGGCAAAGAAACGATCCCAATTTGTGATAATTCAAGTCAGAAATCTAGAATTTGTGCAGGTCAAAATGTATCTCTAACAAAGTTAGAGATCAGACTAGCTGAGAGTCACATTAGAACCAATTTCACTTGAGTATTTGGCTACTATTAACTTCGTGAGATTGAATGAAAAATAAATAAAACAATATACAAAGAGTTTGCACTCTGAAATACGGCCAAGAACATGCGAAATACACGGATTTCGTGACAAAAAATTTTAAAAATAAAAAGTGAAAAATAAAAGGACTTTTAAAAGTCACACATTTTACTTTCAATGATTCTGCATTGATTTATTCATAAATATTGCAGCTCCTTAACTCTTTAACTGCAATTTTTCCAATATTTCATAAATAAAATTATCGTTTACGTTACTAGTTTATTTTGTTGCTCGCACGTTTTGTATATTTGATTATCGGTTTATAAACAATCCTGTTGGCCGAACTCTGAAATACGGCCAAGAACTAGCCCATTAACGGTGAACAGTACTTTACTATTTTTATTTGTCCAGTACTAGACCATACATCGGCTAATTTATAGTTTACAGAAAAGAGGCAGTATATATATAGTTACCTTTGAATGGACATGCACTGGGCCAATTGTACAACCTTTATATGGGCCATTGCTTTTTTGTTCTCTGGCCCATGAATGGCAGTCATTTATTTTCCGAAGTTATCATCCAGCAAAATTATGTTAATGGCCCAGTTATGGTTGCCAGTACTCGGGCATTGTGCGTTTTTGGTCGTCATTAATAACAGTTGCACAACCTTGTATGGGAAATATTGAATCTTGTGATCAAAAACTAAAAAAATCGCTAAACCAGTGGTGGAGTGGTATTATGAACACCGGTCATTAATAATTTCTTGCGAGAATATTTAATTATTTAAGTGCATGGTGCCTTTGTAGTAAAGATTTCATGTTGGTTCGACTCATTGAAAAACCAACATGGCAGGATGTTGAAAATGCAATGATGTGGATGATTGAACGCAAATATTTTGATGAGAAAGACGCCGGTAAAGCTTTTGCACAATTTGCCTGCTTGGAACAATATTTAAATGAAGCATCACCTACATCTGCATCGTCTACTAAAACAAAGTAGTGTTGTAATTGTTTTCGTCATTTTGCTGATCGATCGCTGTCGTACAAAGAACTGGGGACCAAAATTAACCTCGCTTTAGCAATTGCAGTATGTATTGGACCCACTGATAGAGTTAATTCCCATTCTAAACAACACTTGGACGTCAGAAAAAGAAGCACTAAAAATTAAAAACGTTCGCGATCGAGTTATGGTCAATTTCAACTATGGCAAGAAAAATGTTCTAAGTTTCACAACAAAATCAAGAATGACAGAAAATTTTTAAACAAAATACGTCAGGTGGATAAATAACGTATAAGGCCAGAAGATTTGTTCAATCCCCGTATAACATGGTAAAGGAAACAGCTGCATATAGCAGCACTCTGATGAGTTTATAGCGACGACAAAGCCGTGGTTTTCAAATATTTGTTTCAATAATTTTCAACTTCTTATAATAAACGTTAATTAATTATGCATCAAACAGTTACTTTGCAAAGCAAAATTGCTGTTTTTGTATTTCTTTTTCCCGGACTTGTCTCAAAACATAGTTGGACAGCTTATGTTAGACCATCTCCAATACACTTGAATGCGGTAACACTAACACTGAAAGGAGCTAGCAACTGTACACATGAACAAATAAACTAGGTCCTAACTTACCAAACCAATCTCACATGTTAGACAAGGAAAAACCTGCTGCAGGTAGTTTAATACGAAGGACGCATAAAGATAGAACACAAAATTTAAGCCAGGTGATTTATTTGTGAGCTCTATATCCACAATCGATAGCATGCGCAATCTGTAATAGTTTCGAAAGAACCGAAATTTCAAACGACTGTTACTAGACCTTATAACGAAGTTTGAAGGATTATCTTGTCGGAGTTTAAACTCAGACAGAGATCTCAGGCGTTGTTAATAAAAAAGGAACAGATTAATTTTAAGTTCGACACAGAAAATTTGCGTCATATAGGTCTAACTATCCTACATTACTACAATGAGTAAAACTCCAACCTGACAATGTAAAAAGTTTTGTAGTAGACGCTCAAAACCAGAAAACTATTAATCCAAAAAATGATATGCAAATTTACACCAAACGGTTTGATGAAGCACCGATACCAGCGAGTGAAATTAGTAACATTGTGGTTATGTTTTTCGTACAGCTTTCGTAGGCAATTCTAAATAATAATTGAAAAGATATAAAAACTCACACTTGTTAATTATTTTAAAGTTAAATAAACTTTTAAACGGAATAATTCCTGTGTGGGTTAAACGGAATAGATCCTCGTTTTTTTCTAAACACTTTTTCTAATCATTAATCATCACTTCAGCTCAAAATATAAATCAAAACTCGTAGGAAGCTGAACTATAGAAACAAAAACGCAAACCAAGTTGGTTGCTTTTGTAACTATTCAGGGTGTCTGGAATAAAGGCTCCAAGGCCCTAGATCAAAATGGAAGTTTGTGACAGACATGTTACCTGCCACTTTTAATGAAGCAACTTTAAGGTCGTGTCCTTTCAACAAGCCTTAGGGAAATCACACTCACAATTGTGTTCATACGAAGCTAAAAAATTTTGAAAAACTCAAAATATTTTCAAACTACAATCTGTGGTCTGAGGTATAAAAATGACTTTTGAAGGATTCAAAGTCCAAAAACAACTCTCTTTGTTACTCCCTCCTAAGTTATCTCCAGAAACCTATTTTTCAGTTTATTTCTAACCACATTCCGTATTTAAAATTGCTAACAGTACGGAGAACGCCTTAAAGAACGAATAAAACAGCAAGTGGAAATGTAAGATGTTAAATATATCCACAGATATATGTTACCGAGAGCAAAAAAAATTTGACTGTTTCTTATATCAGCCCAACCTGGCTGAAGTAAATCCTGATACTGTTGTCATATTTGGGAGGGGTTATTAATCAACAACAAAATGTTTAAACTCTGCTCAGAGCTTAGATTACAAAATATACAGGATAAGCAATATTTTGTATATTTCGTGTATGTACACTATAAAACTATAAAACAAATTGAAGCTGTTTTTTTTAAATCGAAATTCGGATTGAAAATAATTTCCACAAAAGAAAAGGCTCCTGTAAAAATAAACACAAAAATACAGGGTTCAACAAAAATACATGGTTATCTCTTTCCATTTATAGAAAAAAAATATAATTTTATTCTTCTATTGCCAGAAAGAAATAAAATGATAATTTCATACCGCATTTACAGCGACATAGCAAATTAGTAGATAGTATATTATAATTTGCATCTTGGCATATTTAATATGAGTTTAAAACGTAGATTGTAATTTGAATCGTAAGTATTTGAATCGTTTGTAATTGTAGTAAGCCTAGATATCAAATTAGTTGCAAGATTTTAAAATAAAAAGTGTGTACAGCACAGATTTAAATTACATCTACTAATTTGATATGTCGCTGTAAATGCAGTATCATTCTAAATAAAAACAAAACCAAAAACAATTTATCGTCCAAAAATATCCATTTCACTCTAAAATTATTCTAAATGAAAACAAAACCAAGGCATACATGATACAATTTTAGTTAGGATCAAATTTTCAGTTTTAATTTAATATTATCAGTTTTATTTTAATCGAAATACTTTTGAGAAAAATAAAATAAAATTGAATAAAGTTGGTCATTTTCCCATCGATAAAAATGCTAAATTCAAAATATCTACATAAGCCTGTTAGTTTGTAAGCATATTTGGTCAACCAACGGAAAACCTCGATGATATTTAAATTTCTAGGCTACTGTGTTTTTTTCAATGCAAATACTATCACTTTAAATTCGCACACTACTTTATGTTAATAAAAGCAACTTCAACTTAAACAAATATTACTTATCCTGAGTATTTTATAATAGAGCAAGAGCACGCGACCGACGGCCAGACTTTCGTTATTTTATAAAAGCTGAAAGTTTCTCTGCGCATACCCCCTACTAAGGTAGGAACGATTAGCGACATATGAAGTTTGGATCATAGTAGCTTTGGCAGGGAGCAGGTTACAGAGGGGCCTCCAAAGTTTCGTGAAAGTATAAAAGCTAATTTTTTTATATATTCTTCGGGATAGTATTAGAAGTCACGTCACCCATTGCCAGACATTTACTATCGTGGAAACCCCCTGCCAGACACCCTTAAACTTTAAAGTTGTTTACTATATGTGTTATTATGGTATTCCATATTATTCACTGTTTGTGTAAATAAAAATAAAAATCAAATTGTTACTATAAGGAAGTTTATATTATTATAAATAAATTTAAAAATAAACAGTAAAAAGTATATTTTTAAATATTGCATTTTAATTTTAAAGTTTAGCTTTTAAAGTTATCCCTGCCAAAGCTACTATGATCCAAACTTCATATGTCGCTAATCGCTCCTACCTGAGTAGGGGGTATGCGCAGAGAAACTTTCAGCTTTTATAAAATAACGAAGGTCTGGCCGTCGCGGGGTCTTAGTCTATAATCTAAGGTTCAGAGAAAGACTATATGGATAAAATATGGATAAAAAATTCCGAACATAACAATTTCACTCTCTTGATTGATCCAATACCGAAGAAATGTGATTGAGATAGAAATTTATAATGAAAACAACTTTAATGATGCATATTATTATAGATTAATATAAATTTTTTGTCTGTAGTGTGCAGTACAATCGAAGAACAAGAGCTTTAGAACTCCCATGATTCGATTCGATTGTCGTTCGGATTTCCAAAACGATTATTTTAATAAAGTAATCAAACTTACTGCGGCGATTCAAGATTTAACTGCGGTGGTTCAAAGAATTATCTTCGTGTTGTAAAGGATAAAAACTCTAGCCAGATGAATATCTAAATTAAGCTTCAACTTTCTTATTAATTCATGCTTGCATTCAAAATTCGTTGTGAAATTATCATCTATTGCTGAAGATTTACTTTCAGCTAATATTTCCGATTTATTGTAGGAGACAGTTCTCTCTTCATATTTCATATATGAACGGCAAAACTAAACAATACTCTTGTTTCACAAATGTAACAAACTTTCTTTTTTATAGTAATCCATCACAAACCAACATGTAGTCAGATTCGCACGGCAGTAAATCAAACAAACATCCTTATACCAAACACATAATATCCAATCCTAGTATTTGTCTTCACAAGATCTATATCTTTAAATCATACTAATCAAAATAATATATATCCATATTCCCATCACTTCGAAAAACCATAAATAATCTCTAAAAAGAAAGGATTATCCCCTATAAAAAAATAACCAATAAACCCCAATATCCACTTCATAAATAACCAACAACAACAAACACACACACTATAAAAAAATTATCCTATCATCATCATTATCATCAAACAAAACAACAATTCAATGTACAAAAAAAAATTTTTAATAAAAAATGCATCCAACCAAGCAACCGGTTTAAAATACAAAAGAAACAAAAATCTTTAATCCCATCTTACTCTTTCTTACAACAA
Organism: Diogma glabrata; assembly: GCA_963693315.1. Taxonomy (NCBI): domain Eukaryota; kingdom Metazoa; phylum Arthropoda; class Insecta; order Diptera; family Cylindrotomidae; genus Diogma; species Diogma glabrata. The sequence goes on from OY856186.1 coordinate 263,475,312, forward strand.
CAAAAAACACGAATCAACTCAGCCTACAAAAACAAATGAAAACATAAAGACGATGAAGAAGAAAAAAAAAATAAATCTCAGAAACATTTTTCTGCTTTTTTTGTTTTATTATACAAAAAACTGAAGGAAAAAATGTTTCTTCAGCATTGTTGTTGTTATTGTTGTAAATCGCCGGGCCATGCGGTTGATCTTTAAAGAAATATTATAAATTCTCATGTGTAAATGTATTGATGTATCTGTTTTTTATGTTTTATTATTATTATAAATATTATTATCTTTTAAAAGGATCATAAAACATATATACAAACATAAAAATATAAACGTTTTCTTTATTATTTAAGAAATTAACCTTAAGAAACAAAAACAAAAATTGTAACAAACTCATTACACGTTTCAATGATTTTTGTTTAATTTTACTTAACTTTGGTGTAATTGTATTGAATTGGAGGTTGTTCGTTGATGATTGGATTGGTAGTTTTCGCATAAGATTAAAACGATTTAGTGGTGCGGGAGTTAAATCATTTTTGCTTCTTTCTTAGTAGTCGATACAGTGTCTGAGGTTTTATAGATCAAATTTTTGTTTTTCTAATATCTTTGGTCTTATTACTAACAATAAGGAATAGTGAAGTGTAAAATGGATTTTGTTAAAATAGTTTTTAAGATTAAAACGCAAGACTTATTTCTGGTTTTAGATTGAGTTCAAAATATTAGGCTAAAAGTGAAAGATGACAAAAGTTCACAAAAATGCATCCGGGTGCATGCATCCGGGTTCAGTTGAAAACGAAAGATCTGGATTTATTTCAAAATTGAAAAAAAAATAACGGAGGGTCTCCCGAACATCTGTTAGTTTGAATCTTCAATAACTTGTAATCCTAGCTGGCAATATTTTTTGTGAAAATCAAAATTTTAGTATTCTTCATTTGAACATCTAATTAAATCTGAACTTTCGTTTTTAGTTACCTAATGGTATCGCTACGATACTTCAATTTTTGTTTTGTTTCCTTCGTCGTTTTTATTTTTACATATTTTGTTAATCGTTACTATTGTTATGACAATTATGTATACCAGAGTCGACTTAAAAGTTGTTGGATTGCTGAATATCATTTTAATTTAACAACCAAGCTTTGAAATTCATCATTTAATTTTATTATAAAATGTTTTTCTAATTTTATTGTTGATTCAAATTTGACAAACACGTTTGAACAATAGGTTATGGGCCTCAATTGATAAGGAACCTCAAAATATTTGTGTTATTCGGCAATCTTCCGGCGGAGATTATGCTGTGTGGAAATTTCGTTTATCAGCATTGCTTCGTGAGAAATCATTGCTCCAGCACATTCGGTCTTTAAATGTAAGGGGTGCGGCTGGAAGTGAAGAAGAGACTAAATGGATAGCGTAGGATGCGAAAGCGATTAATTATATTATTGGTGCATTGGCGGACAGTCATTTAGATTATGTTCAGGAGACAGCTCTAGAGATGATTACGAGTCTGGATCAAGTTTTTGAGAGGAAGTCTATTGGGACAAAACTTTTCCGGAAGAAAAACATTGATGAACATGAAATGTGAAACTGGGACATCATTAGCATCTTTTTTCAAAGAATTTGAAGGTGCAGTGCGTGCATATAAATGTGCTGGAGGAACAGCCTATAATCTGGATATTATCATCGATTTATTGATGGTCATGTCTGAAAGTTATGTTTATGTGGTAACTGCATTAGAAATGATGGAAGAAAAGAATCTTTATCTCAAGCGTGTTAAGAGAGTCTTACTAAAAACAGAGCTGAAGAGAGCTAACCAGGCTATGGATGTTGGAATGAATAGAGAAGTACCTCTTGCATTACATTCTCAGAATTTTAGAGGTCCACGAAGAGAAATAGTGTGTTTTAAATGTGATGCTAAGGGTCACAAGTCATATAAATGTAAAAAAGAAACTAGAAAATAAACGACTATCCCTGAAAGAAGTGAGGATATGTCATTCGCTATGATGGGATTATGTAAAATAGAACCCAATTCGAAGGTATCAAATTTGCCTGCGTTATTGACTCTGGTTGTACTGATCATATTTTGAATGGTCATGAGTTCCTACAGTCAAGAAAAGTAGCCAATATTTTAACACACATTTAGCCAAGGAAGGAGAAACAATGACTGCTGCAAAACTTGGAAACCTGACAATGAACGGGGTTAAGAAAGAAGGTACGCTTCATGATATTCTTGTGGTACCATCTTCGAGACAAAACTTGCTATCGGTGAGCAGGATAGACAAAAGAGTCGGAAAAGTTGTCTTCGAAAATGGAAAAGTAAATATTTTCATGAACAACGATGTTATCGGATCTGGAGAATTGGAAGGGGGTTTATACTGGATGGACTTAGAAAGCATAAAGAAATATTCAGTAAATCTTTGTAGCGGAAATGAGCGTGCTAATAAACTATGGCACAGGCATCTTGGCCACTTGAGTATGAAGAATTTTGTCAAATTGAAGGAAATGTCTGAGGCTTTATACAATATAACGGATGAAATAAGTTCTGCGAAGCGTGTGTTATTGCTAATCAGAATCGTCGGTCCTTCAAAAAAAAACACGGCCAAAGTCATCACGCTCTAGAGCTTATACATTCAGATGTTTGCGGGTCATCCAACGTTGAAACTTATGATGGAAACCGATATTTTGCAACGTTCATAGACGATTCCACGCATATGGTTGTGGTTCTTATGAATGCTAAAGGTAAAGTTCTTGAGCAATTTAAACATTTAAAGCCATGGCAGAATCCCATTTTCCCAGATACGCTATCTCAGAGCTTAGGTGTGATAATGGTGGTGAGTACAGACCAACGGTTATGAAAAACTTTTGTGCAGTAGAAGGAATACGTCTTGAATATACATCACCCTATGATCCTGAGCTTAATGGAGTTGCAGAAAGAATGATCCGCACACTTTTGAAGAAAGGACGAGCCATGCAAGTGGAGACTGGCTTACCGAAATATCTTTGGGGTGAAGCTATTATGACTGCAACTTATCTGACCAACCTGAGTCCGACGTCAGCACTTAACGATAAAACTCCCTATGAGATATTTTTTGATCGCAAGCCTAACCTTTCGAATTTGAGAGTATTTGGTAGCAAATCTTTTGCTCCTGTTGCCAAAAGTTTGAGGAAAAAACTAGATAACCTTAGCTTCGAATGTGTTCTTGTTGGGTATGAAGCAAATGGTTGCAAATTGTGGTGAGAATCTGGAAGGAAAATTGTCCACTCATCTATAACGTAGTCTTTGATGAAATGAAAGCTGCCAGTGCAATATTTGACTGTGATAAAAACTCTATTTGTCCAGAAATTGAAGGGGGAAAAGAAGAAGTTATTCCTGACGGAATGGTGGACGAGTGGGACGAGTTACATTGGAACATGACGAAGGCACTCTTTCTGAACCTGCTGTTTCTGAGCCTGATGTTGAATATTTGAGTGCAGAGGAAGCGGATTTGCAAGATGACCAGTCTAGTATCCAACAACGACCTGGAGAGGAGAGCTCCACAAATGTATGGTTATTCTATTTGCAACTATGAAGAAGAATTTACTTTGTTTAATGTTTTCAGGGATATTCTACAAACTTTCAAAGATGTTGAAAATCTTGCTGAGGAGCATAATTGGAGACGTGCTATTGCAGATGAAATCTAATCGATATATGACAACAGCAATTGAAACATTGTAATGAGACCTGAAAACGTGAAATTAGTTGGAAATCGATGGATATTTACTATGAAAGCTGAGAAAAAGTTCAAAGCCCGTTTGGTAGCCAAGAGATTTATGCAGAAAGTAAACGCAAACTTCACAGATACTTATTCACCCGTGGCAAGATTGGCGGCTATAAGAGTATTACTGGCAATATGTGTTCAAAAAGGATTTAAATTCTATCAAATGGACGTTAAAGCTGCCCTTTTGCCTGGTAACATTGATGAAGACATATATTTGAAAGCTTCTGATGGTTTCAATGTCCACGATGGAATGGTTGTAATCTAATAAAATTTACAACTTTTGAATTCCAAGACAGTAAATATTATTTCTGATTAGTTAGTTGCACAAACATGTCTGACCTGGTTACTTTGGGTATCCACTCCAGCCTGACAGAGGACTCAGTGCCTAAAATAAGATATGGCCGGGCTGTTACTGGTGAACATACCGACAATCACCAACAATAAAATACTATATCCACCCCCACCCCGCACGCCCCTGTAGTGGTTTAAACAATAAAACTCTGAAACCTTCTCACTAGAGAAGGTTTCAGTAGAAGGGCTCCAAGGTTCCCTTGAGTATCGGACATTTCCATTTTCAATCGCAAAAATTCGCATCGTAATTTGTTGTATTTACAACAACTAAGATACACGTTTCTGCGACCGGTTAGAACCCACGCCCCTTCGAAATTCAAATTTGAGCTATTTAGCTTTTTAAAATTGTTGAGGGAACTTTTTTTTGCAAAAGAAATTGAGACAGTGAACTAATAGATATTTGTAACAACCAACAAAAATCTGTTCAATAGACATTTTCTTTTGAAAATTTAAAAGCAAACAGTCAACACATTAATCATGCCTTCATTCCGTAATCTGTCTATTTATGACGGTGCATTGTAACGGTTATTTTAAAGCATTTAACGGATCTTATATTACGATGATTAATCTATTTTTTATTATTATTGTTTTATTATTATTAATTCTATTTCTTTCTATTTGTTTCACATACATTTTTTCTGTATATTGATCCTGCGAAGATCTTGGCCCCATTCTTGATAGGGTATTTGGCTTTGAAAAGTTTGAAATTAAAAAATATTCGATTAATAATAATTGATTGATTTTTGAGGGACTTATGATTTGATGGTGTTGGACAATTTATTTTAATGATTTTTCTCTGTTCATTTCATTTCCTGTATTTTTATACGGTTGATCTACAATGTATGGGTAGTGTTTATTTTTTAAAATTGAGACGGAAAACACAATGAGATCTATTCAGAGATGAATTTAAGTTTTTTCAAAATACAAAGTCGTTGTATAAAAACGATTTTCATTATAATTTGGTTAAGTTTTAACTTTGCGAAGATTAGCATTTCAATTCATTAAATTTGTAAAGCATTAAATTTGTAGAGTTTGAAGTTCTAACTTTGAAGGTAAATGTTAGCTTTAAAACAAAAATTAATTAGATATTTCTTTAGCTCTTAAGGTTAAATAAATTTTCTGACTTCCCAAGCAATTGTGGAATTTTTATAATTTCTTTGTCACAAAAAGTATAACCAAAAGTTTTAAAAACGGTATTATTACTGTTTGATAGTTGTTTTGTGAGAAAATTACAAGAAAAAATATATTTGAAAAATATATCAAAATAAACATACAAAAAAAACATTTATTATTAAAATTGTTTTTTGCTGAGAGGTTTGGAGGTGATATCAGAAAAAAGGAATGGACTGTTGAAAGATAATACAAAAAAAACCTAAAGGCATGGTTGATCTGATATTATTTGGTACATGAAATTTATAGAAAGAGGCTGTATAGAGTCGTGGTGGCAGTGTGTAAGTATAGACACTGTTAAGTTAAGCGTGGTTACTAAAACAAGAAGCAAGGAAATGGTACAGTCTGTCAATACCTTTTTTGGATGAAATGAGATGAATTTTTGATAATCATACTTAAGACACTGGATCAACTACCCACTGGAATTAGGATGTCAACATCTAATCTACAGACACGCGAGGAGGTCAACCAGCTTTAGGTTAAAGTTCTTTTATTATTTATCATTCACATTTTTTCTCTCTTTATTATCATTTCTTATCATATTTTTAGTTATCTTTTACTTTTAAACATTAGCTGCGATTTTTTCATTTGGGTCAGGGTCAAGGTTTGAAACGGTGTGGGTCACGCAAAGAATAAAAATATTATATTTTAAATTGTTGGCAACACAGAGCTGAGAAGAAAAAAAATCGTGAACTTGTAGCGCCATTTTGAAATTTAAACTCAATATTAAAACAATTTAAAAAAATATTTAGCGTCTCTTGAAAAATAAAACTTCATATAAAAAAAATTCAAAAAAATTTAATCAAAAACACTAATCTATTTTTTTACATATGGCAATGTTCATTGATTATTGCAAATGACATGAAATAAAATAAATGATAATTAATAAAAAAAATTGTTAACATCTAATCTTTAAAAAATATGGATTTTATACATACCGTAATTCGTAGGTATTGCTTTAAAATTAATGTTAAGCAAATTTATTGAAATCATGTTGAAAACAAATCATATTAAAATTGATTTTAAACAAATTTAATAAAGCATCTTTGACAGTTTTTTTATTTTGAATAAATTTTCATTGACATTTATAAGTTTTAAAATGACCATACCAACCTTATAAAATCAAAACCTATGTTCCGCCATCTCTTGCAATTTTATGTAACCAAAATATTTTAGATCATTGATCTAGACCCAGATAAATATCTGGGTTATGTTTGTGTTGTTTTTACATGTAAAAAATAGACTTGATCTAGATAAACAAATATATAGGAACGAAACCAATTTATCGATTACTTTGAAAAATAATACAATGTTGAGCATGAGTTTTAGTAAAATAATCGATTTGTATAACATAACTAAATCTTACAATATATTTTGTAAAATTCACAAACCTGTTTTTCGTGATAAAAAAATCAAAAATAATTTGGACAAGTAACCTGAAACAACGATTCAATTTTTGTGTCTCAGTTTATCTTCCACAATTTCTTTGAAAAGTTCATATGCTTCAGGAGTGCTAGAATATTGGTTCTGATTGTTCACATACAATCCCGTGCAGTTAAAATGATCGATATCAGAATTTAAGAATGACAATGAGTGTTAAAATCATATGCCTTATTCGTATATATCTAATTAGATTGTTCGCAAGTAATTGTTGATTAGGTCAAAATTTTGATAAAATTGCTTCACGTGCCAAACAAATTGATTGTAAAAATCTTGATAGTAAACATTGTGGCTCCGTATATATGTACACATTTCTATTTGACCTACGCATTTCTTCTATTCGATTGAAGCACTAGATTCCAGGTCAAAGAACTATAACAGATCAATTTCAAACGGTGTCAGCTTAGTCATTAAAAAGCCATTGCCATGTATGCGTTGAAAAACTCAATGTTTGGTTATTTTTCTTGTTTTACAGTCTTATTTTCTAAATATAGTCAAAATTTAAAATATTTTGAATTTTTGTAGTTTAGTTTAATCCTCTACGCACCATTTGAGCTAGGTTTTATTAAAGTCAAATGAGAAGTTTTCGACATATCAATAAGTACCATATACAAATGTCATACTTTTCCATTATTCCTTAACTAACAAATAACGTGAACCATAATGACGGATGTTTCTTCAAGCAATAACTGATGACATAGATGTTATTCCTTGAAGAAATTTTCGCTCCGAGAAAAGGCACTATAATGGTTTGGTGGCAAAAGAAGCTTATGCATTCTTTTACAGGAGTAAAACGTATTACGTATTTGATTTTATCATCAATTAAATTGTTATAAACAGGTATTCTGTTTATACCGGGAATTAACAATTTAATATACAAAAGCAACAAATGACCTCTGGCCCAGGAAAATCCCTAAATCCATCAATACATTCAAATCATTTTAAAGAAAATAAAATAAAACAAAAACTATCGACGAAAATTCAAAGAAAACTATAATAGCTGCGTTTTTTTCATTTGGGTCAGGGTCAAGGTCTAGACTTCATAACAACGTTCACAAAATGCAAACTGTTTTGATGGTTTGCAAATTTAACAAAATCAATTGTGGAATTTATCTATAATTGTAACCCCAAAGCTTATTTTCTTTTATAATAAAATATAAAACAGAAAAATACAAAGCCATAAAACCAAATCAGTTTAAATTCAAAAAGTTTACAATTGGAGACAAAGTGTTGTTCTCAGACTAGCAATAATTACAGAGCATTATTTTACAAAATCGTAACTGAACTAAATACTTTTATGTACACTGAAAAAAAGGTTCCATTTCCAATCGTTGTGAGGTTGCCTCAACCTCGCGAGAGAGCGAATTGTACAGGTACAGGTTACAACAGTGTAGTTGAGGCAATCGCAAGTTATGTTTAAGTGAAAATTAATATAATTAAAACAAATTCAAATACACAGAAAAATATTTGCAAATTCAAGTTTTAGACATTTAAACTATTCGTTAAAATGTTGGTATTTATCTTTTCTTTCGGTGTTTTACAAATAATAAAACACGAAGCGAAACTAAATTTATTTAAAGATAATAATAATAAACAAAAGAATGGAAAATGAATAATGGAAGAATGAAAGAGCATTTACATTTTAAAAATAACTACTTTCATTTAACTTTTTATGAAAATTATATGGGAAAGAAATTTTTTAGTGAAGGTAATAAAAATAAACACAAAAAACAAACGTTTGAATAATTGGTGTTAGTGATTTAAAAAAATTATTGTAATTTTGTTATTATTTTTTGATTGCCTTGTTTCAGATCGGTTTACCTGTTTGTTTGTCATGTTGGTTTACCAACATTTAAATTTATTTTTTAATAATATTAAGAAAACTATGGAAAATCAATATTGTACTATACACATGAAATAATTCATGTGTCAATCAATATTGTACTATACAAGTGAAATATTTAAATTTTATGATTTCGGCATTTTTGTCTTTTAAATATATCATTCAAAAATGGCAAAAATTGGACGAATTATTTACAAATGCAACCACGCTCCACACATACATTTTCAATTTACAGCTTAAATGTCAAATATTTAAGTTGTAAATTGAAAATGTATGTGGGGAGAGTGGTATCTACATGTATGAAATTGCTTATCGGGTTCGATCGGGTCCGGCCCCGCCTAACCGATCATATTTCAATATAAATTTTGATTGACTAGAATGTTATAGTTCTTTGTACCCCCCTTCCCCCCAAACCTTTTTTGTGTTCGCATCCCCAGCCATTGTTGGTTATGTTGACATTAGTTATTGTTCAGTTAAATTTCAATATACAAAGAGAGCTAAACCAAATAAATAGTTCTCGAAATTTTATGGTAAAATTTTGAGTTATTTTCCTCGTTGACGTTGGCAAACCTGTTTCCTGAAATCTTTTGTTGTGTATCGGATGTGAAAATATTTTTATTTCTAGTTTCATTAGGATTAAGTTTGAATTAGGGTTGCACCGATAAGCAATCTTGCCGATTACCGATTAATCGGCTTTCTTCAACGGCCGATACCGATTAATCGGCTGCCGATTATTTGATGGAAATGAGTTAAACAAATCTGCACAAAGAATTTTTTAATTAGACTATTAATTAAACGCGGGACTTTTCTTCACAAGTCGGGACAAATCCGCCAAAATTGGGACACTTTGCAACCTTAGTTTAAAATGTTATGCAAATGTCGTTTTTTTTATAGTTCGGCAATATTTAAATAAAAATATTCTGTAACTGTTGAATTGGAAGTGCGTTTTTGCAATTTTCTGACACTATTTTCCTTTCGTATAGGTAAAACAACCTGCCGTCCTCAGCTTATTTTTTACCCAATATCTAGGTCGACTGTGGCACATTTGGTGGATTCATGTATCTGGGAACGAATTCGTTGTCATTATTTCAATGCATGGTTACTCTGGTATGGAAATAATAAAAACTTACATATTTATAAAAAATAAGCCACGAATGGCAAACTTCGAGAATCAAATTGCCATTGCTGACCGAACAAGAAACTTTGCACCGAATTTTTTTAACACAAATTGAGGTTTTTGAATCTGAAAGGAGCTGTATTTCTTATAACGTATTGAACGCTTTTTAGTCCAGACAAAATAGCCTTGGTGTTTAGCTTTCATAGCTTTCATGTTTCTATGCCAAATTAATGTTTTATTGCCCATTGAATTATATAGCAAGTACGATGACTAGATCCAACCACTCTTTATAAATTTATTTTCGGTCACTTTTGATAAATTTCTGGGTACTGCGCATTATTTACCCTACAGGCTTTTTAGTTCTCGGAACCTTGCCTTTACTGGTTTGGAGATATTTCTAACTGATTTTGCGGGCTTGTTTTTGAGCATACATTTTTCCATTATATCGAGTATCTCATAAACTATAAATCTTATGGCTCTGAAATTTAAGATGCGTATAAAACTAACCGGTCCACCCAAAATGGCGTGGTTATAAGTAAACAAAGTTGTTTTCGTTTGTTTTTCAGTGATTCGATGTAAGAAAGAATATACATTTTTTGCCTAGCCAACTTACGCGTATCAAATAATAGGGCGATACATCAGTATTTTTACACTTTTTTTACGTATATGTATATATGTATGAGCCTCTATTTGTTTCGGACTTGATGCATAAAACAATTTAAACAAATTTACAGATGCAAAAAGTTTGGCAAAATTTAAAAAAAACTCATATGTCGAGGGCAGTAACATTATTTAAAAACAGCACTATTTTAAATTAGCTTTTTCAAAAGTTAGAACTGTCAAATTATCAAAAAAAAATGCAGCCCCGAATCTTATACTTTTTTAAAAAGGTTGTTTAGTTTTTATCTATGACTGACTATGGTGTTTTAGAATTTGGAATTTGTTGTTTAAAATGCAATAAACAATTAAAACCACATGTGTTGATAATCGGACAAAAAAGCCGATACCGATTAATCGGCAAAATGGCCGATTACCGATTATCTACCGATTAATCGGTGCAACCCTAGTTTGAATATTTATTAAATTTCTTTAAGAAATGAATGGACCCTAACTTTGAAATTTTGAGGATTAAAGCTATCAGGAAAAACGCATGAAGGTAAGGCATTCCAGAGATGGAAGACTCTGTTGAAAAAATCTCGCTGAAAAGCAACAGTTTTGCACCACTTTGTTTGAACTACAAAAGGATGGCCCTACAACATTTGCTCTGGTGTTGCGCGATAGGTTTGATAGTTCAGGTAAAATTTATTTGATCTCGTTAGAAGTTTGTTCATACATAACGCATTTATAGAAAATTGTCGGATCCGCAACATTTCTTCTGTGCTGCAAGAAATCAAGCTCATTAGTAAGAGTTGAGTTGCCAATCAGTTTGACAGGGTCAAGACACTTTAAATTACTATAATAAGCTCCACCCCAGATGAGAGAACAGTACTTCATACAGGGACGTATAAATGATTTTTATATTAAAAAAAGCTGTTCGTTGAAAAACTTACGACATGGTCCCAAAAAGCCCAATTTTTGAACAGTGTTCAAATCTACCGAGCAAATTAAAATGTCATGTTTGGAGTATCTTGATAAACAGCTAATGTTTATGGATCCAAACAAAGGTTTTAACTGTAATTCTAAAAAAATTAAAAAGTTGAAACTTTCAGCAACCTAATCGCATATTCAATGGCTCATCAATTTAAGTATTTAAAGTTTATGCAGAAAAAAGTGGAATATATATAAATTGAATTGATATGAATAATTTATGTGAATTGTGCAAGAAGTTTATTAACTTTCGCGTTTTGAGTATGCAAATATAATTAAAAAACACCCGTTCGCAATTTTATTGATGATATTTGCAAATAAAATGTGTAATAAAAAAAACTAGTCCCAGAGACAGAGATCCCGATTTGTTGTGTATGTAGATCGAATTAAAAAAGTTAATTTTGTTTAATATATAAAAATAAACAAATAGTACGAATAGGTGAAACTCCGAACAGGTGAAGAACACTAAAATCAAAATGGCATCTTTCAAAAAAATAACTTCATTCGAATTATTCTGAAGTTAAAAAATATAGAACAAATTGGTTTAAATCATCCTCAACTTCAAATCATATCTCACAGAAAAAAAAAATTCACCCTAACAAATCATTAAAATAATTTTATTTTTTTATAGGATTTGTAATACGAAACTATATTCAATTATGTATTATGATTATTATAACTATGTATAATATATGGATTATTTACTTTAAATGAGATCTTATTAAACGAAATGGAAACATTATTACTATTATTACATGAATTGAAATTTTTATTTAGTTTTGTTGCTTACCGGAAATCTAACTAACGAACAAATATCAATGTCACAGTGAATATCATTAATATAATAAGAAACTATTTTTTTTATAAATTTTAATTAGTTTTATAAAATGTTGCCAATTTATTTTTGTAATTATGTAGAATAGTGTTTGTGTGGATATGTATTCTATGTAAGTAACGATAAAAAAAATAATTATATTTTATTTTATGTAAATTAAGACGATAAACTATAGCGTGGTTAGTTAGTTTAAAAATCGTGATTTATAGTTTTAGATTTTTTTGCTGTTATGGTTTAGGATTGATGATAGTTACAATTCAAAAATGTCAATTTTTAATTAGATAAAATTTACGGTTCTTTGAATTCAATGATAAGAGATTGAAATAAATATTATGGTGGACACATATTTTATGATAAACATATGTTATAAAAGATAAAGAAACGATCAAAATTTATATGGAAATTTTTAATATTATTGGTGTAGTTTGAGGGTTTTAGAACTTCACGATTAAAATTAATATAAAAAAATTAAGTTGTTTTATTTCCGCTTAGCACACCAACAGGCAAAATAAAATTCAAATTTTAGCATCCCTTGTCGAGAAAACCTTCCAGAAAAATTATTTTTGTACTTGGAACGCAACATAGATACAGATTGGAATATTGCACATTCACAAATTTTGTGAACTATTTCATAGAATACCATTATATTTTTTTCATCAGCTTGGTATCAGGAGCAATGGCGAGAAGTCATTTTAGGTAGCGTATTTTGGGCAGTAATTCATATTCAAGATAAATCAGGTAGAAGTATACGTACTCCATTTTCAGTTGGGAGTTGCAAAAATCTAGACTTTACTATAACTCAGTATAACCAAAGATTAGCGTGTGAGACATCAAATACTTTCCGTAGATAAAGTGCGAACGTAATTGTTCCTGTACTTGTCTGTTTTTGGCTCAATCTGTCACTAATTTGATGGTTGTGCACTATTCAGAAGCTATGTGGGAGCACTTCTCTATATTTTTAATCTAAAACTTACGAATGGGAAAATATTTTTAACCTAATTTTTTATAGACCAAAGGTTACAATTTTTGGTTTTGGGGTAGTAATGAATTACTCCTCAATTTTACGTCAGTTTTATTTTATTTTCACTTTTTTGAATTTGTTTAAAATTGTTAAAAATTTCTGTTCTTCCGCATGCAAGAATCAGGATCAAGGTTTTAATTGATTTCTACATATTTTTTAATTTTTGATCTACAGGTGTGCCGCTGCTGATTTTGACCTATATTTGCCACTGCTTGCTATTGACATACGAGCTAACATGAGATATCACATATTACTGGTGATAGCAGTGAGATATCACTAAGGTGATATTTTAGGAGTGCTGGCAGATGAACCCTCAATGGTAGTTGTGAAATATTGGCATGCCATTGCTTGCTCAAAGCAACGAGCCTTCATATTGCTGGATTCCTGGGCTTAAATCATTGAGAAAGAATGGCACCAGCTGGAATATTGGCAACCCCATTTTGTTCCCGTTAATTTTTAAAACAAATTTTCTTTTTAACTCTTTCAAATTAAAATCAATGACTTTAAACAGAAAAACAAATTTGATTTAAATCAAATGAATTTTCTATTTTTATATATATGATACTGAAAATTTTTTAAAAAATAAATAAAAGGTCCCGGGTCACCAATGTTCTACATTTTTAATAAAATGACTTTTGGGGGTTTTGAAACTCCACGCTGAGTAGTCAGCATAATAATATTGTTTTAAGTGTGTTTTGTTTCGTTCGGTAGCCTTTCTCGTGTTGCCGGGGTAACGATGATTTTACTGCTATTAGCAACAAAGGATTGCTTGCTTTGAAGTAAAATTTTGTACACAGAACTGGTCAAAACCATATGTTTTTAAGTGGCTTTGTGCTACAAAAAAAGAAGTAGTAGCAGACCCCAGAGGACAAAACATACTAACAAAAAAAATGTGGATGAAACCAACACATAAGAATATGAACAACAACAAGAAATATTATCTCACCAACTACATTCATATCACCAAATCGTTAAGAATTCTCTCATAAAATACTAATTACGATATACTTTATTGTTTGTTTACTAATGAAAAATTTTTTGCCTCCACGAAATTTTGGACGTCCGTGGCCATACAACACAAATTTTCAAATTCAAAACCGAAAAATATCACTGACGGATATCTTTTATCATGTCATGTATTTGCGTGCACCTTTTTGCGCTCCTACTTTGTATTGCAACTGAGACATCGAAATCAGTTTATTGAATCTTTGTCGTTATAGTTTAAACTTTAAACCTACAAAACAGAACTTAGCCATAACACATTTTTTTTTTTTAATAGTTTTATTAGTTTTTTTATTAGTTTATCAAGTTTTATTTTATTATTAATATTTTAATTTTTGTTACAATTCTCTTGAAGTTCAGTCTTATCGTTGATGGACGTAAATCTTTCTTTTTTTGTTTTTTTATATTTTTTGTTAATGAATGGATAACTAAACAAAAAATCCTATCACTGACAAAATATGACATAGGCCAATATTTTATGATAGAATAGAGAAAATAAAAGTAAATTAAAAAGTAAATAGCATATTTTTACAAAAATTTGCTGAAATAAAACAAAAATGTAGTTGCCAATAATCCAGCCGGTTGCATATTACTTGATCCTGTGACGCACCGTCTTTCTTAAAGATTAAAGCCGATACATAGTTATATAAAGGCTCGTTTCTTCAAGGAAGCAATAAAGTCTCATCATCAAGGATTATTTTACAGCTAAGATTGAGGGTGCTACCGTTGACTGAATACAGTTCATCCGCCACCACCCCTAAGATTTCACCTTGGCTAGTGATATCTCACTGCTATTGCCAGTGGTATGTGATATCTCACGTTAACTCGTATGTCAATAGCAGGGACTGGAGTACGCGGGGTTGTCACACCCGTAGATCAAAAATAAAAAAAAAATTTCAAAACAATAAAAACTGATCCCTCCATGCGGGATTGATCCATCCATGCGGAGAGGTACATTAGGTACTGTCTGAGCATCTCTCATTCGTACACTCATAAATCATTTGCAAAGAGTAAACAATGTTTCAAGCCAATTATACTTAGCCAAATTTGACAGGAGGCCTCTTGGCTAACGAGTTGGTCAAATTTCATATTTGCCATAGTATTAAAATGCGTTAGCAGCCGGGACAGAAAACCCTATATCCAACATTCTTGATTGAATAATCCCATAATTGTTGCACTATTTATTTCTCTTTTACTTAACTTCAATCATCCTAAAATCCCGTCAGAAATGCCAATTAAAATGTTACATTTTTAAAATCCGACTTGATCCGAATTGCAATCAGCATTTCACATCAACGTTATATTGGTGACAGCGGTGGAATTGTTAAGGCTAGATTTTTAAAGCAAAAACTAAATGTCGTTAATGCACATAAGTACATCGGTCAGTAATACACGAAATGTAAAATAGAAAAAAATATTATGCATGAAACCTTTTTTGTCACTACCAAAACATAACAAATGTATAGAGCGATTTTTCTGTTCCAGTGTTTACCGCAATGCCGCTGCAAAAAGGGGATAAGAGAGAAAATTCAAAAAATTTTATATGGGATTCCATACAAAACACAACTTGAATAATTTTAAAAATTATCTATGAAATTTCTCATTTTAATACAATTAAATAATTTAAATTTGTTTATGAACTAATATCGACTATATATTAAGCGTAATATATAAAATATTTTCTTTTCTTCTGTCCGTAAAACAAATACGAAAATAGGTTAACCTTTTCATACAACTTTGTATGGGAAATTTTGGCAATTTTTAAGCTTCATTTTTGAGCGACTTAAGAATAATATTTTATATTTTACGCTTAATATATAGTCAATAATACTTCATAAGCAAGGTGAAATTGATCAATTGTGGTAAAATGATAAATTTCATAGATAATTTTTTTTTGCTGTCAGAAATTTTATTTTTCATTCATACAAACTATGATATTTAAACAGTAGGCTCTGCTTTAACTGTCGGCAATTCTTCTTGTCGTCGATAATTTTGCTTTGTCGTTATGAAAATTCTTTGTTGTCATTTTTTCTTCTAACAAAATGAAATATAATTTTATCTTAGTAGGCGAATAACTGTTATAAATTTGTAATTTATTTTTGATAAATAAACATAAACATGCAACCATTTGTGAATGAAAACGGACATTTATTATTATTTGTGAATTGCATTTTTACATAATTTTGTATTATTGAATAATAAGTAGAAAAAATTTTATTTAAAAACTAATAATTATATTTTAAACAAATTATAATTAAAAAAAAATTATCTCATTAAATACCACTCTTCATTGAAATTTTTGTCTCAAAGTTTTCAATTTTACTCATTAAATTATTTTTAAGCAACACTGCTCAATCAAACCACTACTTAAACCACTCGTCCTTCGGACTCGTGGTTTATTGTGCGCTTTGATTCGCAGTGTTGCTAAATAATTTAATTCGTAAAATCAAAAAATTTTCGAAAAAATTTCAATGACTCGTGGTATTACAACCGATAACTTTTAAAATTATTCAAGTTGAGTTTTGTATGGAATCCCATATAAAATTTTTGTGATTTTTTGTCTTATCCCCCTTTTGCAGCGCCATTGCGGTAAACACAGGAACAGAAAAATCGCCCTATAAATATTTTACTAACAAACGTTCATTGAAATGAACTTATTTTTAATTTTCCCAACGATATAACAGTCACATGGTCTAGTTCATTTCCACAAACACTTATCTATTATTATACATTAAAAACACATAAAAATGGTGGCATATCAATTGGATATAACAAAACAAAATAAACTTGCATATTTTAACACCTGACCCCTTGAAATTATTCATACAAAAAAGGTAAAACAAAAAAAAACTAAACCAACACAAGCAAAACTGTTGGGTTGTTACAATAAAAATCGTCTCATGAATTTGATAGCTATCTAATCAAAAGTAAAAAAAAATATGATCCGCCACCAAGCGAAACACATATATATTACATACAATACATTAATTTTCGAAAGAATGTCAAATTAATATCAAACAAAAAACTAAATACAGTGGCCCAAATAATAAATAAAACTATTTATTTTAAAATCAATTTGGTTAGTTTAAACTTGAAATATTAGCATATACATAGATTGCATAGGCGTTGTTGGATATGCTATTTTTTTTGTTTTTTATTTTCTATTTACAGTTTTGAAAAGTTGTTTTGAAATTTTTTTAAAGATAAATAAGAAAAAACTTGATTTTTAACTCATTGAAATGGTCGGTGTGGAGTAAAAGATTTGATACGTTATTTTGTATCTACCATTTATTTAATGGATTTATACATATATGTAATCCGCTTTATTTTTCTATTAATTAATTAGAATTAATTCATTGTTATTAGACATCATAATGAATATTATGAATAAATTTAAGTGATTGTATTAAGGAATTAGCAAATAGTTTTTCAATAGATAACTAATGATCCGACTTAAAAACTGGTTTGGTTGAAATTCACAACCCACGCAAATTGATTTTTAAATGATGTGTAAAAGATAAGAGGTTTTGTTTGAGGGTTTTAATCGTTATTGGAGTTTTTTGTTAATCAATTGTCAACAGCTAAAATATAGAATAACCTTATTAAGTTTCAAGTAGTTCAGATCTTTTAGTAGTTCTGACGAGCAAATGTCATAAGATTACAGAAGTATTGACTTTATATTTTTGGATCTTAAGCTTTTGTAGAATAATTTAACTATCGATACAGTCATTATCGCCGAAGGTAAGTTCGAAGAGGGAATCTGTGATATTGCAAAGTGGGTACAATTGTACTGTGGGTAGAACTACGACATTTCTGTTCACCAAAAAAAAAGCTCAACATGAAACTCATCATCGAAGGGCGTTGTAATTGAATTTGCACAGAAGACAAAACATTTTGGCGTTGTTCTAGAAAGCAAGCTTCTGTGAAGAAACCACAGAAACCATTGTGAAGAAACCACGCGGTGATGTCCAGAGCCATAAAAGCTCTGATGGTAAGCAAAAACCTTGCTGGTAAAACATGAGAGTGGAGCGCAGTTATACTAAGATGATGCATATCATAGATCTAGAAAGAGAAAGATCAACGATTCTAAACATCGAGAGATGTTTTCAAGAGAGAATTCCATGCTTGAGCTTCCTAAAGATGAAATGATTAAGTAATTCAAATTCGATAGGAAATACACATCAAGGTTGAGCAGCAAAGCAGAGTTAAGCAGTGACTCCACTACATACCATCTATAAGTAACGATATAAATAAAAGATACACGGCCGGCACAGAAAAAGTTGGCTCGGAACTATAAATACTTTACACCAATGGGACACCTACTCCATCGTAATCTATGTTGAAATCTGTGCGATCGAAAGACGTTAAGACTTTAGCTCAGAAATAGAGGATTGCCATTGTGTGGACAGCCAAGCAGCCGTTAGGTAATTTAATGCAGACACCTTCACATCCAAAATAGTTAGAGACTGTGAAGGCCAGCTAAAAAATTCTGGTAATGGTAACAATAAAACAGTTTACTTGAAACCTGGTAATGAAGAAGAAGATTAATTATCAAGAAAATGTGTAATATCTTTCGTTGGGCCGTAACCCTTTTGGGGACTAGTGACAATCCAATCACGAAAAGCTAAATGACGGAATCGTCTAAAGCCTGGAAAAATGTCACGGGCTTAAGGTAGTCCAAGGCATTAATTGTGTTGTTCAATCAAAAGAAAGCAGTAACGTTTAAGACAAAATAGGTACAAACTGAGAATACTGACATGTGATTTTACGGGACACTGCAGATTAAGAAAACACCCCAAGAACATTGGAGTAACCGAAACAGCGAGACAAACGAATGTCGATTCTGTTTATCGGCGAAGAGCTCCCAGCACACTTCAAAGATTGTAGAGCTTTAATCTACATGGGAAGATACCATCTGGGGGAATATTATCTTGATGACTATAACCTGCGTACACTTATTTCTCCCCATATCCTGAAGTACCTAAAGGTAGCTGGCGTAGATGAGGCACTTCAACTGGATGAAGTACACTAACCAGGGAGAAGATATGCAGGGTTCATTTTAACTTTTCATATTCACCACCACTTTTTAATTTGATCTAATTTAAACTAAGCAACCAAACTTGAACCAATAAATTTATAGCCAGAAAAATTCGATGTAGACTTTCATGCCTTGGAATTTTCTCCATGATATAAGTATATGAAACAGGCATAATATTTCATATTCATCGTATTATCTGCAGGGAACCTGTACTGTAGCAGGGAAACGGACACATTGTATATATAACAAAAGATGATTATTAATAATATAAAAAACGTAATCTGCCTATTTCTTAAAATATATCATTAAATCCCATTTTGTTTAAGGTCGCAAGTCAGATAATATATGGAGTCATTAATTTTAAACTTGTACAGATAAGTTATCGCTATAGACACCGTATGGAAAGCATACGTTAATCGTAATGCAATTTTCTGCCTGTATGATTAGCTTCTCATAGCTGCGGCCCAAATAATGACTCCATACAATATACACTAGTTTACGAGAAAATCTCCCTGCATTAACCCCATATTTTTTTATTGACCTTCTGAACGCGAATATCATATTCATTTTCTTTAGGTTAGCTCTGGTTTTTTAGATATTTTTTTTAATTTCTTGGAACCTATAGTAAATTCAATTCAGTTTCCTTCCTTTAAGTTATAAAACACGAATATTGATGCAGTTTGCACTAAGTTATTCAAATTTTCTCAAAAAAAAAGTCAAAACTCAAAATTTGGAAAAAAAAATTTTTGCTAAGAATAATTTAAAGCCTGCAACATTCTTAATTGATTTAAATATAAGTTTTTTATCCAGATTTTCGAATTAAAACTGCAAGTTATTTTGAGTTTTCTTTATCTCAACCAACTTTTCGAGCATGTGTTAGCTCTATTTTATAACTAAAAACCAAATAAAATGGTAAACATAGTAAAATTTATATTGATATGTTTTACAAAACATTTTTTAACAAATTTTTTTTAAACTCGACATCAAATCTTCATGCGGCAAAAAATTTCCTCCACCACATAATTAAAATAAAACAAAATGAATATGGACTGTTTTTACACTTGAAACTTCTTACCATTTTTAAATAATTCTTAACTGATGTTTGAGAGCGACTAAACTTCTAAAATTATTATTTATGATGCGGCACAAAAATAAGAGAACAAATCAGATTTTACAATTTTATTTTATTCGAGCACTCATTTCACTCCTAAAAATATTATTCATAAATAAAAATGTTTATAATTTCAACATCTCTTTTCCTCATAGGTGTGATATTTTTAGTTTTATGATTTTGCTCCTAAAGATTTTTTATTTTATAAACATCTTTTCTTTGATCCATTTGCAAAAGAAGAAAATTGGTACCTTTACGTCATCTTTTTTATATATTTTTTTAAAAATACATGAAAAATTGAATAAGACACTCTCAAAAATTATTTACTTTTTACGTTCAATAATTCAATTATTCAATTACGAAGCAAAAATTAAATGTTCGAGTATTTGAAAGAAAATATTTGTTTTTCAAATTTTGAGTTTTAATTTTTTTTGGGCAAAGATGAAAAACTTGGTGCAAACTGCACCAATATGTGTGTTTTATAGCTTAAAAAAAGGGAATGGAATTTACTACTGGTTCCAAGAAATTAGAAAATTGTTTTTTCGTCAATATCTCATAAACGAGAGCTAACCTAAAAAATTTAATTCAGTGTTCAGCAGGTCTAAATCCATAAGAAAAGATGGATTTGAATCGGGGAGACAAAAAAGTTTCAAATTTGTAAACTAGTGTAATGAATGATACTACGCTTGCCAGCAACATCTTTTGACTCTGTTTTCTTCTTCCAATACCCTGTCAAATTTGATAAAGAAATGTGTGGAGTTTAGATACCTTACCTCCAACTGTTTTGTATTCAATGAACGATAATCGATATCCCAAGGAATTTAATTCATGATTGCAGTATAATTTCTAGTTCACCGAAGTTTAGTGTAATGGTTTCATATTTTTTCCATGTTAGCTATAAGAACATTTTCATTTTACACTCTCTTAATTGCAGGCCTGCAATAAAGATCTACTTCTTATAGGGTCTATGGGTATATCCCACTTACGCTTCACTTTCTGTAGATATTTGCCTATTACACCTAACGCGATGTCATCTGTAAACCCACAAGCTTAGCTTCAACCGATATTGAACCATTCGAGACCGTGTGGCATAATTGAATGCTTTCTTGACATTCAATGCGAGAATTTAGTATTACTTTTACGCCCCTTTTTATTACTGTATCAACTACAATGATGAATCAACATATTTAGCATTGAATTCTAGCTCTTAACACAATAGCTTTGAACATCGGCAGATGCCATGTTGCCAAATTTTTCATTTACTATACATTCGGAATGTTTAAAAGACCAGCTCTGGAAACATACATTCTGAACGATTTATAGAAAGAGTGGTATGCGTCGAGCATAGAACTTAGCTAGAATGCTCACTTTGAAGTCTCGACTGCTTCATTCAATAACCCATACATGGAAATCATACCCTATGGCAAGGGAAATCGACCTGGAACATAATTTATTAAAACATCGCCTACCTATCACTCTAGCTATACATTACGTGTTTTATCAGCTGCATTATGTTTCGCGTCGGGTTTTCTATGTGACTGTCTTAGAAGAATTATATCAACTTTTCTTTCCCGCACCGTCTGTGAAAAAAGTCCTGAGCACCATGGTTGTTGGTAACTTAGTTGTTTCTAGTTGTATCTTGATAACTTAGTTGTTTCTAATTTTTGAAAACCGTTTAAGCAGGAGTAAGCTAGTTAACTTAGTTAAACGCCCTTGTTGCGCAAAGCAAAAGTTAAACTACTTACGATGTCCTAAACAAAATGTACATCGAGTTATACAATCTTTTTATTTTCGCAACAACAAGTGCTTTAATTTAAAAATGTTAAATTCTGCTTTGCGAGGCTCCTTATTAACAGACTACAATCCTTAATTCAACACAAACTAAAATAAAAATTTGAATATTCAATGGAAAAATATGGAGGACAGAAATCGCAAGACTCTGAGATATCAAGACTCCGATTTGTGTTAAGCGTTTTTCTTTTTATATAATTTTCAGCAGAAGTCGTTTTTGAAAACATTGTTTTTAGTTCTAGGCAGAGAAGTTCCACAATTTGGCCACTCTATTAAAATAGTCGTTCTGGAAGGACACAGTTCTACAAAGAGGTATTTGTACAACAAATGGATGGGATGACTCAGCAGCCCTTGTTTGTCGATTATACTGCGCACACGATGGACGGATATTTTGTATTTCCTTAGAGGAGAATTCGCTAAAGTTATATTTATAGTAGATTGACAATTCATCCACATTTCTTCTGTGCTGGAGTGAATCAAGCTGGTCCGTTAGTTCGGTATTACCAATCAACCGTATTGCTTTTCTCTGTACAGAGTCTAGACATTTTATTGTTGACTGACAAGTACCTCCCCAAACATGACAGCAGTAATCCATAAATGGACGAATAAAGGAATTGAAGATTAGCAAAATTTGATAGGGATTGAAATACTTTTTGCATCGACTTAAGAATCCTAATTTTTGCATTGCAGATTTAATGAGGTTGAACACATGTTTTTATTCCATTTCAGGCTATTTTGAATAACCACTCCAAGAAGTTCAACTGATTCAACTTCACGCAATTCCTCATAGTTTATTTTAATAGGGAAATTTTTATGTCGCTCTATTCGTGAAAGACGCATAGTTTGGTTTTTGTTGGATTAAATGAAACAAGATTACGATCTCCCCATTCCATTATACGATCCAGATCTTTGTTGATAGAATCAATTAGCTGCTCTCTATCAGTGGTAACTGCAGTATGAGATCAAAATTTAGGAGATGCATGTGATGCATGCAATGTGCTGTCATCAGCAAAACTATGGATTGGGTGCACTGTGGAAATAAGTAAATCATTAATGTAAAGAAGAAACAAGGTTGGTGAGAGTGCAGAGCCTTGGGGAACCCCAGCATTGGTTGTGAAAATATTGGATGTGATACCATCTAAATTAACATGAAATTGGCGACCTGTAAGAAAACTATGAATCCATGAGACAGTAAAATGGTCTATGGCTATGCCATAAGATTTTAATTTAGCTATGAGATTTTTATGCCACACTTTATCAAATGCTTTAGAAATGTCAAGTGAAATGCTGAATGTTTCACCATGGTTTTCCAGCGATTTGTTCCAGAGATGGGATACGTAGGCTAACAGATCACTTGTTGCATGACTTCTACGAAAACCATACTGTTTATCATCAATAATTCGCCACATTTCCAAATAATCTACTATAAATTTAAGTTAACATATTTTTCAAATATTTTAGCTAAAACCGACAGAATTGCAATTGGTCTATAATTGTAAGGGTCTATCTTACTGCCTTTCTTTGTATGGGGTGAACGCTGGCCAGCTTCCAAGAATCGGGAAATATTCCGGTTTTATAAGATAAATAGAAATTTTTTGTTAAAATTGGAACTAGTTGCCTTGCAAAGTTTTTAAGAATGAGGGGTGGAATACCGTCAGGCCAGCAGATTTGTTGATATTGATAGAAAGAAGCATTTTCCGTACAATATTGCAACGAAAAATAATTGGTTTCATTTTCGTTACAACTGGGGAAATGAGTGTAGGAGCATGGGGAGGTTCAACTATGTTTGAGTTTTCTGCGAAAATACGACCCAAAAGATTCGCCTTCTCTTTCGAGTCGCTCACAGGAATGTCATTCAGAACTAAGGTTGGAATAGAGGATCGAGTAAAATTACTTTGGACTGATTTAACTGCCTTAACGATGGGTGCTCGGCGAATTTCTTTGCTTTCTTCTGGATAAACTCGTCTTTGTCCAAGTCTATTTTCAATTTACTAATATTTCTTATAGGCGCTATGGGTTTCAGGTGTTTTATTTGCGTTATACGTCTTAAATGCTTTGCGTTTATTCTTCACTGCCTCATAAACATCCCGCGTGAACCAAGGCTCAGTTTTAGGAGTGATTAATCGATTTGAAATAAACCGCCGCATTCCGTCTTTTAGGATTTCAGAAATTCTTATTGCCGATGTGCTAGGATCTTGATCAACACAACAAATAGTTTTCCAAGGTGTTTCATCATAAACGTTCTCAGTTCCTCCCAGTCAGCGCGTTTATAGTTCCAAACGCGACGAGGATTTGCTTTAATTTGTGTCGGTGATGTAAATTGCACTATTGCTGATAATAGTAAATGGTCCGATGCTCCGTGGGGTTGTTCAACTTTTGTCGTCGTAGTATCTGGTTCGTTTGTCAAAAACAGATCCAGCAAATTATTGTTATGATGTGAATTGACTGAGATTCTAGTGGGACACTCTATCATTTGCGTCAAACCATGATAATCTGCGAGTATCGGTTCGGCTTGTCTTCCAACGTCGTCAGGGCGCGATGTATACTTAAGCCATTCTTTATTATGAATATTAAAGTCTCCAAGAATGGCCAGTCTTGCTTTGGGGTAGTCCGTGGTAATCTTGTCTAGATTACCAGATATTTGTTCGAAAAAGAGACATCCTGGGGGGAATTTGGGGATCTGCATAATCCTATCACAAACATAGTTTCATCAACACCTGAGCTCTTCAGTGCTAGAGAATTATGGTGCTTAGAGTTCAACTCGTAAAACTTAATTCTCGTACATGAAAGTGAATTTCGAACACATACACAGACACCATGCTTGTTATAAAAGGAATGTTCCAATTCGTAACTAGGCATCCGGTATTTATCGAGATCCAATTTCGATGCTTTGCCACTAACAATTGTTTCGGTAAGAAACAATAAGTCAGGTTTTTTCGATGTAGTGATGAATCTCGTTTAGATACGAATTGAGACCTCTTATGTTGGTGAAGTCAATGCTAAGCTGTTGGTTCACTCTGTTGCCATTTTGTTGAGACAGAGGCAACTTTTACAACTTTTTTACACTTTTTTACAACTTTTATAAAAAACAACAACATTTTATCTGCAGCTACCTGAAATTGTTCAACTGTTCCTATTTATTATCTGAGACTAGTATTCTCTTATATTTTATGTCCAATTTTATGTTCAATTATATTCCATATCGTCCAAAAACATAATTACTTGTTTCAAATGTTTCTTTGTATGTGTCAAATGTTTATAGTCCAAAATGTTTCCCATTATATGTTCGTGAAACAAAAATATTTGGTTAAAAATATTTTGTTACCCAATAATTCGTTTGACACACTTAACGATTTTTTTGACACATTTATAATGCATAATTCAAGCACCTGGTCTCAAACACAGATGCCAACCATCAAGATTTCTCCACACTCAAAGTTACTGCTAATTATAACATAAAATAATTTTTAAGCAAAACTAAATGCAACAAACACAGATATTTTTTTGACACAGATATTTTTGGAAACAAACATTTTTTAAATCTCTTCAGCACTTTTTTACTTTTCGTTGGTTGTGATAGCCGGTCAGGAAGCAGACGGAATTGCGATAATTGTATGAATTTTTTCAAAGTTATTATTAATATTTTAAATTAAAAACCTTTTTGTTTAGTGTCCAACATATGATTTTTTCGTAATGTATTACCTGAAACAAGAAGAAATAAACATTGATTAGCAATTAAGAACAAAACAAATTTTATTAGAGATGTCAAGAATTTAAATTGGTCTATAATCATCAAGAATGAAGATCGACAATCAGTTCTCACGCTATAAGTATATCCTCTCATACTTAACGTTAATTACAATAATAATAATATTTTTAAACAATTTACCTATAACAAACAAAAACACGATAATTTTTAATATTTTATTTAGTTATTATTTTTTTTTGTTTGAAATATCATTTTTTCAACATCCATCATTAAAAATAATGACACGAAAAAAAAATCAACTGAGTAACAAAAAGTTAAAAATAAAATATATAAGCAATAGTTGGTGGTCATTCCATCATCGACTTATTGTCTTGTTTTCGTTTTTTTTTGTCATTTCTTAAAGATTTGATTTTTGTTTCATTTTTTGTTTTCTTACGAATGTCAAGGTCTTAATATTTCAATCATAAGTCAATATCACACGTTTTCTTACATGTAGCATATTTATATTTATAAAATAAGTTTGTTGTTATTTTTTTGAAGATTTTTTTGTGTTCTATGATTATAGTTAATGATGGAATTACATTATGAAAGTAAATAACTATACGAGTAAGAAGAAATGTGGTGGTGTTATTTCTTTTCGAGATGACGAGATTTGTATGTATATTTGGTTGTATACCAGCGTCTTATGCTGCGAGAAGGTCTTGCGCAGATAAAAATTCGTGATCTAGACGACCGACGCTGAACTCGACCATTTTGATCGACTTCGTACTTTGCATACAAGTAGTATAGACGGAATGAAAAGTATGTGCGTTATAAGAAACATTTTAAAGTGTTTAATTTGAGAACAGGGTGGTTCGAAAGATTTCTGTAAATTCAAACTTAGAGTAACTTTGAAATCAAATTGTAAGAGAACGACTCATACGATATAAACCGTTTTATGTGTTTTGAAAGTGTAATTGACTGGTCAGTTGGCCTATATAAAAATACACAGTAAACGGTTAGTTTACACTGTTAAAAGTATTATGAAATAAAATTTTCAAAGATGGCGCTAGATGGTTCTATGGTATAACAAGCATTTTTGGAATTTTTTTTACAAAACGAAAAATCTAGATTCTAAACTTGTCCTAAAACATGCCAAAATTTAATAAAGAGAGAGTTTGATTTTATTCTAAAGATATTAATTTTCAAAATTTTTCAAGATTTTTTTGTCGAAAGATAATAGTAGATTAGGGTGCAAGGGCGTAAAGGTAAAGCTTTTGGACGTATGAAGGCACCCACATTAAGTCCAAAACAGCTTACGTCCGTACCATACACATTTTTTTATTTGCCGCAAGCAAAATATTTAAAAAAAAATTGTTTAATCAAAATTAAAAATTGGCATAAATTTTGAAAAAAATTAGGTTAAACAAATAACCTTTGACCAAAATATTTGTTGTATTTTAAAACAAATTGTGATAACAAAAAAATAACAAATATTTTGATTGGAATATGAAATTTTGATTGTTAAAGGTTGCTTTGATGAAAATTTTTATTTTTTATATAATTTATATGCTTAAATTTAAATGTTTGTTACTTTTTTGGACGTAGCTATGACAGTAAAATATAGGGGTAAAAAGTGACACTTTACGACCACAAATTACAGTAATAAAGTAACACTTTAATACGTGGGCGAATAAAAATAAATTGTGGTACAGATAAAAAATTTTTACCGTCCCGCAACCAATCATAGCAAATATTATTTTATCTAAACAATTCGTTTACATGAATTATGGCCCTAAATTATCCAATATTGCGTTTTGGAGTGGCAAAAAATTACCAATTCGAATCATGTTCCGCATCCAAAGAAAGTGATACTTAATTAATACCTATAAACATTTTTAGACAGATCCGTCTAAGACTGCTTTTGAAGTTGAGAAATTCATTGGCCAGACCAATCATGATCTATGGTCAACGGATTGCAATAAATTTTAGAAAAGTGTGATAGTTGAGAACTCATCTAAGTTCGCTTTTTGGAGTGGCGAAAATATTCACAGCCGGAACGCATCGAAAAAACTCTTCGCAAAGCACACGACAATCGAGCTCTTGTCTAGATGTTTCGGATTGTGTTAATTTATTTATTGCCTTATATGTTCCATATAGTCCATAGAGGAACGTAAGATTAACCAATCGGTTGAATGGAAATATATTACTTAAAACGCCAATAATCTTTCTCTTTTCTCACGGATTGCAAAATGTTTTACAAATGCTCAGAGGATTTTCAACGTATTGAAGACATGTTTTATAGGTGGGAAAATAAGGAACTAGAAAACTAAATTTGCATGTTGCCTGTGTTAAAGCTTCGATCGACCTGAATCCATGTTTAATTGATTCTGGCTTCCATTTAGAAAACATTAAAATTCATGCTAGAAATGTCCAAAAGAAATGATTCATCCAAGATTTAAAAATTAAAAAATAAATAAATTACTTAAAAGAAACAAAATTAAAAAACATTTTATATAAAAAAAATATTCTTGGTTTTATCCTAGTTAGCTTTCAGGTGGAAAATATAATCAACCAGATGTTGAAATAATTCACATGTCCACTTTACAAAACTCTTGTTTATTCGATAAACGTTACTCTTACTCATCATACGACGTGCGTAAAATATTATAAACGTTCAAACAATCATCTTTAATATGTATTCATATTTACTTCTAGCTTTTTATGTCGTTGACGCTTCATATAGAAGCGTATGCTGTCAAGTCACTATAAACAATTTTAAAGATTCAATCTATTTTTTGGATGAGTCTCACTTGACCACTTGTTACAAAGCTGTTTTCCCTGTGAAAATTCAATTGTCTAAGCAACTTCTTATGCATGAATCAACGCATGCAATACAACTTATCGTCTTTTATTCATATATTTTGTTACGAAGCTGTTTTTCTCGAAAAAACTCATTTGTCTAAACAACTTTTTATGCATGAATCAACGCGCGCAATACAACTTATTGTCTTTTGTTCATATCTTTTTTCAACCCGTATTTTTCCTTTGATAATAATTTTTCCTTAACTTAAGTAAATATTTAGAAAATATTTTTTGGTTAAGATAATAGAAAACAAATTTTTTTTTTGTTCCATTATAATAATGCAAAAAGAAAAACTTTGTTTGTATTCTGTGATAACTATCAAAATTTACTTGCTTTAATAAGTTTAGTTGCAGTTGCGAAATATGCAGTTGCGATGATATATAATCGAAACATGTAAGAGAAAATTAATAAGAAAAAACAATTGTTTAATAAATTTTAAAAGTTATTTTGAACATATGAAACAGCGTTTTTTTTTAATTGTAAAATCAACAAAGGAATTTTGCCTGTAAAACATAAAATAAATTGTTATATAGTGATTTTACAGCACTCCGAAAACAAAAATTGAAAATTTAATAAGTTTGATTAGAACAAAAAAATTGGTTTTCATTCAATAGTACAATTAATTCTGCAGTTAATAAATAGATTAGTTAAAATAAAACAAAAGAAATTAGGAAAATCGAATTTTCTTTTTATCATAAAACTTATTGTTACTGTTTAGTGAAATGGTCTTGTGTATGTAAATATAAACAACCAAAATTAACAATTAATAAAAAGAAAATTTGTAAGCAAAAACTCGTATATCTCGCATTTTCTTGTATACTTGAATGTATATAGTTGTTTTCACGACAGATCAAACAAACGTAGCGCGACTACGTGAAAGTGAAATTAATATCAAGAATAATTGTCATTATCAAATCAAACGGTGAAACAGTTAATTATAGTTGTGAATGGCAGGTTTTCGTGGTGAATAAATGAATTCATAGTTGACAGCATGGTTTTTTCTGTATACAAAAAATGTGCTATGCTGGTTCATCTAAATTCTTGTATTTAATGCATACATTGCAACAATTTTGCGTAACAGTTAATATTTTTTTTATAAAAAGAGTTGTTACATATATAGTGAAAAGTAAAACCTCCCAAGTAGGTTTTGCCAGACATTGACATACGGCCAAGCACTGGTCCATTAATGGTTAACAGTACTTGGCTATTGTTACTGGGCCAATACTAGAACCAATCATCGGCCGATCTATGGTTTACAGAAAATAGCCAGTATATTGTTACCTTTGAATGGCCAAGCACTGGCCCATGAATGGTAAATATTACTTGGCTATTGTTATTGGGCCAGTACTGTAGCCATGAATTTGCCGATCTGTCATTTTTTTTAAATTTCACTAGAGTATTATCCCTTTTAGAAATACATAGTTTGAAAAATTTCACATATAGTTTAGTTATCGCCTTGTCGGTTGAAAGACTATGGTAATAAAGAAAAGGTTGGTATATGTTTTATTTTATTTTCATTTCTATTTTATTTTAATTATTTTGTAAATAATTTATTTAAATTTATGTATAAAAAATATTATTTTATATTTTTTTTAATGGCGGAGGCAGGGCGGTGTTTGCCATTACTCAGCCATTCTCGCAACTGAATCAGTTGTATGGGGAGTTATGAATTTTTTCCGTCATTTTTTCCGTTATTTTATTTTAAATTAGTTTGTATTTAATTTATTTAAATTTACATATGATAATAATGTATATTTTTTTTAACGGCCCAGTCATGGTTGCCAGTATTTGGCCCAAGAATGGCAACCATTTATTGTCCGAAGTTATCATCCAGTAAAATTATGTTAATGGCCCAGTCGTGGTTGCCAGTACTCGCCCATTGCTGCATTACTGGCTGCCAGTAATGGACCATTACTGGACCAGTTGTACAACCTTATATGGGCTGTCGTCGTATTTATCGTTTGAAGGTGTAACGGTTCGTGCATCAGTTAATATATTTCTATCAAATTCAACGTTTTCGGTCATTACTTTTGTTATCTCGTTGCATATATTAACAAATTCCACAATCGCCTGACATATTGTCACATTTTTTTTATTGAAAGAATTTTACTCAATTGGTGTGATGCTCTCGGTTTCTTTGGTCTTTGGGGCCGTCAGTTCCTGCTTCTTGTACTGAACTGAGCGATATTACTGTTCGAACACACATGGTTGAAACTCGTCGGATTATAACATTGCCAGACATTGGAAGTTTCATTGGAAGTTTCAGTGCTCATTACACACTTTATTTAATCGATTATTATTTTCCAATTTATCAGCAATGTTGACTGTCTTTCGGTGTTTTAGGGTTCCGTACTTTGAAAAATTAAAAACGGTACCCTATTGGTGAGACTTCGGTGTCCGTCCGGTTTTTTTTAATAAAATGTATTGTGTCACAACAACACATAAAAACCTTTTAAGACAAGGTCCCAACATGCGTTCCAAGGGTATTGATGGACTTTACTATTTAAAAGAAAACAATATTTAAAACTAAACCAATTGACAATTGTTGACTGTTCTGACCACTGTACATGTTCAATGCCTTTTGCCATATAACATGTTTTTTGGGGATAGGGCACTACCCAAAAATAGAACACATTCTATATATCCACTGTACTAGATTCGATCTTTCCAAGTCCAAGTGTTGTGTTCCATATTTAGAAGATAACGGTAATTTTTGGGTGCTTATCGGATTCACCCGGATTCACTCTTATGGCGAATTCACTCGAATAGTCATGGAAAAATGAAGCAATATAAAATGCCAGCCTATATCCAAAATATATATGCCAATGCACTAGGCGCAGCCCTGGTCATAAGGCCTAAACTGTTTTTGGTTGCATACTTTTTTTTGGTTGCAACCACTTTTAAGCAAAAATGACGGCAACCCATACAAGGTTGTACAACTGGTCCAGTAATGGTGCATTACTGGCAGCCAGTAATGCAGCAATGGGCGAGTACTGGCAACCACGACTGGGCCATTAACATGATTTTACTGGATGATAACTTCGGACAATAAATGGTTGCCATTCTTGGGCCAAATACTGGCAACCATGACTGGGACGTTAAAAAAAAATATACATTATTATCATATGTATATTTAAATAAATTAAATACAAACTAATTTAAAATAAAATAAAAATGACAGAAAAAATTCAAAACTCCCCATATAACTGGTTCAGTTGCAAGAACGGCTGAGTAATGGCAAACATCGCCCTGACTCCGCCATTAAAAAAATATAAAATAATATTTTTTATACATATATTTAAATAAATAATTTACAAAATAATTAAAATAAAATAGAAATGAAAATAAATTAAAACATATCTTTCAACCGACAAGGCGATAACTAAACTATATGTGAAATTTTTCAAACTGTGTATTTCTAAAAGGGATAATACCAATAAAAAAAATGACAGATCGGCAAATTCATGGCTACAGTACTGGCCCAATAACAATAGCCAAGTAATATTTACCATTCATTTGCCAGTGCTTGGCCATTCAAAGGTAACAATATACTGGCTATTTTCTGTAAACCATAGATCGGCCGATGATTGGTTCTAGTATTGGCCCAATAACAATAGCCAAGTACTGTTAACCATTAATGGACCAGTGCTTGGCCGTATGTCAATGACTGGCAAATGACGAATGAATCAATGACAAAACCTACATGGGAAAACTCAAATCTCGCTTAAATTTTAATACACCTTTTATAATATCGTTATTTGCACACCATTTTAACAATAATTTTTACATTACAAACGATTCTGATCTGAAAAATATTTTACATACTTATCCAAAAACATTTTAATTTGTTTTATAAACTCAAAGTATCGATCTGCACAATTATAGTATATTCTCTTCCAATTAACAATTGGCCACGCAAACACATCTCATTGCCTTTTTTAATTGAATCAGAAGTGGCCGGAGGCATTTTACGATATTTTCAAATAGAAATATTGGGTGTGTTATTATTGAAGTAGTTTTGTTGAAATTTTTTTAAATATACGCCAATTTGGGATAATTAGCAACTACAAAAAACTTCTCAACTTATAATATTGTTAATTTCCTAGCTGCAATCTCTTCGTTTGATAGTTATCTTTAAAATGGTTTGATTCACATGATTACACCTAACTGTAAGTGATCTACCTTTTTTATGTAGTTGTTACTTGTTTATTACCATTATTAGTTTGTATTTGGTTTCTCTTTATTAATATATTAACAATATTAATTTTTCTTTTATATTAAATAAACAAGCTAATTTAATTTTCTACCATCTTATACATTTTTGTCTTGTAATATGTCTGAAATAATAACACAAAAGAATAAGAAAAAAAATAAACGATGAATTTGAAGTATTTTTTATTTCGTACTAACGAGACTCTATCTACACTCAATATAATAGATTTTGGCAAGTCATGTTTGATGGAGAGATATGTATGACTGTTGTTGTTATTATTTTTACTTTATAATAATTCAATCATAGGGTGGTTGTTAAAGGGAGTTGAAGATTTTAAAATACAAATGAGAACAAGCGAATTATATTACAAATTTTTGATTCTCCTTATACTTATTATACTGTCATTATCCAAATCTTCTTATATTTTACATTGTTTGTATATTTGTATTCTGGTAGTCGTTCTATAGGGTGAATAGAGATTTTTTTTAATTTCCGTCTATTAAAATAAAATAAACAACTTTTTTTTTTGAATATATGCCAAATAGTTTCAAATGAAATGGATTAAAATTTAAAAAATGACCTAAAAAATTTTTTTTTGTTCATCTTAGTTTGGCAATCGAAATTATTAAGTTTTAATTGTCGTTACTTAAAGCAATAATAATTGTGTAGATATATTTCTATCATTGTCAAGAATAATAAAAATTTTAAGTATTTTGTTTGCAGTGATTTATAACTAGACTTGTCTTAAGTACCATGTTAAATGTCAACAATCTTAATAAATTTTTTTTGTTTTTGTGAAAAATCTTAAGAAATAAAAATAAGAAAAAATTGGAAGTCGGAGATTTAAAGAAATAATTCGGTTTTATAAAAATAGAAAATAGATTTTTTTTTTGTTATAATAGAATGATTTTTCTTTTCTTCGAATATTAGATTTACTAATAATGTCGTTTGATCAAATTTTGAATTACTAACCGCATGTTCCGTAGGCGAGTAACATGGTTAAATATAGATCAAGGTAGATTTTTTTGATTTATTTGATTACGAATTGAAGGATGTTATTGTCAATTCTGCTTACAAACCAGTTCATAAAATTTAATCTGGGACGACTTATCGACATATTTTTAGCGCAATAGTGAGTCAAATAATGCTAATAAATTGAAGATCAGAGCGTAAGAAAAGAATAATCCCTTAATAATTGTTAGTTGTAGTGTGGATAAAAACGTTGAACGAAATGCAATTAAGAATTGTTTCTAGGCAGTGATAGACCAAAAATTGGGATACACAGCTTTTGAAATTTGTATTTAATGCTCATGTTCTAAGTTTCAAAAAATGATTATCAGGTATGGAAGTTATTGAAGTTTCAACAAAAACAAATCACCTGACGTTGTATGTTGGACAAAGTTGCATAAAAATTGAATTTTTTAATTTTTAAAACAAATTTATTTTATCTATAATATACCATGAGTCTATCTATACCTCTATGCGTCGTAACGTTTCAAATTGCAATATGGATATCGCGATCGACTGAGGTTCTATAGGTCGAGAGTTCAATTCCTGACGTGGTACATTTTCTTATTGTTTTTATTAAATACCATTAAAATTATTGTTTTTTTAATCATGAATTCATAAAAATCATAAAAATTTCTTTTTACGTATTTTAAATTGATCGATAATGCAGTTTTTTAAAGTTATTGCTACTGTCTTTTCGCGTTTAGTTCAAATTATTATCATTTCGATATTAACAAGAAAATTAATTATTTTTTCACAGGCATTGCTAAAATCATATAATAGTGGTTTTCCGATCATTATTTTCCATAATTTTATTCCCATGAAATAAGGAAAAACAAAAAGTACTATTTAAGCATGTATTTCTCTTTCAATATGAGTTGACATCTTCATCACAAAAGATTTAAACATAGTTTAGGGCTGCGGATAATTTTTTCAATTTATTTAAATTTATCGATAATGAAGTTTTTAAGTACAGTGAAATTCACTTATAACGCCCTCGGTTATAACGACATTTCGCCTATAACGTCATAAAATCAAAGTAATGGTTGAACTTGCATTTGTTCCTGTATAAAAATATTCGCTTAAAACGACTTCGGTTATTACGACATTTCTGATATAGCGACCAATTTTGCAATAAAATTTGTACATATAGATGCACAGATTGTTCGTTTATTGCGACCGATAAGTTCAAAAATAAAAACGTTTTTTAGATATGAGAAAAAATAGTTGATTTATGATTCACAATTGGTGGTTTTATCCTCTATATCTTTCCATTTTGGTGGTTTGGTTTACATTGTCGCAGTTTTAGCTCAGTTGATCAGGCGCTAGGTAGCCTTGTAACTCAAGGAATCCGGTTTTGATTCTCGACGTAGATCACTTTCCCTTTACATTATTCAGAATGTGTGTTTTCAGGTCTGCTCGTTAATTAATCGTGAATATACCGTATTAATCTCTGAATGTATAGTAAAAGATAACGTTTAACATGTTATCTGGGATATTCAAAGCTATTGATTTATAAATGGTGGGATGCAATGATTAATATGTTGATTTGATTTATAAAAAACTATAAGCACCATATGGAAAAACAAACATTTCATTTAAAAGGCGTTTGAATTGCAAGGAATAAAACAAAAAATTGGGAAGATGTGCGAAGTGTTGTTGACAGAGTTTAAGCAACAGCGATTCAAAAATTGTTGCAATATCGATTCAATATTGCACAAGAAAACAGAATTAATTGGATCGCCGCTAAATTCTGAATTCAAATGTATGGAAATCTGAACTTTTTGCTTCCGTAAGAGACATATATTGCGGTTGGGTGCATGGCGGGGTGGGATTTTTGATGAATGAGCAAGTGTTGATGGAAGTGCATGTGACGAATTCCTAACAATTAGCGTAGTCGAAAATACTCGACGGCAACAAATAAAATTTATAACGTCGACAAAACGGGTCTGTTTTATAAAATTACTCCAGAATAAAAATTTAAATAATAAAAATATGTAAGTTGAGAGCGAATGAATGGCTTGTGATAGAAAAAAGTAAATCACCCAGCTTATTTAGAAGCATTAAGTCTCTACCGTTGGATAATACAGAAAATACAAAGGCCTAGATGTCTTCTAATATTATTGAATGTTTTAAGAAAATGAAACACCGAGTTAAAGAAAAATTAACTGTTGGATAATTGCCCTGCACATCTTCATTTGAAAAATCTAAAATTTATTAAATTAGTGATTATGCCACTAAACACGTCATCTGCTCTTCAGTCGAAGGATAAGGGTGTAATAAAAATTTTTAAAAATCCCTATCGACAGAATTTTTAATAAAAATTGTTAGAAATGACAATGGCCAAAGCACAACTATTTCTAATTGGTAAATGCTATCCAACTAGAAATCGTTTTAGTAAGTAAACGTTGTATTTCAATTAACTTAAACATGCCGAATTCTTGCAAGTTGATGATGATGATGATGATACAGACGCTGATGTGAGTTACGATGCTGATGATGATATTCCACAAATGGGATAGGCCAAGTTTTGCTCCTCGATAACAACTTCTTTCAGGGGTGATGAAAATTGGGAAGATTTTATCATTTCTGATAAATTTTTATTCACAGATGAAGAGCCCACATTAAAAAATACTGTCGACGATATTATAAATTTACCTAATATTAACGTATACGTTGACGTATAGAAGATATTTAAAATAAACCTGTGTATACCATAAATTTTTCTCCTCCAACAGTTACAGAAACATACGACGCCTTATTAACCCGCCATTAAATTGATTCTGATAAAAAATAAAAAATTGAGCACTTCGCATATTACGACATTCGGATGTAACGACGGATTTTGGTGTCATTTTCAATGTCGTTATAAGCGAATTACACTGTATTTTAAAGTTGAGAAATTGTTATAATCTGCAGCGTCAAACCAATTAAAAAATGTTGTAATTTACATTAATATTATACTTCGACCTTTATGTGGGTCATGATCAGCACATTTTTTTTTTTTTTTAACAGTGGTTCTGTAGTTTTTAAGGTTATTGATATTGTCTTTAAGCACAGTGTGACGTCAATGCGAAGCAAAATTTAGAATGCATTCAGGGAATTTTTATGACATCTACAGTATTTTCTTCAGTTTTTAACCCGACTACGGCGGGTTATGTGGTTGGTCGATGAATGTATTGTTACGATTCAGAAAAATCTAGACGATTACGGTCACTTCCAGGAAAATAAAATCAACAAAACACAACAAACAAATTAATGAAATGAATATTGTTGTTGTTGTCTCTTCTTAGAAATAGGGTCAACATAAACGATTTTATGAATCAAATCAACATAACGTAAAATAATCGAATATTCTAATATTTTCTCAAGGTTTCTGGAAAGTGATGTCGAATTATCTAGAAGTATTGCAGAAGGTATATAAGAAAATTACCTCTTGTAGTTTTAAATTAGTTTTATTTTAAACCTGCGATAGTGAAGTTAAAATTATAAAAGTGATCTTTAAATTAGTTTTTGTGTAAAGTTATAAGTGTAATAAAGTTATAAGAGTTTTGAGTAGAAATATTTTGTGTATTATTTTGAACGTGGTGTACTGGAAATTTCTACAATAAACCGTTGGAGTTTCTGAAGCTGTTGAAAGAATATTCTAGTTAGGAATATTGTTTGCTGTATTGTTTTCCTATTGTTGTGGAACAATTAAGGTGTTGAATACTTAATAAAACCTGGTGTTTGTGCTTACTAATCAGTGATCGAACTCAGAAAGAGATTGGGAATTGCGTTTATCGAATTGTGAGTTTAGACAATTCGAAGTAAGGTTAGAAAAACGTAACATTGGTGACATCGGCGGATTAGTTAGCTGTTAATAATGGTTTTATTAAGTGATTTGAAGGTTCTTGAGTTAAAGAAAGAACTAGAACAACGTGGATTGGCAACAACCGGCAACAAAACTGAATTAACGATACGGCTTCGAGAAGCTATGGAAGCTAGTGGAGTAGTTGTGGAAAGTTACCAGTTTGGAGTGATTAGTACAAATGCTGATTCAGTAGCAGTTGATGAAGAGAAAAGTTCTGTTGCGGAAACAACAACCTCATTGCCACCTGCAAATTGTGATTTTACGCAGTTAATGGGTATGATGCAACAGATGAATTTGAATATGAATCAAAAATTTGATCAACAAAGCAGCAACATCAATCAACAAATGGCTACTACTAAGGAAGAAATCAGCTGCAACATCAATCAACAAATGGCTGCTACCAAAGAAGAAATAACTACAACATTGGCTGAAAATAAAAATGAGATAAACCAGCAAATAAATGAGTTGCACATTAGCATAAATCAACACTTAGACGAGAAGCTTCTACAAATGTCAACGGCATTTGATGTAAAAGTCGAGAAAATTCAAAGCGAAATTGAAGAATTTGAGCGTGACTTGAATAAAGTTGTAACTAAAGTTGACGATTTTGAGAAGAGGTTGCAGGATGTTGAAACAGCTAAAGTTACTTCACAGGTGGTACAACAGATAGCAAATATTAAATTGAAACCACCATCATATAACGGTACCACATCCTTCGGTATTTTCAAGTTCCAGTTCGAGACTGCAGCAGATCAAAATGTTTGGAACGCCGAAAATCGTCTTGCTGCATTGATAGTTGCACTTAAAGGGGAAGCAGCTGAAACATTACAGGCAGCGCCGGAAAATAATCGGAAAATTTATGCAGAGGTGATGAATGCATTGGAACGTAAATATGGTAGCGACCATAAAAAGGAATTATACAGAATCGAGTTAAAAGGTCGCTTGCAACGGAATGGGGAAAGCCTTCAGGACTATTCTTCGGCAGTGGAACGGCTTGTACATTTGGCACACTCGAACACTCCACCATATTTTATGGAGAAAATGAAGATCGAGGCCTTCATTGATGGTATCCGAGATCCAGAAACCAAGATCAAAGTAATGACTACACCTAAGGCGACTTTTCATGAAACTGTCGCATACGCAATGCAATATGAGATGGTACAGAGGATGTGTATGCCATCTGGTGGATGCAGAAAAAGGAATGTAGAGGGGAACATCAAAGGGGAAGTTTTGGCACACAGAGATAGAAGCGACATCAGATGCTGGGTATGTGATGAAGAGGGTCACATGGCACGGGAGTGCAAGACAAACGGGGAAGCAGACAGATTGTCGTCTTCTGTGAAGAACAGAGGAGCCGAAGAAATGGAGCACTTAGGGTTCAGGAACAGCAGTAGAAAACTCCTGTGCTGGATATGTAGGAAATCGGGCCATATCTCACAGGACTGCTGGAACAGGAAGCGTGATAGATCTTCGTCTCCTATTCAACGGAAGCCTGTTGGAGGTGCAACTGTAAAGCCAAAAAGCGAGGAGAATGCAGCCTACATTCCAATTTCAAGAATTGCGGTAAATGGTGAAAGCTTGGGTATCAACGGACAACTTGAAGGCAAAGGTTGCTTCATGACACTGGATACAGGTTCAGCTCGAACATTCGTTCGCAAAGGTTTAATTGACGGTGTTTTGGAACCATCAGATGGATTGATACGCCAAACAGTAACTGGATAATGCGCTGAAATAGAAGGTAAAAGAATCGCTGAAATAAAATTGGGAAATAACTGCTATCAACAAGAGGTGCTAGTGGCTGACATTATGGATGAAGTCATTTTGGGGATGGACTTCATGAAGGCGGAGGGATTAGTCTTCGATTTTGGATGTGGAATCCTAAAGGTTAATAATGTTGAGATGCCACTACTTGTGAATGAGGCAGAGCCAACAGTTATTGGCAGCGATGAGGAACTACGCAGTGCAGAGGAAAATCCAGCACCATCCAAACAGATGAGGGAGAGAAACGTCAACCGACGCAGGCGATTAAACAAACGCCGAAAGTTAAAAAGAAAACAGGTCCAAGCCCATAACGAAGTGAGCGATGTAAAAGAGGTGGTTCAAATAGCTGCAAACAGCGACGAATCGCAGCTGAAAATGAGAATGGTTCGGAGACATGGCAATGTGAAACACTCAGAGGGAAAAGATAAGGAGGACTTTAGAGATAATGAGAATCCATATTTATCACGGTGGGCGGACATATAGAACAAAGTAATGGCCAAGGACTTAGAAAGGGACCAGAAGCAATTCTAAACCGCCTGGGAAATAGAAAAGAAAAAAAAATGTTTGGATTCAACAATTGGAGGAGAGATCTAGATCCTGTTCGGGACGAACAGACTTAAGTGGAGGGTAATGTTACGATTCAGAAAAATCTAGTTGATTACGGTCACTTCCAGGAAAATAAAATCAACAAAACACAACAAACAAATTAATGAAATGAATATTGTTGTTGTTGTCTCTTCTTAGAAATAGGGTCAACATAAACGATTTTATGAATCAAATCAACATAACGTAAAATAATCGAATATTCTAATATTTTCTCAAGGTTTCTGGAAACTGATGTCGAATTATCTATAAGTATTGCAGAAGGTATATAAGAAAATTACCTCTTGTAGTTTTAAATTAGTTTTATTTTAAACCTGCGATAGTGAAGTTAAAATTATAAAAGTGATCTTTAAATTAGTTTTTGTGTAAAGTTATAAGTGTAATAAAGTTATAAGTGTTTTGAGTAGAAATATTTTGTGTATTTTTTTGAACGTGGTGTACTGGAAATTTCTACAATAAACCGTTGGAGTTTCTGAAGCTGTTGAAAGAATATTCTAGTTAGGAATATTGTTTGCTGTATTGTTTTCCTATTGTTGTGGAACAATTAAGCTGTTGAATACTTAATAAAACCTGGTGTTTGTGCTTACTAATCAGTGATCGAACTCAGAATGAGATTGGGAATTGCGTTTATCGAATTGTGAGTTTAGCTAACACTCTTATTGGATGATCGTGACCGTTTTGGTTATTGCAATAGGAAATACTGTTGTATCATTGTGTACACGATAACGTATGCGAACTACCACAGCTATCAAAGTGTCATCACAATTACATTTACGATCATCGTTTCGATGTTTTAAGTATTGTAAGTCGCTTTATAATCGAATGAATTGCTGAGTGGATTGATTGTAGTCGAACAGCGCACCCCCTAGAGGACATATCACATAATGTCATGACTCATGAACTAAAAAAAATTAATTAAATGATGCCGTGTTTGGCATCAAATGAAATGTATCAAAGGTCTGGTATCAAATTTAATTTTAAATTTAATTAGCACATTTCAAAAATATATATTTTGTTACCTCTAAATTGCAACTAAGCTTTCATGCACAAGATAATTTTGAATAATTAAATAATGGCAATCAATTCAAATTAATCATCGTACTTTTAAAATTAAAATGCAATATTTAAAATATACTTTTTACTGTTTATTTTTAATTTCTATATTTTTAAATATTGCATTTTAACTCAAAAGTGACAAAAGCACACAACCAGTGAATAATATGGAAAACCATAATAACACATATCGTACTTTTGTTTACTGTGATAGTAAATACTGGCTAGCCGCTGCAGCTATCTGTCAGTCCTTATAATTACATTTACGTCATTGTTTTGATATTTCAAGAAATATTAGTCGCTTTCCAATCGAGTGAATTGATTGTAGCCAATTGGTCTAATATTGAGTAAATCATAAGAAAGAGTTAAAATAAAAGAAAAAGCAATTTGATATTTACCCGGGTAGGAACTGCCACTGTTAAACAATGGACCAACCTCGGGCCAGTATTGGCGAGCCAAGCCTTGGCTATTTAACTCCGGCTTTAGTCTGGGCCAGTTGTAAATACCTAAACTGAACCAAGCTTCAGTTTATTATATTACACGTTATTCGCCAGCTGGTTATGCATTGTTATAGTGAATGTAAGTTTCATGAAATTTATATTTTTGAAATATGTCATGAAATATAGTTTACAAGCTGCTAGTTGACGAGTTTAAAAGCTAGCGAGTAGATTGTAAAGTAGCCAACCAATCAACTTTTCTGGTAGATTTGCTAGTTAGATTGTGAACATGATTCCACTAGGCGAGTTTACAAGCTGCTAGCAGACTTTAAGCGCCTTTTGCAAAACAACTTAACTGTTTTCGTTTTTTGCGAATTATCATTCCCTTTGATTTTAAATTTTGTGCTAACATTTTTTTTTATTTGTTTTGAGTTTTGACTGAGATAACATGGAATAAAAAGTAACTGAGTATTTTGTACCGCCGTACAAAACAAACTAACAGTAATGAAATTTCGGACAGTGTGATTTGCAAGTAAATTTGAACGCAGAACCAAAAAAGAATTTCGCTCACAGATACAAAATGGCCCTGAATGAAACCTTGTCATTATGCGGCGTTTTTAATTTCACCCATCAAAATGTATGATAAAGAAATGCTAACGGATGAAGAGTGACAAATGGATACAAATTATATTAAAGAAGAGTTTGCTATTTCGTTCTTGCCAATCTTTTTTAAATTTCAAGGAAAAAGCTGAACCATTTTCTGAATAATGAGAGAAGAAGTAATTACGTCGATGACGGATTTTGATTAATGGAAATCGTTTATAACGTTGAATCCGACAGCGGTTTCTAAACTCAGGGAAGAAAAATTATATCAGCTCTTTAGAACGAATGTTTTCTACTTTTGGACAAGTATATAACAAGTTACGTAACAAATTGGGCATTGAAAAAGCTTCTAAATTGGCTTTTTATATAAACAACTAAATAATAGTTAAAACTTGTATAAATAAATATACAATAATTAATCTTAGTTATAAGAATTATATACTTATGTTTGCGAAATTTTACGAATTTAAATTCATAACGAATTTTATTTTGCTTTATTATATTTAATAAATTTATATTTTTCTGTAATCACTTGACTTCAGTTTTATTTAGTACAATTTTATATAAAAAAAAAGTGAGCAAATCAAAAAAATCGATTTTTTTGATTTTTTTAATATAAATCAAAAAATATATGAACCCTGATTTACGGCAATTAAAATTTATCAATAATGTAGTTTTTTTTAAATTACTGCAATTAAAATTGTTTAGCCGTTTCGTTCAAATTTATGTCATTTAGATATTAATAAGAAAATTAATTATTTATTTGGCATGTAGTGCTAAAAATCATATATTTGTTTTCCATCATTATTTTTGCATAGTTTCATTTTCTGTAAACAAAATAAAAGATGCTATTTCAGTA
Source organism: Diogma glabrata (assembly GCA_963693315.1). Taxonomy (NCBI): domain Eukaryota; kingdom Metazoa; phylum Arthropoda; class Insecta; order Diptera; family Cylindrotomidae; genus Diogma; species Diogma glabrata. The sequence continues at coordinate 263,518,302 of OY856186.1, forward strand.
TTGTCTTATTATTATTATTTCCCACCATTTGTAATTGATCGTATAAAAATTTATAGTACACCTAACGATGTATTTTTGTAAAATTAGTTCAGCAGAAGGTCCATACAGATTAGATTGAACGTTTTTATTTGAAAACCAAAATCATTTTATCTGTTTTATTTAGATAGTAAAATATCTTTAGAATTGTATTGAAACTTTCATGTTAGCCCCTTTCTTTCATTGCTTTTTTTAAATCATTAGATTTGATTATATTCATTTAAAGGGCGAGGAAAGGCGAAAGTAAAGGCAGAGTTCTTTCAACGTTTAATACATTTAGTAAGACAACATTTAGTAGACAACATTTTAATTCTTGCAGTGCGATGTTATACATCTTATACACTCCGCCTGAGTTTGTTGGTTTTGCAAAGGTCAAAAGCATTCTTAGAAAATGAGACTGACAAAAGTCAATAAAATATTCTCAAGAGAGTATATCTGAAACCAGCTGAGTTCTTAAAACAAAATTTTCCACTTTAAATCTTATCCAACTCATAAGACTATAATATTAAAAAAACAATGATATCAATTTCAATAAAAAACAAATATAATTAGATCATCCCCACTTAAATTTAATTAAAATTAAAATAATAAACAAACAAAAACGCGTTAATCAAAAGTTTTTTGTGTTATCAAATGATTTCCCTCTTTTGTTCGTTTCGTTTACTAGAATTTATGAGTTATTGTCATTTTTCTGTCTTATCTTTTTCTTTCACACATATTTTGTCATCTAATTAAAACTAACACGTGTTTGTTATATTGAAGTTGGTTTATTCATAAATTTATTGGAGGGAGAGAAGGATGATGTTGATTTGTTTGATGATGGAAAATTTAGCGTAATAAGTTTAGGTTTTAACAAAACAGACGTTGCCAACTGTCCGTTTAACACTTGGCAACACTGTCAATTCATTTTCTTAACTCAGCCAACAATTTAACCCAAATATTAACCTTTAACACCAAAATCAGAAAGCTGAATCAGAAAAACAACAACTACATTATTGTTTACAATTTTTATTATTCTTTGCGTCTCTAACCAGTGATGGATAAAAAATGTATTTCAATCCAAGAAGGTATTAGTGCTCTCTAATTATAGTATTAAATTCACGAAGTATATCATCTTTTTTTAAGTAATCCAAGAATCAGAACACGGAGAGCAGTAGATGATGAATAATACAAAACAGGAGAAGAAAGAAGGGAAAAGTGGATGATGGATTGATGGTATGGTAAGGTTATTGTGTAGTTTTTTCTCGCTGGCTATGTTGTTCGATTTTAAAGAAAAGGATAGATTGAAATAAATACGTATTTTTTTATAAAAAAGAATGATCACGATTTTAATTTTATTATAAAACAAATATAAAAAACTTTGTAACTAAAACTAAGGTAGAATGAGAGAAGGCGGTAACTAACAATTATTTCGTCATTTTATATAAAAAAAAATTGAAAACTAAATGGGGTTTCAATCGCTCACGTGACATTATAATTTAAGGTAAATTATAGTGTTCTTCTATGTGTCTGTCTATTTTAGTTTTTTTTATCGTTTATTTATGTAATAATTACAATAATTACAATGTTTTTTTAGGATATTTAAATAATTTTTTTGTACATGCAGTTGGGATGGTAAGATGTTTTTTTCCTTTGATTTTATCGACGTAGAACTGTTAGATATTAAGTGAGAGAAAAAAGAAATTGGCCAACCAGCTGAAAGAATTTTAAAAAGAATTATAAACACGACAGACTTTTTCTAAATTGGTGACCTCGAAACTGGGTTATGAAGCTGACTCACTTATTACAACCAAAATAACTAGTACATCGCATTGTTATTGGACGAACCAAAATAAAAATACGAGCACAAAATTTGTAAAAGACTATTTCGGTACTGCATGTCTGAAATTGATTATATTCAATCAGCTCCGAACACCGTTAAAGATGACCATCTCAAATCTATCAGTGAAGAAAATAGCTCAAAGACCATTTGGTAAAAGTTTTTTTTCTATCCTAACATATTCGGAGCAGTTATCTAGACATCATGATTCATGACAGATGTATAGCTAGACACGTAATGGTGAATGGTAAGGAACAGATAATCGTAAACGTGTTATTTCGGAGCACATGAAATCAAAGAATATCATTCAAAATTAATCACGACTACGATACTATCACTAAAGTTACAATAGCATGCATCATAACGGTAAGATATTTTGGTGGAGAACTTAGGTGTTTTATTGATAATCTTAATTATCAACACTCTCAAGAGTTTTATCTTATCTGAATTCAAAATAATCATTGACTATTACGCATAGAAGTAGCAAAAATCATATAACTTACTAGATAATGCGAACCACTACCATTAGTTCAACTCAATAAAAAAATGCCGCTTATGTCAATCCCGAAAAAGAAAATCGTGGATCGGTCTGGTCAGAAGCACAATTCATTGCATTTAGTTAATCTTTTATTGGCTAATTTAAATAGTTTAACCAATACATAGAGCAGCATATTAAGCATAACCAATATCTAAATCAGCGTACTATGTTCACCTGCTCGGGTCATTCGTTTATCTTGTAGCAAGGTTTCCATTAATACCTTTGATGGAGGTAATACCTGCATGTCATTATCGTTTGAAGATCTGAGTATTTACAGGCTAACGATCTACAGACACAGTTATAAAAATTTATTAAGCAACATTTTTTCTTCACGACTTACACAAACCGATTTTACCGGCTAATAAAGCTGATTTTGAACTTCATCGTGTTAGTGAAAATTGGTGACCCTAATCTTGAAAAATGTTCAAAGAATAAAGTTTGCGTCGGAGTATAGTGAAATGTCAAACTTTTGTTTCTTTACTGGAGAGATTCGACTTAATTCTTCAAAAATTGTCCATGCACTAATCAAATATCTGCTTGCGGTTATATTTCTAATTAACAATTTTAGCATAACAATAAAAAAAATTTATCAATTATAATTTTTTTTTTTCGATTACATCATTTCCTTATCACACGACAAATAGTCTAATATTTTTCGTGTAGATGGAATCAATGAGAGAAGAAAAAACCACAATCAAATAATAAGACATTTATCAGCATAAAGAAGAATTTATTCAAATAGAAAATTGAATTTATTAAAATTTTTCGCACATCAACGAAGTAAGCAAAAAATACGTGGAAGAAAAAACAAAATAATAAAAAAATATGTATTTTTAGTTAAAAGGATTTTTTCTTTCTTCTCGATTTACAGTTATGTTTCTTATTTTAATTTTTTTTTATGATACTTTTCATTATTTCATATACCTAATTGATGTTAAATATTGAATGCAGCTGGTAAAAAAGATAACCAACCAGACGATTGATTAACTTTGTTTTGGGTTTCAGCTTTCAACATAAACTATTCAGGTAGATAATTTTTAAGGTTTTGGTAATCAAAATAAAACTTTTATAATAGTTTAGGTATGGCGGTTTTTGTGGACATTACTGTAAAATCATTCACATAAAAAACAATAATTTTGTAACAATACCACAAGAAAAGTTTAACTTATGTACATTGTTTTAATAGGGGTGATTTTGCATCGTTTAAATTGCCCTTTACCTTGGCCAACACTCAACAGTAATAAAAAACTGTTGTTAATTATTTTTTGTTGCGGCATTAGTTTGGCTGTGCCAATGACTTATCGTGAAATGGATTTAGATTATACAAAATGTTACTTGTTGCTCTGCTATATTTTTTCTACAGTAGATTAAAGAATAAAGTTTTTGGCTCAGTGAAAGGATCTAGTTCAGTTCAACAGATGGTGCAACATTATTTTAGTTATTTTACTGACCTGAAACTCGACCGGAACTTGTTTCAACTAGCAATTAAAACCAGAAGTCGGTGCAAATTATGATTAAAAAATAAAATTAATTTCACATTGTTGAAACTTGTGTCATTCGATTCACCATCAGAACTGTTTTCGAAAGCAAAAATATCCAGATTCAGTCTAGTACTCATATTCGAAAAATCATGAAAAACCAAATTAAACACGGATTGGTGTGTGGCAATGCGATGCTTCGAAATTTTTGTTACCTTTAACAAAGAATGTTGCTCACTTCAAGTTTTGTAGTATATAAGGTCCCTAATTTTTTTAAAATACTAAAATTTAAAAGTTGTGCTAGATTGTGGTAGTGTTTGGTAAACTAACTAAAATTGTGGAGCGCAAATAATCCCCGTTATTATTGAAAAACGAATAAACAGAGGATGTGCTAAATTGTGCTTTAACGTAGTTTATCGCAAAGATCGTTATCCCAAATAGAAAAAAATTGGCAGACTTTTTAAACTTTTAGGGTAAAAGTTAGCTTTGCCATTGTGGAAAAATGAAAAAACAAAAATAGCGCTTGCTACTATAATGTGTTAGTTCACAAATTTCGTTAAGAAAAATTGTCGCACTTTTTCGAGTCAATATGACTAATAAATCGGAAAAATCACTATATATAAAAACCCCGTATAGATCAGTATTTCTCAACCGGGGGTCCGCGGACCATTAGTGGTACTAAGAAAAAGTTTAGTGGGCCGCCAATTTTTTTATATTTATTACCATTGAGCATTTTTTTTACTCCTCAAAATAAAATTTAAAGTATTCACAAATTAATTTTTTTTTTTACGATAGCATATAAAAATTCTGTTTTCATGCAGGCTGAAACAATTGTGAAAAATTTTTTTCCACTGGTGTAAAATCATTTTCGCTAAATACAAATTGTTGTTGCTGTGGTATTTTCATGCAATTTATAAACTTTTAAATCAAAGCAACCATGCAAAATAGAATATGAATTTTGAATGTTATGTTGTCGATTTAAATAAATATCGTTTTTACATTTACTTACTATCGTACTATGCTACTATTACTCATACTATGAACACAGTTTACGTTTACGTGAACAAATTTTTGTTCAAGAAAAAAACAGCAAAATGTACTATATATTTTCAATATCGTTCTTACTCGTAAGAGTAAAATTTGTATTTTTTGATTTCACTCCTTTGATTGGATTTTATTATTTTTTATTTCATCCATACGCAGAAAAAGATGATTAGTACTTTTAATAATAATACTTGCATAATTGGACAAACCTTTCAGAAAAATAATCTAATTTTATTTTTAGTATAAAGGAAAGCATCATATTTGAAACAAAAATTAGATGTGTGAGTATTTGAACAAAAAAATGTATCTTTGCGACAAATTACAAATATAGGTTTATTTTTGTTTTTTTTTTACAACCATAATTGTGTGAAATGAAATAATTTTATTCAACTGCGCGATTGCTGCGGAACACAATATTTGTATTTCTTTGGGTCAGTGTTTATTGATGTATTTTATTTTTCGAGCAAACGTTTACAATGCGAGAGAGAATAAAACTCATTAAACTCAAAATTCATTGGTAAAACTAGGAAAAACGAATAAAAAAACAATGAATTATTTTATTTTATTTTGTTCTGTTCCAAACAATTAAAAAAATTATTCAATTTCGATACCAATTTAATTCTTTAGTATTTTGAAAAAGAAATGACTTACGAAAGACATCAAAGTTCTAAATAACCCAAAATTGATATTTTAGTAGAAAAAACCAAAAATAAACCTATATTTATAGTTGCCGGAAGGATAAAATAATTTATTTGATTGTATTGTACCCTGATTATAGAAAAACAATAAATTCAAACTAATGCGCATGTCCCTCTCTCGAATATTGAAAAAGGCAAAGGCTACTATATTAAAATTTCCATTTGAGAAAAAATTAGTATTTTTTATGATTGTTTTTTGGTTTCTCAATTCTCAAGGAGTTAGAACTTTGGTGTCTTTCATTATAGGTCATTTCATTTTCAAAATATCAAACAATTATATTCAATCGAAATTGAATAAAATTTTTTAATTCTTTGGAATGGTACAAAAAAATAAAATAAAATTCATTTAGTTTTCATTAAGAATTTTTTACACAATTAGTACTATTTCGAATAAGGAGTTTATTTTTGCTCCTTTATTTGAATATAAAAAAAATACAAAAAATTACTGAAGATTTAGTTTTGCAATTTGCTTGCATTCGATTGTATTACCGATGGTTCAGGTATAGTGAATTTTAAACAATACTAACAATCTACTTATATATAACAAAATAGCCTCACACCCACACGACAGGTGTCTTAACCAAAAACAAATATTTTTTGTAACATCAAACAGCGACGATTCATGAATACGATCTCCCAATTATAATGTTTACTCTCAAAACTTTAATTAGACTTAGGATACTAAAGCTCACCAAGCAGAATATTTTAGCACAACATTTATACAATTAAGCGCAACTTTTGTTTTTTTAATTTTTTTTTTCAATAAAAGAGCTTATTCAACTACCCCAACATTTTAATTAGTCAACTTTTTTCTATACAGGAGATATAACAATATTCGCAATTCCAGCACATTGTAGCACGAGATTTCGTCATTTGTGCTCTTTATGTTTTCATCTTCTTCAAAAAGACCTGACTTACTTTTAACCCCTGAAATTAAATACATCTACCAAATTTTTGTTTTGGACATGAACAGCTCAACATTTTTTGTTTTTTCGTATTTCATAAATTGCGAGACTAGGTAGGCTGGGTTAGAAAAACCGTAGTTAGAAATACGTATAGACACAACTGTGATCTAATCGAGCACTTAAATAATGCTAGTCGCGTAACACCAAGTTTATTGATTTATATTAACCATTAAAAGCAACGTTGGGAGTTCTGAGAAAACTCTGGCAGTATTTTCCATGAACTTTTCCGAATGCAAAACAACATACGTCGAATATACGATTAAAAATGAACCATAAAGCTGTTCGACATGAAAGCAAAAATGTACACATGTGACATAACTGATCTATTCAAACCAGATCACACAGATGCAGCATTTTTTAAGGACACGACAGGAAATGGAAGACAGTTTTTTTTATTGATGTAAATTACTGAGTTTTATTTAAAAACTCAATCAGTTGATACAAATCTGATTTAAATCGATTGATTATAATCATCCAATCTGATGAAAACATGATTAATTTTACCTACAAATAGAAAATAGTTTATTATTTATTTTAAAATAATTTAAGTAATATTTTGAAATAAATAAAAAAAAAGTTTTGTCAAGTGGCATAAAGTTGTGTTGTACAGCCTTTATATTGCCAGATCATTGGTACATAAAAAATGAATTTGCCCTCGTAAATGTCAATTGAAAATTGATCGAAATGATATAAATTTTTTTCTTAAATTATGTGCTCTCATTTGGGTCAAAAAAGATTTGATCCACCCTTCCTTACACACATCCCCTTAAAACACAGAAATATTTATTATTTGACACTTCGCTATATGTTTCGTTAAAAATTTATCAGATTTCCTGTCTCCGCAAAGTTTTTGCCAATTTTTCTGCTAATCCAGTCCGAAATGTAGGGAGAGGGACAAACTAAAAATTTCACTTTCTTGACAATAATTCAAATCTGTGTACTGTAAAATGGCAATGTTTCTTAAATTAGGTTATTTTTATTTACTATTTAGCGTATGGTTTTTGTTGTGACACATTAAAAATTAAACTTAAAATAGGTAGATTTTACTATTGAAATCTACCTAAAACAGAACATGAATACACATTAAATGAGCTTGCAATCGATTTGATTGCGCGTCTTTTAGTTAAAAAGTAAAATATTTGAACATTGGGCTGTACCTTTGAACATTAGATGTTTACATCGAGTCAGTCTATTTATGCTACTACATCGGGAGTTGCCAAATGGATGTCTATGATGTCGCCATTGTATCGTCGAATTGGACACACAGTTGCAATGTGTTTTATGGTATGTGTGCTCTGAAATGCCAAACTTGTAGAAAGAATCAGCACAACGTCCATGATTCGTTCTTATTCGGTTTAGTGTAGTCCAGGTATAACGTGGCAAATCGAAACTAGGTTGGTATAAGTCGGGTTAGTAATAGAAAGGCGAGGTGTGTTGTAATGATTCCAGGAGATGTCCCAGGCATCCAAGATATTAAAATTAGTTGCTGGCAGTTTTATGTAGAGGCGTTCTTGACTTCATTCGACAAAGAGTGTGGTCACCATAATATTCGTGCAAGGGTAACGTGATGTGGTTGGTTATCATTTTATGTTCACGCATGAGAGCAAGCGAGCGTCTAAATGCAGGTGGAGCGATATTGATTAACACAGGGAGCCAAGGTAAAGGAGTCGACCTGATAGTACCACTTATAGTACGCATCGTGGCATGCAGCTGGCAGTCAACTTTTTGACTCTATATGTGCTATTCGTGTTTGCCAGTTTGCTGTTTAAGTGGAAACAAGAACTCTCGGTTCTACTTAGATTAGGAAATAAGCTTCACGTTCGAAAATAGGCATTCATTATCACCAGGTCAGTTGAGAGCAAATCTTCCAAGACATCCATATCTTTGTTTTGATTGGCCAGGGTCCAATCATCAGCGTAACCAAATTTCTTTGATGTTATTTCAGGAATGTCATGAATGTACAAATGAAATAGTAATGGCGCCAGGACGGAACCCTGTGGCAAACCATTGTTAAGCATTTTGGACCTACTACAGGAACTATTTAGATGAACTTTGAATACACGATTACTCAGCATGTTGTTAATTAAACGTGAGATGTTGGTCAGTTCAAATGCGATTGTTACCGAAACCAGCTTGTTCGATTGGGATCTGGTCATTCGGTATATGAGTCGTTCTAGCAATTTATAGCAGGTGCTCAAAAGGACGATTGGGCGATAGCTTCCCGGTTCATTGGATGGTTTACCTTGCTTAAGTATGGCTATCACTTTTGTAGTCTTAAAATATTTGGAAGATTACCGGTTTCTAGGATATTCGAAAAAAATTTAACTAGCCATTGTTTTGTCATTTTTTCCAGCATTTCTAAGAAATTCTGGAAAAATACCATCGTAGCCAGCTGATTTTCCGTTTTTTGTTTGGGACAGAGCTGAATCTAGTTCTTTGTTACTAAGAGTTCGCATACTTCGATGGAGACGAGCAATTGCGCTTCAGTTCTCTTAAATTATGTTTATGATATATCAACAACAAAAAGATGTATATCGTTGTCCGTCTGTGTAAGTACATAGGCGCAGTTCATGAATATTGAATTCTGACTTAACATACGTGGCAGATCCATATGCTTGATTGTAAATAGCACTAATTAATTTGCAATCAACAATGTTTCTTCTAGAGGTAAGTTGCGCTTCATCTGCTGCATGCGTTTCTTGCAGAATTACAACGTCGATGTCGAAATATTTTAATACTCTTTGTAAATGTTCAGTTTTTGACTTGCTTATACCTTCAATGTTCAATTGCAAAATACGGTCTGACGGTCCAATATTTTTTGTCTTATGGTGCTGAAAAGTACTGTTGTTATTGTGATTTTCGTTCATGTTCATTTGTTTGTATCGCAGCCAAGAGTTCGAAATGAAATATTTGGCTACCAAATTTGAATAGACTTTTAGTGTAATGCAGGGTGTAGCGCGAGGATCTTGTCTATTCACACACCCCAAAATTAGGTGTTGTTATCCCCTTCTCATTCCGGCCCCTTAACAAATATTTTTTGTAAGTTGTATATTGGTTCTTTAGTTTTTTTTTTTGGAAAACATATATATGTACTTACATTAAATAATTTTCAATTTGATTTTTACAAAATCTTTTCTTTAAAATTTAAAGTTTTTTTTCTAATACAAACATTTTCTTTATTTAATGAAATTTTGTATAAAATATTTAAAATGTATACTTAACTAAATCTTTTAAGGGGATAATGTCAATGGTCGGTTCTTCGTGATATTTCATTCGCTAGTGCTATCTATTTGTACAATCACTCACCTTCTGGAAAACCAGATTCAATCACTTAAATCTTCGAGCCGGTAATCTGACCGCATTAATGTGCTATACCAAAGGTAACTGTTACAAAATGGCGCCGAAACAAGGACCAAAAGAACTAAAACGTAACCGAAATTGAATGCTTGGCAGTGGTATTAGTGATGTTACCAATAGAAAAATTTCGTCCGTATATCGAAGGCTACAAATTTATTTTGTCACCGATCATGCTAATTTCAAATGGTTGATGACCTAAAAAGGAATGTCTGGGCGACTAGCACGATGTAGTCTCAAGCTACAAGCATTCGATTTTGCGATTAAACATGTTAAGGGATGTGATAATTTCATACCTGTTACCATATTTCGTCGTTATGATGTTTAATGTGCGGCATCCATGATTGTTTAAATCGGATTTCTATACTATGGATATCGAACCCAAACAGTTTGAAGAAGATTGTAATTAGGTAGAATTGCGAACAAAAGTTTTAAGTAAACTTGAAGATTATCTACAAATAAAGGTGGTCAATAACAGATTATATTACAATTAAAGCCTGAACCAAAGGATGCGTAATCCTCAACAAACCCATGTAAAGTATGCGGGTTCCAAACTTCATGATTCCACAAATATTAGAGCAAGATCATAATGACGAGCGAATACGAAAATTGGTCGTTGTGTGCAATATTCAGTGCAGCAGATTAAAATATTAAAAAAGCTGTTGGGATAGCATTGGAATAGACTAAAAAAATAAAATTACTATTGAAATTCAACCAATCAATTATGATCGAAAACCAAAAAATATGTAAAAAATTAATGATTTTGTAGGTAGTATACCAAAATTTTGATAAACAAAAATAATTAAAATAAAAATAACGACGCCTATGTAAAAAAATGTCACAACAAACAAATGGTACGTACTAGGAGTAGAAATTTAACTAATGCAATTATTTTTAAAACAAATTAATAATAATCATGATTGATTATATTTATAATTGATTATATTTATTATAATTAATTGGTGGATTATAATTGATTATATTTATAAAATACAAAAACAATAAGAAATGTAAACAAATCACCCCAAAAATACAAAAATACATCTCTGTTTTACCTTTTGTCTCATCTTTTATCTCTTGCTGCGCGATATCTGTCAAAAATTCATTGGTAAAAAAAATTCTACTATATCAAGCTGTGCGATTTGTAAGAAGGCAAAATTTCCTGATTTTATCTTGAGACCACCTTTTGGTGATCCGTTTATTGTAGTGAGACCATGGCCACGCTTGGATTGCGATTTTTCGAGCCCATCCATAGCCAGCCACGCTCTAAAAATGGAAAATGTTACATATTTACTGTGGTGGATCAGTTAACAAGCTTGTTATTGCTGTGCAGAGGAAGAGTTCAATACCTACAGTGTTCCAGACACAATTATCTTAGATAATAGTAGTCAATTTACGACAAAAGAGTTCAAACATCTTCTGAACGAATTTGACATTAGACATATAAGAACGGCTTTATATTCACCACGAGCAAATATATCGGAACGTGTAAATAGATCAATAATAGCAGCTATTAGGGCATATATCCAGACAAATCCTACAGATTGGGATATAAAAAACTTAGCGATATCGCCTATGCTTTACGAAATTCCGTTCACATGATTTTCGTGCTATTTGGTCACCACAAGACCAATCAGTAATCACACCTAGGAATATAATATTCTACGCGACTTGGAAGCACTAGGTGATACAGAAATAATGTGTAATTCTAATAAGTTAGCAGATCGGCAAATTATGATTTTTGAAAAAGTCAGAGAAAGTTTAAACAAATTTGACAAAAAAAACGTAGGCGACACAACCTACGTTCTCCACCTGTTAGCTTTAGTCCAGGTGACATAGTATTTTATAGACTGCATCACCAGAGTGACGCAGGTTGCCAATAAGCTAGGAGAGAAAACATTAAAAAACACCATTATTGAAAATTATACCAAAAACTGTGAGGTGAAAAATTCCAAAACATGTTTTTAAGAAATACTGAAAGAGCCCTATCATATGATACCCTACTTGACTCGGCAAAAAAAATGTGTTTTTCTACTTTAAGCTACGAAAATGTCATTTTAATATATAGTAAAACCTATGTGAAAGGGAAACTTTTTCTAAGTAGTGACTGAAAATGTTTTCAGTCACTAGGACTAAAAGTAAATAAGTTTCGGTGGTCGCCTACAGGTGGTGGTTGTTTAAAGGATTGAATATTTGAGATTGAATTTGATTTATGTTTCTGTTGTTGTTTCGGTTGCTGTATTTATTTCTGTCAATTCGCAGTATTTTGAAGGGATTGAATATTTTGATCAAATCGAAACTAATCATTATATCAATTGTGTGTAATTAATTAATTAAACTAATAATGAGTGTGTTTTTTTCTATATCGGAGAAATCGGAGCGACAGTAGTATATTACATATCTAGAGTTGTAAATAGCATTTTACATGCGAGGGAAAATTTTGTGCACGAGACGCGTAGCGTCGAGTGCAGTATCTTCACGAGCATGGAAAATGCTTTACAACTCGAGATTTGTTATATACTTTTTCTACGACTTTTTTTAATGCCCAAACACATATCATTACTTGAAAAAATGAACTACTAATTATAAATTAAATGCAAATAGTTTACAAATTGTGGTAGGCTTTGCATTATTCTGTGTCAAAATGAATTGAAATATTTAATTTTTAAGAATCAAATTTTTCTTTTTTTTTTTTTTTTAATAAAATGTGTTGTGTAGTAGGAATTACAATATGTGTCACAATTACACATAAAAACCTTTTAAGACCAAGGTCCCACAACAACATACGTTCAAAGGTGTTGATGGACGTAAATCTTTCTTTTTTTGTATTTTTATATTTTTTGTTAAAGAATGGATAACTAAACAAAAAATCCTATCACTGACAAAATATGCCATAGGCCAATATTTTATGATAGAATAGAGAAAATAAAAGTAAATTAAAAAGTAAATAGCAAATTGTTACAAAAATTTGCTGAAACAAAACAAAAATGTAGTTGCCAATAATCCAGCCGGTTGCATAATTCTTGATCCTGTGACGCACTCTTTTTCTAAAAGATTAAAGCCCACACATAATTATATGAAGGCTCATTTCTTCAAGGAAGCAATAGCGTCTCATCATCAAGGATTATTTAACAGCTAAGATTGAGGGTGCTACCGTTGACTGAATACAGTTCATCCGCCACCACCCCTAAGATGGCACCTTGGCTAGTGATATCTCACTGCTATTGCCAGTGGTGTGTGATATCTCACGTCAACTTGTATGTCAATAGCAGGGACTGGAGTACGCGGGGTTGTCACACCCGTAGATCAAAAATAAAAAAAAAATGTCAAAACAATAAAAACTGATCCCTCCATGCGGTCTTATTTTTTCTTTTTATTAAAAGCGTGCGGTAATATATATATATATATATATATATATATATATATATATATATATATATATATATATATATATATATATATATATATATATATATATATATATATATATATATATATATATATATATATATATATATATATATATATATATATATATATATATATATATATATATATATATATATATATATATATATATATATATATATATATATATATATATATATATATATATATACGAAAATCCATTATTGCACGCTTTTTTTACTTACCGCACGCTGTTTGAAATAATCAATTTACATGTCATGGATACTGTGATGTAATTTATAATTTACTGTGATAGGAGTAGAAAAATAAATATACTGAACTTATACAATCGGAATTCAAAATAAAAAAAATCGCAAGTTTTTAAATTTGTTTACCATTTGTCAAGAACAAACTAATGCAAGAATAATGATAATCGTGTTTTATTTGGCGCATTTGTGAGTGTAAGACTTTTACTTTTTGGTGGTATTCTAAACATTAAAATGCTAGATATAATAATGTATTGGTTAGTATTGGAAAACTCTCTCAAATGTTAACAGATTTGGCTGCTATACAATAGCTTTTTATCACAGACAGCCAATTTAGTTTCAGTATGGAGTAAACTCTTCCAGGAAAACAGATATGACTTTCAACATTCATTATTGTACTATTTTAGTATTTCTCTGACGGTGGTGTTCGAAGCATCTGATGTTATGTTGAACTGTATGTTGTCTAACGAATTTGCTAAAAGATAAACCGCAGCACGGAATAATCCTAATTATCGGGACAAGAAAAATTGGATTGTTCTTTACCTTTTCAAATAGGCGTTGAAAGTTGGGTAATAGTGATACGAGTCGATGATAATAATTCACCATACCAAGCAAAAGTTGTATCTACTGGATTAACGTTAGAGTTGCAAATTTGTAAGTAGCGGTGACTTTCGATAAAAGTAAGCCACTTTCCGAAACAGAGTAACTCGAAAAATCAAGTGATTTTCAATTTTGAAGCATTCAAGTGTTGAACCAATATTCATGGCATATTCCGAGTGAAAAATCGGTGTGGTGATAGCTTTTGTATGAATATTTATATCGCCCACTATGATTTAGTAATAGGCTTTTAGTTTTTACCAACACTTACCAAAGAAATATTTTAAAAAAATTGATTCTTACAGGACAGGAAGTCCGGTCAAATACGACAAAGTGCGAAGAGCAACCCGACTAGAAATTAGATCAGTATAGGGTCCGATCCGGATCAGGATTGCCTGAAGACTGATCAGGGATGAATCAGGCCTCCTGATCCGGACATGATGAAAAATCGTCACGCCATATAGGATCCGTTTAAATGATCCATGCCGGATACATTTCAAAGATCCATTCCGGATCCATTTCAAAGATCCATTTCAAAGATCTATTCCGGATCTATCTTAAAGATCCATGCCGGATCCATTCAACAGTTTCATGTCCGGTCTGGTCAAGAGATCCATACCAGATCCGTTCAAAGGTTTAGAATTAATTTTGTTCTTAAATATTAATTTGACATTAAATAAATGAAAAAAATATTACCATTTTTCCTTAATTTTGTTCATAATTTCAAGTACACTTCAAATGCTTATAAATTTAAACACTCAGAAAAAAAAGATAGCTTATTTAACGTAAAGTATATGTAAATTTAACTGAAAATGACGTACGAATTGAGCCAGCGGAGGCATAAGTAAACTAAACAAAATTGACTAAGTAAAATCTACTTAAAAGCATGTAAAACATTTTGCGCTGTTATGCTACTATTATGCTACCATCTTGTCTCACCAAAAAAATGAAAAAATTTAGTTTTTTTGCAATTATTAATCGTTTTTTTATCAATTCAGGGTGAGAGAATTTTATACACGGCAATGGATTAACAGCGGTTAAGAAGGGCCCTGTAAAGATAAAATGCTATTTATTATTAATATTTATTTTGGACTTAACCCGCATTCGATCCCCAGACCTCTGTGTACAAGGCAGCAGCATTAACCATTCGTCTATCTAAATAACTATTTACATCAATTTATTTATGAATATTATGTTGATGCTTAAGTTTAGGACGTTCGAGGGTTCGATTCACAGACTGACCACTATTTATTTTTATTACATTTTTATTATTTTTTTAAAATAACATAAAAATGATTCCTTTTTATGCATAAAAATTCAATTTCACAGCATTTCAATTTATCGATACTGTAGTTACTTTAAAATTATATAGACCTAAACATTTTAAATTTATTCCGACAATAATAATAATGTAACTAAGGTAACACAGAAATAACAATTATATATATGTCAAATTCTTTTTGCCAAAACATTGTTCTGACATTTTTTGCTCTCAGATCAATTTATTATTTGACATTACGTGTTTTATTTGGTCAAAAAAAGTGAGTTTTCACCCTAAAAAGATTTTTTTGAATCTAGAATTTTAGCTATAGAGCAAAACATAAAATACAATAAAAAAAAAGAAATACATATATCTCTCAAAATTAGTAAACAAACAAAACGCCACGCCAAAACGTAAGAACATGTGCTGCATAAATTGACAGCTATACATATGTAAATTTTACTATTATTTTAACTAAAATTTACGTTTTATATGACTTTAATACTCGAAGTCATACGTAATTTTCAAACTATGAAAACGTAAATTTGAAGATGTCTTAGTAAAAAGTACGTATCATATAAGCAATTTTCAGCATACTTAAGTTAATCTCTTTGGGTAAATAGTGGATTATATATACGCGTGTGTATAAGTATGTTTAGCACTATTTGCCATGTAAATTTAGCATTTTTCGACGGTTATGTTTTACAAAATTGTTAAGTAAATGTAACGACCATTAGGTAACTTTGTTTTCATCTTTCAAAATTTACTGTTTCAGTAGTAAATTTATTTTCAAAAATTTTACAATTCCAATTTTGCTTTATTAACGTGGCACAGGATAATATTACTTAAATTATCAATACTTTGCACTAGTAAATTTTAGAAAAACGTACGTTATGTTTACAATTTTGGAGTTACTATAGCGCATAAGTAACAAACGCATCGTTTTTTACTTCACCACAATTTTAAATTGTGTGAAGTAATGCAATCTATCGTGAAAAAAAAAAATCTTACATACCCCAAATTTTGTTTTTTCTTTTGTTTTGGACCATCCTCTATCCAAATAGCCAATAAAAATTTTGGTGTACGTCTGTGTGTGGGTGGGTGGGTGGTGGGTGGGTGGGTGGGTGGGTGAGTTTGCCGCATAGGATCTTGATGAAACTTTGGCAAATGATACAGGTTCACTTAAAAATAGAAGATCTGGATTCATTTTAAATTTGGACAAAATGGCGGGGGGTCTCCCGAACACCTCTAAGTTTAAATCTTGAATAACTTCTGATCCCGAGCTATGATCTTATTGAAACTTAGTATATAAGGTTTTAATACTGTTTTCAATACTTCTGCATACCAACTTCCGGTTTGTCACTTCCGGTTAAAAAGTTTTTTTTTCAGGTGTTTATCCCTATTGTAGCCTACAATTACCAATCGATTTTCATGAAACGTTGCGAAAAGCTTTTAAATAACATGAGAAAGATTTTATCAGCTTTTGGAGCACATAGGATAAAGGGTTGGGGGGTCCACCATACCACAGGTGGTTTTTTCCACAAAGTTTTTATGTTTGTTGGGAGCATAAAACATTCATTCGTGAATGAATTTTGATGACACTTTGGAAAAAGATGCAAACATGTATGACAAAGAACTGATTAGTTTTTGAGCGATAGTGAACAAAGTGGTGGGGGGTCCCTGGAGCACCTGTTTTTTTGAAAGCTCTATAACTTCTGTACCCGATAAGCGAATTGGATGAAACTTGGTACATGAGTATGTAGTATGGTTTAAAATAGTTCTGCATCCCAACTTCCGGTTTTTCACTTCCGGTAAAAAAAATTTGTTTGTACTTTTTTGAAGTTTTTTCAGTGTCTTTATGCACACTACAGCCTACAATAATGAAGTGATTATAATGAAACTTATGGAATAGGGTTTCAATTAGTGTGAAAAGATAATTATCATGTTTTGGGACACATTGATCAAAGTGGTGGGGGGTCTACCATACAAATGCTGACTTTTCACACTTTGTTTTTTAAGTTTGTTGGGAGCATACAGACTACATTCATTATTCAATTTTAATGAAACTTTGGAAAAAGATGGAAACTTAAGTAACAAAGAACTGATTAGTTTTTGGATAATATTGGAATAAGTGGTGGGGGTCCTCCCGAACACCTGTTTAATGTGTCACACTTTTTTCAATGTTTGTTGGGAGCACACAGCATTCGTCCGTGAACGAATTTTGATGACACTTTGGAAAAAGATGCAAACATGTATGGCAAAGAACTGATTAGTTTTTGAGCGATAGTGAACAAAGTGGTGGGGGGTCCCTGGAGCACCTGTTTTTTTGAAAGCTCTATAACTTCTGTACGTGATAAGCGAATTGGATGAAACTTGGTACATGAGTATGTAGTACGGTTTAAAATAGTTCTGCATCCCAACTTCCGGTTTTTCACTTCCGGTAAAAAAAATTTTTTTGTACTTTTTTGAAGTTTTTTCAGTGTCTTTATGCACGCTACAGCCTACAATAATGAAGTGATTATAATGAAACTTATGGAATAGGGTTTCAATTAGTGTGAAAAGATAATTATTATGTTTTGGGACACGCTGATCAAAGTGGTGGGGGGTCTACCATACAAATGCTGACTTTTCACACTTTGTTTTTTAAGTTTGTTGGGAGCATACAGACTTCATTCATTATTCAATTTTAATGACACTTTGGAAAAAGATGGAAACTTAAGTAACAAAGAACTGATTAGTTTTTGGATAATATTGGAATAAGTGGTGGGGGTCCTCGAGAACACCTGTTTAATGTGTCACACTTTTTTCAATGTTTGTTGGGAGCACACAGCATTCGTCCGTGAACGAATTTTGATGACACTTTGGAAAAAGATGCAAACATGTATGGCAAAGAACTGATTAGTTTTTGAGCGATAGTGAACAAAGTGGTGGGGGGTCCCTGGAGCACCTGTTTTTTTGAAAGCTCTATAACTTCTGTACGTGATAAGCGAATTGGATGAAACTTAATATATATGAGTATGTAGTACGGTTTACAATAGTTCTGAATCCCAACTTCCGGTTTTTCACTTCCGGTAAAAAAATTTTTTTTTTACTTTTTTGAAGTTTTTTCAGTGTCTTTATGCACACTACAGCCTACAATAATGAAGTGATTATGATGAAACTTATGGAATAGGGTTCCAATTAGTGTGAAAAGATAATTATCATGTTTTGGGACACATTGATCAAAGTGGTGGGGGGTCTACCATACAAATGCTGACTTTTCACACTTTGTTTTTTAAGTTTGTTGGGAGCATACAGACTTCGTTCATTAATTTATTTTAATGACACTTTGGAAAATGATGGAGACTTAAGTAACAAAGAACTGATTAGTTTTTGGATAATATTGGAATAAGTGGTGGGGGTCCTCCCGAACACCTGTTTAATGTGTCACACTTTTTTCAATGTTTGTTGGGAGCACACAGCATTCGTTCGTGAACGAATTTTGATGACACTTTGGAAAAAGATGCAGACATGTATGGCAAAGAACTGATTAGTTTTTGAGCGATAGTGAACAAAGTGGTGGGGGGTCCCTGGAGCACCTGTTTTTTTGAAAGCTCTATAACTTCTGTACGTGATAAGCGAATTGGATGAAACTTGGTACATGAGTATGTAGTACGGTTTAAAATAGTTCTGCATCCCAACTTCCGGTTTTTTACTTCCGGTAAAAAAAAATTTTTTGTACTTTTTTAAAGTTTTGTCAGTGTCTTTATGCACACTACAGCCTACAATAACGAAGTGATTATGATGAAACTTATGGAATAGGGTTCCAATTAGTGTTTGTTGGAAGCATACAACATTCGTTCGTTTAGTAATTTTGATTACACTTTGCAAAAAGATGCAAATATGTATGGCAAGGAACTGATTAGTTTTTTTAGTGATAGTGAACAAAGTGGTAGGGGGTCCTCCAAGCACCTGTTATTTTGGAAGCTCAATAGCTTCTGTACCTGATAATCGAGTTGGATGAAATTTGGTACATACACATTTAGTACGGTTTACAACAGTTCTGCATCCTAACTTCCGCTTTGTCACTTCTGATAAAATTTTTTTTACTTTTTCTCGTACAACAGAATTTATATTTGTTGGGATACTACTGCCTGCTTTAATATTTTTATTATTAGAACTACGAAGTCCATAATATTGGTTAGCTTTTAATTAAAGTATTTTATGGATATTAGCTCATTATATATCCAGAACACTATGTTTCCAGAGCTGTGGTGAAGTCAGCCTATGCATCAGCGTCGCAATATTTTTTTCTGAGTGCAGCAAGTTTGTTAATTATTTCTTATTTTTATTTTATTTAGTCCAAGTTTTGGCATTATTGATGATTTTTCCAATGGTATCATAAAACTCTTTGTCACATAGGCTCTTATGAAGGTATGGATTCAAGTTTGGATTCGAAAACTAACTTCACCCATACCTGCTTTAGATCACTTGTCATATTTCATATAGAATAATTTTTGATCAACATAATAAGTATTTCACCAATTACTGCTAACAAAAAACATTTGGAAATTCTTGAGTAAAGAGGAGATGCAAGATAAAAGTTTAAATTATATGCTTTAAGGTTAATAAGCAAGATCCCTCACAACTATAAGTTTGACAATGCTGTTTTCGATTCTACAATAAATTTGTACTTATAAGTACAAAATATTAAACAATTAAATAGATTCAGTCTACAGTTAAGTATATTATAATTAACTTTTTAAAAAGTTATTAAAAATTCGTGAAGAATGAGAAAATTTTTTGCACAAAAAAATTTTAAGTTAAGTACCCGAGCAGAAATTTGTCAGGGCTCAAGTAAGGCCCTGATCAGGTTTGCCCTAACCTGGATCAGGCATTGGTAGGACAGCCTGATAGGGCCCTGATCATGAGTGTAACGCTTTTGCCCTATCAGGTCCTGATTGGGATTACCGCATCAGACCCTGATTGGGATAATCGGATCAGGCCCTGATTGGGATATCCGGACCAGACCCTGATATATATTTATATACTATATACATAAATTAATCAAATTAAAATAAAAAAATTACAATGGAAAAAATTAAAACATACATACCACCTTAATGACTATTATTATAGTCTTTCAGCCGAGAAGCTATAACTAAAACATACATGAAACGATTTTAACTATATATTTCTAAAATGGATAATACTCTAGTGAATTTTAACCAATTGAAATTTCAGCTAGGGGTCAAATACGAGAAACCTGATCCGGGCCGGATGTATTCAAATAAGGTAAACCCTAAAAGGGTATTCTAAATCAGGCCCTAAACAGGCCCACATCAGCTTGCTCTAATAGAGATTGCCCTTGTAGGACTGACCAGGCCCTGATCACGACCTGACTGTATTCAGGTTTTCCCTAACTAATTTCTGTTCGGGTAAATGTACTATTATGACGTCGATAATATAATCAAAATAATAATTCAGTTATACCATTAATAACGAATTTATTGTTTAATGAGCAATATATTATATACAGAATGGATCAGGTAAAAAACTAAATTTTGTATTATTATCCAGTTCAGGACATTGAATGAGTTTTTTCGATCAGAAACTGATCGTATGACTGGATCAACGGATAAAGTACTGCACGCTGATCAGTAACTGATCAGATAGCCGGATCAACGGATAAAGTACTGCACGCTGATCAGTAACTGATCAGATAACCGGATCAAGGGAAATGGTACTGTACGCTGATCAGGAACTGATCAGATGGCCGTATTACGGAAAATCTGATCCGGATCTGATCATAATCCGGGTTCCCTGAACTAATTTCCAGTCGGGAACTTAGCCCGTTTTTAACGCTGAACTCAACGTGGCGTTTAAAATTGCAGATGCTACGTGCTGCCACAGCTTAAGCAAATGTTACCACTTTTTAAATTATTCGAAATAGTTTTTCGCTTTACACAACCCAATCTTCCTTTATAAAATATCTGAACACAATAATTCTCCATATTTCGACAAAACAATACCCATCATTCCAACATTTAAAAAAAAACATTTTATCGCAATTATTATAATTCTTTTATTGCAACAACAATAAAATATAATGCAAATTTAACGACAATCAAATTTCCTCGCTTGTTCGTTCGTTAGTTCAGTAGTTATATTCCTTTTCTAGTTTTGTGTGAACAAAAAAAATATCTATATATAAATTATGCAAAATGGTTTTTTATTTTTTATTCGAAATAAAATTGATAAAAAATCAAACTTCGATGATCGATGAATGAAAAATAAATTTGTCTATTATATTTGTGTGAATATAGTTCAATGGTTTTTTCATATAGTGTTGATTATATGTTGACAGAATCAATTCAATATATCTATTTATCTACTAACATAAATTTATATAGCTAAGTGTGACACATTTTGGGACAAGAATATAAAACTCAAGTAATCTTGTCGAAATCAATTGTCTCAGTCGGTTTCATTCCACAAAAACGTTTATAAAATCGTCTATCAACGATAAGTATCGATTGTTTGGAAGAGAGCTAGTCAAGGTTGGCATGATATATATCAATGATATATATCATTGATATATATCACGATATTTATTCCCTTAATATATCATGATATTTATAAAAAAAAGTAATAATAAACGATTTCTACCTTAAAGTTGGAAAAACTCTTAACAGTCCATAGGGAGACAAGACCATAAAGATTATATAGATCCTGAAATAAGTAAATATTGAAATGAATGCTATAAACATTTGCTTTGTTATCTAAAGACAAAAGCAGCTGCTTTAGACAGAACTCAAAGAGATAAAACGACTATTGCCGTTGTAGTTGAAATTTAGCATACACTGGAAGTCGATCTTAAACTAGAGCAACCTTTAGATGTTAAGAAACTTTTGTATCGAAGGAGAGACGTGGCTTTACAGGCACCTCATCACCTCCTAACTAATTTATGCTTGACCATCGGTTTTAGGTAAACGTTTGAAGAACCACCAAAGAGAAGAAACATTTTCTTCCTTATTTAAATATAATTATTTTAGATTTCATTTAATTTGTAATGGCACTTTTAACTGAAGTTTAGAAATACACCACTAATGGTGTGGTGGAATGGAATGACCCAGCAGGATTTTCCAGAATTTGAAATACCTTCAAGTCATAGTTGCCAGTACTATGAGTCAAAATTGGCAGTACCCGGATATTGTTGAATTACTGGTTGCCAGTAATTAATCATTACTGGACCAGTTTTATAACTTTGTATAGGCCATTGCTGGCTTTTTTCTCTGGCCCTTAAATGGCACTCATTTATTTTTCGAAGTTATCATCCAGTTACATCATGTTTATGGTTCAGTTATGGTTGCCAGGACTCGACCATTATTGCATTACTTGTTGCCAGTAATGGACCAGTTGTATAACCTTGTATGAGTATTGATGATGCATCTTCCCATACAAGGTTGTACAACTGGTCCAGTAATGGTCCATTATTGGCAGCCAGTAATGCAGCAATGGGCGAGTACTTGCAACCACGACGGCCATTAACATAATTTAACTTCGGACAATAAATGGTTGCCATTCATGGGCCAGAGAAAAAAACAACAGCAATGGCCCAAACAAGGTTGAAAGTTGGCCTAGTAATGGGCCAATAATGATGACCAGCATTGTAGTAATCTCCAAACACTGGCAACCATGACTGGGCCGTTAAAAAAAATATACATTATTATCATATGTAAATTTAAATAAATTAAATACAAACTAATTTAAAATAAAATAAAAATGACGGAAAAAATTCAAAACTATACAACTGGTTCAGTTGCAGGAATGGCTGAGTAATGGCAAACATGACTGCCAGTACTACGCCATTAAAAAAAATATAAAATAATATTTTCATACATAAATTTAAATAAATTATTTACAAAATAATTAAAATAAAATAGAAATGAACATAAATTAAAACATGTACCAACCTTTTCTATATTACCATAGTCTTTCAACCGACAAGGCGATAACTAAAATATATGTGAAATTTTTCAAACTATGTATTTCTAAAAGGGATAATACTCTAGTGGAATTTAAAAAAAAATGACATAGATCTGCAAATTCATAGCTACAGTACTGGCCCAATAACAATAGCCAATTAATGTTAACCATTATTAACGGGCCAATGCCTGACCATTCAAAGTAAACTGCTCTGGCAATTTTCTATAAACGGTAGATTGGCCGATTCATGGTTCCAGTAATGGCACGATAACAATAGCCAAGCAATATTTACCATTCATGGGCCAGTGCTTGGCCATTCAAAGGTAACAATATACTGGCTATTTTCTGTAAACCATAGATCAGCCGATGAATGGTTCTAGTATTGGCCCAATAACAATAGCCAAGTACTGTTAACCATTAATGGGCCAGTGCTTGGCCGTATGTCAATGTCTGGCAAAACCTACTTGGGTTGGACAAATAGACAAAACAAAGCGAGCAAACCTATTCGTCATTTGGACTTGTGCAATCGAAGATATAGACGAACAGGCTTGATAAATTGCCTATAAACTAAATTGGAGTTGCCATATTTGAATCTAGTTTATAGGCAAAGAGGTAACAAACGACGGAGTGATGCACTGCACTGCATACAAGTGTGGAAAGGGCCATTTATTGCATAATTTATGGCTTATTCAAAAATAAATATCAGAACTGGATATATATCGGATATATATCTGATATATATCAGAAATTTTGATATTTACATAAATATCATGATATTTGCCAACCTTGGAGCTAGTTAAGTAACTTGAGTTCTAATTAATTAAGAAGCAATTTTTGTTTGGATCGCATCTAAAAGATTAAAATATCAATCATTTGAGACCCGAAAACATCATCATTATGCCGACATTCAAATTCGTTGAATTTTTACAGTTAAAATGAATTAACTAAATTTGGTGATTCCAACCTCAATAAAAAAATGAATGAATCAAGTTATATGCAAAAATCAACTAAACTTCAACATTGATTCATAAAAATTACACAAACAAAAATCGGTTCTAAAATTATAAATCCACCATGCCCAAAAACACTGGAAAAAGAATCAATCCCATTCACAACATTACATTTTCCTTTCTTCATTGAAAAATTGTCATATTCAAAACAAAAACCAAACATTTACAAAGCAATGACGATCAAACACAACCATGACGTCACAATAGTACAACAAAATCTCATGACAAAATCATAAAAAATTAAATGCAAAAAAAATTTCTATATCTGTCTCACTTTAACTCATTTAAAATACTACAAAAACAACATAAAGAATAAAAAAACTGTCAGCCGACGGAATGTGATTCTTTTTTTTATTTATAATTTGTAGGTTTTCCTTATAAGATAAGAAACGAATAGAATAAGAAAATTAAAATAAAAAAAAAACATTTTGTGAGGTTAAATTTACCTTATTTTAATTATTTGTGTTGTTTTTATATTCATTTGATTTCCTAAACAAAAATTTCCACTAACATTTTAACGTTTACTTCAACAAATTTTCTTTTTTTTCTATACCAAACAATTCACATATTTCGAACTAAAACTTTATTTTTAGAGGAAATTTTTCAATATTTCACAATACAAATTTCCTTATATTTTTCTTTTCTTTTCTTTATTTTACACAAACAATAAAACACAATAAACTTGTAATTATTTTTCACAAACAAAATAAAACTTCTTTAATTGTAATAGGACAAGATAAGAAAACAAAACATTAAACATTTTTTGTATTATGAAAATATAGTTAGATTTTCACACGTTCCGACGGATAATAAATAATTGACAAATTCTCTCCATGACTCATAAAACGCAACTAAATTAAATACAACAGAAAAAAATGAAACAAAAAAAACCTAAGCTAAAAAACACAAACACGCCGCTGATGAAATGTTTTTTCTCTTTTTTCTTCGCTGCTCGAATTCTTTATCTCACTCTCTTTATTTGATTCTATTTCTTCGTTTTTTTTTTTTATTTTTACACTTCTCGAGTTAATACCCGAATTGAAAATAACAACAACAATATATTTCATACCCCTACCACAATTATAGTTTTTTTTCTGTTTTCTTTCTCACCAACACACAATCATAAGAATAGATTACAATTTTTTATAAAAGAAAGACGAAAATACAACAAATACCAATATAATTAAAATGTATAGAAAATCGTCGACGCGTCTCGTTTGATTCGTTTTTTTTCGGCGAAGTTGGACGTGTGTTTTTTGTTGAGATTCTGTGTAAGTTTGCAGTGGCGAAGTGAAAATATGATATTGTTCTTAGATCACATATGTATGTTTTGTTTGTGTTAATGAAAAGTTGCATTTCATCAAGAAAATAACAAGAATTTCAAGCTTAAACACCCACTCAAACTAACAATTCCACATTGCCATTTTTATTTATACATACCAACAAACCTACAATAATTCTCCGGCAATTCATCGTTTTAATGAGCATGTATTGTAATAAAATTATTTTCTCTTCTTCCCATTTCAATCCCAATCGAAATAAAAGAAACGAACTGATTGAATAGAAGAAATTCAATAAAAAGAAGAGATATAATAATAACAAGAAGAAGAAGAAATTATTTTGTTGTGTTGTTAGTTTTCCACACAGTTCATATGCATGAGAGAGAGAAAAGTGAGAAAGAGAATTCGGAAAACACAAAAAATTAATTTGAAGTAACAAAAAAATAAACGAATATTATTTGAGAATGAAAGAATTGGAATGAGAAGAAAATAGCACAAATTTTGTCTTTTTATTATAATCAATTTTCCCCTCATTTTTTTTTTAATTAATTTAAAAGAAATTATTTGGTTGTTGTATATGAAATGTAGTATTTTTAATTTTTTAAAGCACGATTGTTTTAATATGTTAATTTGAACTTAATATTAATAATTATTACTACTGTACGCTTTTGAACAGAGTCCATGGTACCAGAATGGAAATAAATGGAGGGCTCCAAACTTGATAACAATACTGTATACAGGGCCGAATTGGACTTATTTATGTGGAGTAATTGATACGGAGTGACACACTTTTTACATCAATTGAA
This sequence comes from Diogma glabrata, assembly GCA_963693315.1. Classification (NCBI taxonomy): domain Eukaryota; kingdom Metazoa; phylum Arthropoda; class Insecta; order Diptera; family Cylindrotomidae; genus Diogma; species Diogma glabrata. The sequence continues at coordinate 263,544,830 of OY856186.1, forward strand.
GAGCCCAAAATTTAGTGACGCGCTCATTGTTATCGCCACTATATGATCGTTCCAGAGTAAGTCATTGGAAATTCACACATACTAATTGAAATATCACTCCAATGGCAACCTTGTCGCCCCAATCGGCGACCTTCCTTAGGTCCTTGCTCACATTTAAGGCAGCGTCTCTCCAGACGGATTTTATTCATACATTTTACACAAACGTCATTTAAATTAGACTCTGAAGAAGAGCTATCTAAGGATACCGAAATGTTATTCAGAAAATGTTGAATAACTCCACGACTGTTGGATGAAAACTATAACCAACAAGCATGATAATCGAATTGGCATGCCAAGTGCGATCAAAGTTTTAAGCGAACTTAAAAAGTGTTTTTCAGATTAACTTAGTCTTATGTTGAGTCAACAAAAATATAGTTATTACAAGTTTTGCTGAATTAAGATTCTATTTCATTGTATAGTAAAATCGCAAATAAGGGGAAGCAAGTAAGAGAAAATCTACCGCTGCTAAAATGGTAAATATTTTAAATATATGTATTAGTGAAAATACATAGTTTGAAGTCAGCAAAAAAATTTAAACGAAGATCGACTAGTAAATTGATGCTAAAATATTCAATAGTTCAGAGTAAATAAAAAAACTTATAGCACATTTTAACAAAAAACGAAAATATACAACGGAAAGATCTAAATTAGTATATACTTCCTTCGCTATTCTTAATAATAAAAAAAAAAGTCGGTGACTCAAAACTGTTAAAGGAAGAACCAACCTGGTACAGAGCCGTGCCTCATTTTAATAAATATAGTTTTGCGCCAGGTATTGACAGTTCCGTTTCCTTTTTTTTTTTATAAAAACAAAGCTCACGAAAATATTTCATACTTATATCTTATTTGTTAGATGCTTAGATAACTTCTATAGGCTTGCTTTCACTTGCTTACAATCAAATTTTTATTTACCGACATTTCATGTCCACATCTTCAAGACTCTATCCAACACCCCATCAAAATTTAATCTAATATATTTATCTCTTTTTATCCTATTTGCGTTAAATTAATTAAATTTATTTTTATTACAAAAAATAAAATAAAATTAATTTAATCTATTACGAATTAGGAAAATGAAGAAAAGGACAACATGATTTTGATAGAAGAGTTTAAATGAATTGATTAAAATTTTCCTATTTATATAACGGATCATCCCTTGTATGACGAATCACGAAATTTAGATAATTAGTTGGATATATTTATATGAGAAGTTAATGTTAGTGTATTCTATACATGTAATAAAAAATAAAAATGTGAAGATGTTGAAGGAAAAGTGGGTTGGTTTGGTTTGAATGTTGTTGTTGGGTGGAATGAGTTTAAAATTTTATTCTTTTTTCTATCTTGATTAATTAGTTATAATTATCTTTGTTTTTTTCCTGTTGTAAATAAATTAATGTTGGGTGGAAAAAATAGACCTCAACCTATAGTTTTTCTAATCCCATCCATAATAATGTTCAAGTAGATCAAACCCACCAACATTCAAGTATTACACAACTTCAACATTAAATCTCTTAAAAACATAAACAAACACTAATGTGATTGGAATACAACACCAACAACAACAACAACACAACAGCAGCAGCAAAATAGAAAAAAAATCTTAAGGAAGAATAATAAGAAAACAAATAAGAAAATCAATTTATATAATGAATTTGTATTTTAATCCACAGAAATAAAAAAAAATATAAGTGTAATAGATAAGTAACGAATGAAAGAGAGCTAACTGGTGAAGGTCGAAAGAAATAGGATTGGTTTTACAGTGTAATATGTAAACAATGTTCTATGTGGCAAAACGAACAACTATAATTGAACAATTTCAAATCGCTTACTTTCCTTTTTTGAATTTTCAATATTTTGATAAAAATTTTGGTAAACGTGCTTTGATAAAAATTGAGACAATTTATACACATTTTCAGTTAAGCAGAACATTTTTATATGTTTTGTTAATTGGCAAATTTTAAAATTTTGAGGATTTTGTGGATGTAAATTTTTGGTTCTGGCTTGAAGTGGTAGGCTAGTATGATTTAAACCAGGTTTTTGTGCGTTAACCATTTTAGAGATATAGACCTGCAGTTTATTTATCTGTGACCTTTTTGGAGAATTAAAAATGGCGGCAGCAAGTCCACCACCTCAACTTGAAAGAACAGTTTTTTCGAATGTACTTGTAAAATTCATTATATCATTTGATAGAAACCATATTTTGATGTATTTTTGAGTGCTGCACGTGAATATCACCTAACTTTTCGAGTCAATCAGAAAAATTACAATTTTTACGTCACCTTGGGTTAGAGTTAAACTCAAATCACAGTTTTCAATAGTTTTTTGCGGGTCAAGACTCAAGAACGAGAAGTTGACTACATCGAAAAAAGGTTTTTTCACACTTCTATTATAAATGGGGTGTCCGTTATAAAAAAGATATACTTTTTGGGAGTTTTTGTATAGGTTAGAGACGATATGTGGAACTTTTAGTTTATGGAGAAGGACAGGTTATATACGTGTTTAGAATATAGAGGGTAAGATGCTAACGCTACATTTATGGTCCTCTTAAGACAGACGATGGAGTGGATATAACCTGATAGAACTTTAAAATCAGAGACCTTTTTGAGGTTTCTGATATAATGGGTTGTGTTTTGAGAATGTTTTATTAGTTGCGACTGCAATTTCTACGTTTTCACCCAACAATATTATTCATTATTACTAAACGTAGATTACGAACGCATCATTTTCGATATTCTTTACAATTATAAATACGAGAATCCGACCGATGAAATGATGAGTTGTGATTAAAATTTTGATGGGTTGTCAAGATAATAGTAATGAGTTGGCATAAAAAAATCATAAAGAGTAAATATATTGTGGATTAAGAAAAAGGACATTTTAGACTTAAACTAATAATGAAGCTAGTGTTATTAATCGTATTTGGTTTATTATAATTATAATCAATAGTAATATACTAGTAAATCTTAATCTCATCTCACAAAATAGTAAAATTAATTTAAATAGTAATAGTTGTGATAATACAAAAAAGTAAATTTATGTTGTGTTTGTAATATATTATAGTTTAAATATTTTATATATGTATATGTAATGTCCAAGCTTGCAGAACATAAAGTGGTGTTTAGAACTATGACGTTGTAAATTTACTATTTTTTATGGCTGCCATTGGATCAACCTAGGCATAAAATCTTGTCACGAATAAAGTCACATGAATCAATCAATCAATACAACTTATCGTCTTTTTATTCATATGTTTTTATCCCTGTTCACAATGATTTTGTTTTCGTCGATTGCTGTCTCATTTTGAAATGTTGTTGGTTCATATTTTTTTGTTATGTGTACATGAATATTTTGTATTTGAAAGACAGTTTCATGATTATACATATTATCAAACTGAAGGTTTTATAATTTGAAATGTAGTTTTTTTAAATTAAATTTATAGTTGGATAAATTTTGTTTTATTTAGCCAAATTAATTTAATTCAAAGAAATTAGAAAAAATTAGTAATTTCAATTAGTGAGTAAAAAACAATTATTCGAACAATTTTATTTGTTTGTTTTGTTTCTAAAAAGACAGTCGATCGGAAATTAATGAATGAAGTCGTCGGTCGGAGTTACTACTTGGAGTTTATTTGTTGTAATTATTAAAACGCCTAAGTTGATTAAAATATATATTTTCCCGTGTTTGGTAATAATAAAGGAACTAGGTAACCTGACTTTCGAGTTTACTTGGGTTTTTCCCTTTTTTGTATCAGTAACAGAATACGTGTTTGTTTTTAATACAAAAAATTAGTGGGATATTTTACCGTAGAACCGAAGTTCTGTTAAACCTTCGGACGTATAAAATCAATTATTTCGGTGACATTAATTTTGAGTTATGGCAAGGAAGATAAATGAAAACAGAATTGTGCGTGGTAACAGAAAAAAATTAAAAAAGGAAATTAGTTGAAGACAAATAGAAAAAAAGAAATTAAATATTTGTTGTGATTGCCTTAGTGCTACGGTTACGGATTATGACATTGTTTCAAACACAAAAATAAGAAAAGATATTAAATTTTTTTCATGATAATTTAACAGAAATACGAACATTTTGAAAATAATCCATGGTGATATAACATTGCTCTTGGTAGAACGTATATAATAGGTAATAGGTATAGACAGTTTTTTTTATTTGTGTTCCGTTTTATAAGGTCAAAGGAAAATTCGGCAAATGGTTTGTAAATATATCAATGGTTTCTAAATATAAATAAATAATGCACGTTGTAATCATGTACCTGATAAGAAAAGGTGCTTTCATTAATTTTTGTTTTTCTTATTTCATATTAGAAATAATTGTGTGATGAACCAATGGGTGAATGTAAAAACATTCGTTTATTGGGAGTCACAGTTTCAAATAACCTACTCTGGAACTATCATGTAATGGCGATGGCAAAAAGCGCGTCTAGAAAACTCGGCATCCTAAATAGATGCAAAAAAATTTTCACTCCATACCAATTGCTACATGTTTATAAGTCCTATATTCGTCCCTGTATGGAGTGCTGTTGTCAAGTTTAAGGGGTTCTGTTTTGATCTTGGCCCTCTTGGACTCTGCTCAAAAGCGGGCTATACGAATTGTGGGTGATCGAGATTTGACATCAGAACTTGATTCCCTACAACATCGTCGCACTGTTGCTGACCTCATTGTTTTTTACATATATCGTCATCAACAGTGCTCAGATGAAATCATCAGCATCATGCCTCAAGCTTATTCTCACCCCCGTTTCACTCGACTATAACACAACACTTTTTATTTTTAAAAAAATTATAAATTCTATACATTTGTGTAATCCAAATCATAGCATAATAGCAAATATAACTTTTTATTATTGTCGATACATTGTTATATCATTCCAGCTGTGTGCGTGAGATGCTGTTGTTGTATGCAGTTTGAACTGGGTCATACCATAATTAGCAATAAAACCAACTGTACATTTGGCGCAACGATTGAGTTGTTTTTATTATTATCAATCAACAATCACCTCTGGCTCGGCGCAACATTGTTATTTATCAGTTATTTTACTATTTGTTTGATTAATCTTATGCAACAATCGCCCGGCAAAGTGATGCAACATTATAAGTGACAACATTTAATACTATTGGTTTTATTATTCTTGTGCAACAGTCGAACGAACCAGAGGCGCAACATTATTCTTATTGTGAGAATTAGATCTAATATTTAGTTGGTATGATCGGCTTTATCAACGTGGGCATGAGGAGTTGCATCCGTTGCAATAATGGGGTGAGTGAAACCTTTATTTAATATTTTTCAAATGGTGATCTCGGTTTCTTTTGACCGTTGGGGTCGTCAGAGTACTTGCTCTTTGTTTTCGCCTATTTAATACGTTTACTTCCGTTTAATTCCGTTCTCATTTAGGTGCATATCTGATTAGTTGTACTGAACTGGGGGAAATTACTTCTCGGACACACATGGCTGAAGCTCGCTGGAACAAATCCACGCATGGCACCCAGTACTCCGACTGCTTACAGTGAGTAACATCACTAGCATGTCCAGTTTTCATTACATAACTCACCTCACACGTTTGTGTCGGTTTTTCACCTGTTCGTGTGATATACATTTTCACTAAGGATGAGTTTATGACCACAATTTTCAGGTTTTACCAATCTGTAACTATACTTCGTATATTGACAGGTGAAAGTTCAACTCGATCTTACGGAGGGTAAGCTGATGTGAGCTTAAAATTGTATATTTGTGTTATATGAACATCACTGTAGTGAGTTAGTGAAATTATATCAGTCTGCAATGGCAAACAACGGAAGGTAAGTTTCTACAAATATAAGCAATGTTTTGCTTAGGGCTTATCATTTCAACAGAGAATTTAAATCATATATATGTATTATATTTTGATATTAATTATAATTTAATTAAATATTTAATTTTTTAAAAAGAAATAAATAGTTTTATAGCTGAGTTCGAATCTTCAAGATATGTACAAATTAAATTCACAAAATAGATAGGTTCGTGCGTAAGAGTTCAAGAGTTCCCTATTCACATAAGGATGTGTAACTTCAACTGATCTCAGTTCCCATTGCAACTGCACCTAGGCTGCGGTCGGTTTGGTCATCCTGTATCGTAACAGATATTAATGATAAATGATATGGTTCCTATGTCAATCGCCGTCTATAGATCAGAACAATAATTAGAAATTATTCGATCAAAAGCTAGCTAATGTAGAAACATTACACTTACACAAAAAATAGCAACAAAACAAACATCCAATGTATGCAAAGTACAAACCATTATGTACACATAAAATATTACACGCACGATATTTTTTTCCTTCAAAAATAAACAAAATAATGAAATTGACGTTCATTACGTCTCTATTCAATCGAATCTTATTTATGTTTTTTGTTGTATAAATTATTCATTTACAAAACCAAACACCTTCTTCTTTCATCTGCAAACATTTAAATTATGTTCATGTTGTCGTCTTTTCGTTTGTTTTCTTTTTCTTCTTATTTTGATTTATTTTTGTTGTATATACTGCAATGTAATTTTATTTTCGAAACGGAAACTTGAAAAAATGTAAATCAAAAAAAATTACAAAACAGCAGGAAACTACTAATATTACAACCTTATGCACCAACTAATGAAACACTACGAAATTATATCACCTGTCAAAATCAATCGTCTGTTATCTATAAACGTAAATTAAAGAAGCCGATTAATTACAAATAAACACCTGAGTACACCATAGTTAAGGTTATATTTCCTTTATATGTGAAATTCCTACAACAAAGATGGTGATGGGGACAGGGGAAACATCGTTTCTTCCTCGTCATTATAACTTTGGCAAAAGTTAGGTTTTTGTTATACTGTTGTTCTAGCATGGGTCAGATTTGCCTTTTTATATTGGCAGTGCTGGTGTTTCACATAATTCTGATGAGGATGAGGAAGCAAGAGTAGTTGTCAAAGAACTGACAGAGCTCATCGATAAACTCCATGCAGATTATATAGAAAATTATATTTATAGTTTCCTTCTCAAAAACAGTACGCCAGCATGGATGAAGCAGTTCTACAAAATATTTTCGAGTGATATGATTATGTTCAGTAAGCATTACAACAAACCTCAAATAATGCTTCGGCAGTCCACATCGATACTGTTATGATGCAAGACAAAATTGCTACTGTGTTTGAAGTAATGGAGAGAATTTCAAACAGTAATGAGGCGACCTAACAGCGACTTCCGCAGACTTTGTGGGTAAAAACCTTAGAGTATATATAAATATAGAGAGAACATAACTTTAAAATTGTATGAAGAGACATAAAAGAACAAAATAGCACATCTGTTATAGTCAATTTCTCTTTTTTCCATTTTGATTTGTTTTTACTTACAACAACAAACTTTTTAATAAGAACTGAATCTAAAAAATTATGGTGCAAATTATGAAACTTTTTGAAATCCATACAATTTTCGACCGACCTAGTTTCGAACCAATGAGAAAATTTTTAACTTTAAAAAAGTTTATCATTCTCGTCAGGGCTAGCCGACTAGATAAACTACCAAAAAATGTCAACGCTAAATATAAACCAAAAATTAGGTTACAACTCTAGCGAAGTATAAAAAAACAAAAAATTTACATAAACATATACGAGTTTGTTATCAATACTAGCATGTCTAGATTATAACAAAACAGTGATCACTAGAGAAATTCATTGACTAAACCTGAATCTATTAAATATATGTTTATGTAAATTTTTTGTTTTTTGATACTTCGCTAGAGTTGTAACATAATTTTTGGTTTATATTTAGCGTTGACATTTTTTGGTAGTTTATCTAGTCGGCTAGCCCTGATGAGAATGATAAACTTTTTTAAAGTTTAAAATTTTCTCATTGGTTTGAAACTAGGTCGGTCGAAAATTGTATGGATTGCAAAAAGTTTCATAATTTGCACCATAATTTTTTAGATTCAGTTCTTATATTATTCTTGATGGGAGATTTTCCATCGGGGTGATATTATATCACAAATAATTTACTGAATTAACAAACTTTTTTATTAAATTATAAATAAAAAAATATGGAGAGGCTGAAATCTCAAGCTCTGAGATATCAAGACTTCGGTCTGGGTTAAGGATTTTGATATAGTTTTCGGCAAAAAACTTTAGTTTTTTAGTTTTGGGCAGCGGTGTATATCAAAGATAACTCTTTGTTAAAGTATAAGTATTTTTTTATCTCTGTTTAGAAATTTATTACAAAACTAACACAAAATATCAATACGTTGCCGGAAAATTATAATAGATCGTAAATTAGAATAGATAGTAAATTAACATAAATTAGTCAAAAGATGATACACTCAGCAAACTACTCAAAAACCTCTTCATTTAGCGTTTCGAGAAAATATAACAAAATCACAAATTCACACTTCTTTCAAAATTCCAAAAATATTGTAAAAATTAAATAAAATTCAAACTTTTTTCAAAATTCTAAAAATATTCCAAAAATTATTACAAAATCAAAGATTAAAATTTTTTCAAAAATTCTAAAAATATTGCAAAAATTATAACAATATCAAAAATTGAAAGTTTTTTCAAAATTCCAAAAATTATAATAGAATCAAAAACTTAAAAATATTGCAAAAATTATAACAAAATCAAAAATTGAAACTTTTTTTCAAAATTATAAAAATATTCCAAAAATTATTACAAAATCAAAGATAATTCTTTTTTCAAAAATTCTGGAGTTATTGCAAACATTATAACAAAATGAATAATCGAAACTTTTTTCAAAATTCCAAAAATATTCAAAAATTAGAACAAAATCAAATATTTAAATTTTTTCTAAATTTTAATAATATTCCAAAAATCAAAGATTCAAATTTTTTCAAAAATTCTAAAAATATTGCAAAAATTATAACAATATCAAAAATTGAAAGTTTTTTCAAAATTCCACAAATTATAATAGAATCAAAAATTTAAAAATATTGCAAAAATTATAACAAAATCAAAAATTGAAACTTTTTCCAAAATTCTAAAAATATTGCAAAAATTATTACAAAATCAAAAATATAAACTTTTTACAAAATTCCAAAAATATTTCAAAAACTATAAAATTTTCAAAAATTTACATGTCCAATTACATGTTCAATTACATTTACGTCATAAAAACAGCTACTTTTTTTTCCCAAAAAATTGGCTAAAAAAATAAATGAAATCATTTTTTGACACACTTGACATTATTTTTTTGACAAACTTATAGTGCCATAATTCTCTATAATAATAATAAAATTTCATGTTATACAAATTATTAATTTTATTTTTTTCCAAAAAATTTAGTAAAAAAATAAATAAAAATCTTTATTTTGACACAACATTTTTTTGACAAACTTATAATGCCATAACTCTCAATAATAATAATAAAATTTTATTTCAAACAAATAATTCATTTTATTATTTTTTTCCAAAACATTGGGTAAATAATTGGGTAAAAAAGTAAATAAAAATCATTCTTTTGACACACTTGACAAAATTTTTTTGACAAACTTATAATGCCATAATTCTCAATAATAAATAAAATTTAATTTTAAACAAATAATTCATTTTATTATTTTTTTCCAAAAAATTGGGTGAAAAAATAAATAAAAATTTTTCTTTTGACACACTTGACAAGATTTTTTTGACAAACTTATAATGCAATAATCTAGATTTTGGTCTCACATACCAATCCCGACCATCAAGATTTATCCAAATTCAATGTTCCTACTCGTAACCACTTAAAATGAAAGTTTTATAAGCAAAAAATATACAAATTTCCTTGTTTTGACACACTTGACGATTTTTTTGACACACTTCCGGTATAGTTATCGAACACATCGTCCTTTCAGTTCTTCCCATTGAGTAAACCTATTTTTAGAAAAAACTTTTGAAATCCGTCCAGCGGTTTTCTAGATTTCGTAGGTTGTGACGGCCGGACGGACAGACGACCGGACGGACAGACGACCGGACGGCCAGCCGACAGACAGACATACATTTGTTTTGCTTTTTTTAGAATCAGTAGGTCCTAAAACGTCAAGAAATGCCAAAAAATGGGGGTAACAATTTCACTTTTAACTCATGAATGTAATACTTAGGTCTTACAGACCGAAGTAACATTTCTAAATTTAAAGATTTTTTTTTATAGTTGTGCTATTTTTATAAAACAAATGAAGATAGTTACGAGAGTAATTAAAATTTATTGTGTTATTTTCAGAGATTATTTGACTAAAATATTTTAAAATTTAAAATTTAAATTTTTATATTTTATAATTTAAGTTATGTAAATATTCTCAAAGTGTATTATGAAAATTTGCTGGCAAACTTTTTTCATTATAGACAAATTTATTTTTCATTGATAAAATATCAAAAATTATTTTTTTGGCTTTAATAGAAGCCAAAATGTTAGTTTTTTTCATTTATTTTTATACAATCGCAGGGAGGGCGAAACTATTATTTTTAGTGGTATAAGGGTTTTTGCTTATAGATTTAAAAAAAACTCAATAATTGTACAATTTTGAATCAAATGAAAAAGCTACGCACGTCTATTTGAATCCATAACTGTTTCTTAGAGAGACAAAGAGAGGAAAACAAAAAAACGATTTTACATAAGTCTATTTACGCTTAATATTAGTTGTGATCGGTTGGTAAAAACTGACATTATCAATAATGAATTGAAAAAATCTAGTCAAACTTAATACAAGTTTTATTTTATATGCCAAACAATTTCGCATTCAAGCAATTAAGCAGTGAAATGTTAGTGAATTTAATATTGCTTTCTTTTATAAGGTTGTTCGAAAAGTAAGTTTGTCTTTTTCCAACAGAGAACTTAATGGCATTTTTAACTTAATGGCAGCTGATATAGCAAGGCTTGCTTATGAAAAAGTGTAACTTATTCTATGAAGTAGTTGATTTTTCAAAAATGGAAAGTGAAAAGTAACATTTTCGGCATATTTTATTATTTTACTATCGAAATAGTAAAATGCTTTTCAAGCAAAAAAAAAATTATTCGATGTGTATGGTAAAGATGTAAAGACAGAACGCCAGTATCAAAAGTGGTATCCAAAATTTCCATCCGACAATTTTGATGTTGAAGATACACCAACTTCTCGAAGGCCAGCTAAAGCAGATGAGGATATAATAAAGGTATTAACTGATACAACCCGGTGAATAACAACTCGTGAGATCGCTGAGAGATTTAATTTGTTCCTCATGTACAGAAAGAAATTTGTCGCGTTGACGTCTGCGATTTGCTTCTCAAACGTTAAGAAAATGAACCATTTTTTGTCTACAACAATTTTAAATGCAAGTGATCTTGAAGTCAAAAAGATGAACCAGCTCAAAGCACCTCAAAAGCCAATTTTCATCAAAAAGGTGATACTATTTGTTTTTTTGGAATTTCAAAGGAACCATTTTTTTAGCTTTTATACTAAAGAATACCTTGACCAATTCTGGTATGTACTGCCATCAGTTGGACAAACTGAATGATTTACTTAAACAGAACAAGTCAGAATTGATCAATAGAAAGGGTGTTGTGTTCCACCAAGATAATGCGAGAGTTCTTTTTTTTTTTTTTTATTAATTAGTTAGACATGTTAAGCACACTAAATATGAAATATTCATTATTTAGACTCTTTGAATATCCGAAGATACCATGCAAAATTGTTAACTCGTCAAAAGATTTTGCAGCTTGGATGGAATGTACTGCCACACCCACAATATTCTTCAGATCTGCCACCTTATAATTATTATTTGTTTCGGTCTCTACAAAATTTCAAAGATCATAAGTTTTTTAAGTGTGGAATCATAAGACTACTAGAAAGATGGCTAATGGTATTGGTCCAGAATGGACAAAATATAATTAAATGAAATATTTAATCACTATGAGAAAATAATCTTTCATTTTCATAAAAACAAACGAATAACGTATATTCGTTGCGAAATTAGATGCGACTGAGAACACTCGAATTTGAAACTACGAATCATTACCAACATATTAGAGCCAAAAACGCATCTGTTGATATCTAAAATATGTGTTGGCAGCCAAATTGAACGGGTGGTTCTACTATTGAAATCAAAACCGTGGCCATTTTAAGGTTTTTTAATTCGCCACACGGCATTCGATAGCCATCGACAAGCGGTAGAGCGTTTTTTTATGTCTTTAATAATTGTCTAGAGGAGTGTTTCATACTAAAATTGTCGACAAATTGAGAAATGACACCGATTGTAATAGGTAATATTTCAAATGTCATCTACCTAATAACAGTTTGTATTTGCATTTCAGAATTTATTTTTATGATGAATTTGCATTTTGTTTTTTTTTTCTTATTCCGTGCACATTGTAACACATCATTAAGTCACCTTCTGATTTATATAATAAAATCGCTAAAATGTTGCACTATCAAATATACATAAATAAATCGTGATTTAAATAAATAAACTATCACAAAATTTTAATCATTCACAAACATTTTATTATTATTATGCAAAACACACATCTCTAATATATTAGCAAAAATTTATAACTATTAAATTCGCATATAATCGAAAAACTTTTAATAATGAACGGGAATATCATTATATTAAATTAGAAAAAACTACATCTCCTCCACATCATTAAGATTTTTAATGATAAGAAAATTCCAAAACAAAAATAAAAAACTTATCTATAATGATTCGGGTCAATCACCTATAAAGTAAACATAAAATTTAATTAATTTCTAAATATCTTCAAAAATGTTTTGCTTTTGAAAAATTCTAATTTATATTTATATATTTGAAAATGAAAAATTAATCAATTAAAAATAATTTATATTAATTTAATCTAAAATATGCGTCATCATGATTTAATCTAAGTAGCTAACCCATTAAAAATTCATCAACCTCTTCAATTAAAATAAGAATTCTGTTACTTTTTTTTTGCTATTAAAAAATCAATATAAATAAAACTAATTGGAATAGAAAAAAGCCTACGCTTTTCATTCATAAGCTCTATCGATGTTATTTATAAATAATAAATTAATGATACTTTAAGCAAATTAATAAGTAAGTTATTATAAAATGTGTGATTAAAAGGGGCAAACAGTGAAGGAGGCATAGCCTCAGAATTGTTAGTCACTATGTTGATCATTAAGGATGTTGATAACCACACCACGCTTGTCACCCTTGGTCTATTTCTTCTTGTACTAGAGAATTAAAATTATTAATTCGTGTCTGTCTAAGAGTTTCGACAAAAAGTAAAGTGATTATCGGAGCGTTTCGGAAACCAAACAGCCACCGAATTTTGCTTTACAATATCTTATTAGGCTTCGACACGGTGAATCTTCGTTTATGGGACTCTAATGAAGAAAGATTGATATAATTCGTGATCTATATTCTATACGACTGTCGGTGAAGCCAATACGAGGCATTGCCAAGCTTTTAGTTTTACAGCTAAAATGTTTAGATGAGATGCATATCCTTAAAAATAATATTTTTAGAACAAAAACTAAATCTTTCTTTAAATGTTTGTGTGTTTAAGGGTAAGATTGGAACTTTCAAAAATGCTTGACCTATATATATTTTTATACGTATATCGTATATCGCTGAAATATATCAAATAAAGACATTCCCACCAAATAGCACGTATATATGTCATCGACGCAGACAATCAGATATGTTACAAATAATCAAAAAGGAAACATGGTTTTCTTACGCAAATTCGGTATAGTTGAACTAAATCATGTAATGGAAGATAATTTGTATATTAAATGGAACTGATGTTTTTAGTTTTTCTTATAAAAATTACAGTGAACACACACGTGCACAAAATACCAACATCTATTCGTATAAATAAAAAACAATCTGCAATGCTCGTGTCACAATATACTATTAAACCATTTCGAAATCTAACTTACCATGACGTCACAACAAACAAACCTAAAATCATAAATCCATTCTGACATACTAAACTTATTTTATTCATTGATTAATATTATTTAATTCAACCCCTGGCATTAAGTCTATCACAACTTCGTAGACCTTTGCTGCCTAATTTCAATTTACAAAAAAAAAACGATACACGGTTGACTTAATTTTTGCATTGTTGTCGCATTATAATCATAAAACATATTATCCTGCCTTGCAAACATATTTTTATCCTGTGTCTATATGTGTATGTGATTCTCTTTATGTAAATAAACATGTGTTAAAAAAACATAAAATTTGAGATAGAGATAAATAAGTTAAGGGATGATTGTTGTTGTTATTTTTTATAATAATCAGACCTCCCTTAACATTTTTCACATCATAAATGAATATAATGTTATGACCTTGAGTAATAAATAAATGTGTGATTTAAATTACGTTTTTCTGCTTTAATGAACGTAAGTGTTTTTATTTTGATTTGAATATCTGTGTTAACTTATATGGTTCGGATATTAGATGAAGTGAGTTGGTTATTTGATTAGTAGATAAGTACAAAGTACTGGACAAAGAAATCAAACCAGGAATGCAACCGTTGTGTCAATATCTGATTTCTGTGTGTACTGAGCTGAACTCGGGACTTCCTATTTATTTACAATACGCTCCCACATTAAAATGTCTCAGCATGACAGTTTTTCCGTATGACGTATCTGACCTTAGCTTTAGAACAAATATTAAATGCTTATTGTGCAATTTATTAACAGTAAATTTTCTCAGACACTCCCTAAAAAATTTCTTTTTGGTGAAGAAAACAAGAAGATTTTTTTTTAAATAAAAAGAACACGTGCCGCAAAATTATCGAAGTTGATTTTTAAATAAAATCATAGATTTTTTGAAATATGCAGATATAAAAAAAATTATAAAACACAGTTTTGAAGGAAATTTAATTTTCTACAAAAAGGTCCTGGTCATTTTTTGCCTAGAAAAAATCGTAAAAACAAAAATGGCGAAAAAGTGCTAATTTTGTTTTTTCTTTTCAAGATTATATTTCAATTTTTTATTCCATAGTAGAAGAAGAAAATTAGTACTTATTCGTAATACTTATTATTTATGTTTCTTATGAGTTACGTATATTTACAAGCTTTTTTCAAAATATTATCAGAAATATACGTTTTAGGCAAAAAATGACCAGAACCTTCTGAAATACGGCCAAGCAGTTAAAGTTGTTAAAGGCACTTGGCTGTTGGTAATGACCCAGTACCAGAACCATTCATCGACCGATCTATAGTTTGCAGAAAAAAGCCTGTATGACAAGCACTAGCGCATAAATGCTATGGGTATGAAGGGCCAAACACTGGCCATTTCTGGAACCATCAATCAACAAATCTGCGGTTTATAGAATATAACCACTTTCTTACGTACACTTTACTTTAAATGGTTGCCAGTACTCGGTTAGAACTCAGTCATTGCAGTCAGTATAACACTGGTCATCGTAATTGGTCCGTTACTGGGTTAGTTGCCCAGTTGTACAACCTTGTATGGGCCTATGTCCTATAAATGGCAGCCATTTATTGTCCGCAGTTACCATCCAGTAAAACTTATAATAATGACGCAGTAATGGTTGCCAGTACTCGTCCATTCTTGCATTACTGGTCACCAATAATGGATCATTACTGGATCAGTTGTACAACCTTGTATATGGGCTTATGGCCTTGTGAATGCACTGATTAAAATCTTGTTCAGTTCCACCTGTTTTTACTACAGTACAACCAATGTACACAAATTTATCGACATCCTCTACTTGCAATCAGCTTGCACAATTAATAGATAGACCCACCCATAATCTACTAGATCTTTTCATGACAACTCATTCTGCCAAATATACTTGCTCAGTCGATGCTCCTCTTGGCAGGTTAGATCATTGTGTATTTCGAAATAAGTCGTCAAGCGCCAAGTCAAAAATTTTCTCCTCCTCGAAAGGTTTGGCACTACAATAGATGTAACTGGCAGAAACACAATCAGTTTTACGACGCAAACGATTGGCGTTTATTTCTGCAGGGTAAAAATGTTAACCAAGCAACTGTATTGATCATGTTCATTATTCTACTGGGAATGAACATGTTTATGCCAACCAGTATTGTGAAAAAGAGAAATGGGTCCAAATCCTGGTTTTCTGACGAATGTAATATAGCAAAATTAATAAAATGTTGGCGTTTGACAAATACCAGAGCGATACATCACCCAGCAGTAGATCTCTTTATATGAGGGCAAGAAACAACTGTCACAATATGTTTAAAAAAGCTAAATTTCTTTTTAACTCCAATGCTAAGCGTAAAATTTTACGCACTGCTAAAGGCAGCTGGTCATACTGAAACTTTATCCGAGAGGTTGGCAATAACTTTATCCCTCCACTAATGGATAACCAGGGCCACCCTGTAACCGAAACCAAAGCGAAGGTAGCTCTTCTTGCGGCAGATTTTGCTGCAAACTCTGTCGTTGATGATTCCGGTATAAATCCTCCGATCATTCCACCTGTACAATCATCCATGAACAAAATTTACTTTCGTCCAAGAATTTTGCGGCCAACACTGCTTAATCTAGATCTTAGCAAATCTGCTGGTCCGGACGGTATACCACCTATTGTACTAAAACGATGTGCCGATACCCTTGTATATCCATTAATTAGTCTCTTTCATTTATCCCTAAGCTCAGGTCTTTATCTATCAATGTGTAGACTAACTAATGTTCCAGTCCCGATAAAGGGCGACCCATTAAACTACCGTCCCATTGCACTAACATCGATATACTTGCTAAAGTCATGGAAAAATTATCTATTATAAACTAATGGCATATATCTCGAAAACAACAATCTTCTTCACGACCGCCAATATGGATTTCGTAAAACACGGTCTACTGGTGACATGATATCAGTCCTCACGGAGAAATGGGGTAAAGCAATTCATGACTTTAGTGAGTCTCATCTCGTTTCCCTTGACATATTCAAGGCGTTTGACAGAGTTTGGCATAGGGCTCTTATAACAACAAATTAATTTCATTTGGAGTCTGTAAGACCTTAATCTGTTAGTTAAAAGATTTTTTATCTCAGAGATCGATCAGGGTAGTGCTTGTTCAGTCTTAGGTGAACATATTCAAATAAACTCCAATTTATTGTCTTGAACTTTGTTATTTCCAAACACATAATAAAGTAAAAGACAATAAATTGGCAATCAGATTTATAATTATATTGAATTTGCAATTTATAATTGTTTAAAATATATTAAATTATGTAAGTTAAAACAAAATTGCTATTTGGGCAATATACAGAACATCAGCAATTTTAGTTTTAAGTACTTATTTGTTGGTATAACCAATGTATACCAATTTGTATATAAACCACAAATTCAAATGAATAAAATATAGTTTTTTACGAACAACTATCGAGTTATTGTTATTGTCATAGCACCCACCAGAGGCGAGCGGATAACAATCCACTAATAATCGAATTGTGTTTATTCTGATTAAGAATAAACCATTGGGATTATATTACTATTGTCATAGCACCCAGGGCCGGTCCTGCGTTGTACAAAAGAGCACAGTAAAACAGGGCGCTCAATTTATCACGAAAATAAGGGCGCAAAAACCAACATCAATTAACAATTTAAATTGAATTAAACCGTTTAAAATAATATTTTATGAACATCAAATTTCTTTCTTTTTGTCCAGTGTTTCAAATATTTGCTTTCATTCATTTCTCCATATATGTATACAAATTTAAACATATAAAACATGTATTCTCTTTTCAACTTTAAATCTCAATACACACAAAATAAAAATAAGGAAATGAAACACACAAAAGTATTAGTACTGCTACTGTTCATTTTTAATTTTTGTTCACAAAATATTACCCATACTATTGATTGCTGCAATGTTTTGAAATATAATGCACATATACCATGAAAAGTCTGAACAGTTTTGAAATTCTGTGCACCAAAATATTATTTTTTACAAGTATTAACGAAATTTTGAATAAAGCTATTCACAGATACATTAAACGTGTGCACAGTTTTGAAATTAGAATAACGAAATCAGTTACAGGATGTTTATGATTGTGTATATATGATATTTTGAATGTGTATATTTTTTCATGTTGAGTATGGATAATAAATATTAAAATTCTATGGAAACGAAAACTAGACAATTTTTTTTTGGTAATTGATAAATTTAAAAAGTAATGAATGAAATAGTAAAAATTAGGTCCATGCAATAAAAACAAAATTAAAGAAAACCATTTGAAGGCAAATAGTATATTATTTAATTAGGAGCTGAAGTGCTGAAGTGCTTTTTGTGTTAAGTCATTGAATAAATATCTATGGAAGAGTAACTAGACATTTTGAATGCAGCATCTAATTTTAAGTATAGTGTTTGCATTCTAGCTGGGTGGTACTGTTTACAATTTGCATATTTATATTTTCAAAACAAATAAAAGAAATAATAAATGTTTCATATAAATTTAAAAGCTTAATATGTTTGAATAAAATATTTCCTTATATTTCCATATATAAATATTTTTAATTGTCCATACAACACAAATTTTAATCATATTGAATTACTTTAAGAACACCTTACATTCGGCTGTGATAGCGTTTGAAATATGGTTTGACAACGATGGATTAAGAAAATGACATTTACGTAGGGTAATAATATATAAAATTAAACTAGAAAATAACAGTTTTTGTAAAGCAAATACTTTATATTTTTGTTAAAACATCATTCTAAACCCTTTTTATGCATAGTATTAGTAAAAATATTCTAATCATTGATATGGAATTCGATGATCAAATATCAGTTTATTTAAGATTATTTGTACATATTTTAATGCAACACTTCATTTTTATGAATAAACTACTGCACAAATACTAATATGTAATTGTTTTGTAAAACATTAATTTAAACGAAGATTTTTTGCATTGAATTTTCTTGACAGTAATATTGTGTGAATTCATAGAATGTGTAATATTTCTATTATAGTCAACATTCTAAGTCACGAGTGTATAGTCATTATTGATTGTTTTCCAATCAATGCGAAAATCAATGATCGACACTTGGTCAATTATTGTCATATATGCGCGCTTGCATATTTGCCAACATTTTGGGGAATTTTATTGATTCAGGATTTTGTGAGCAATTACACTCAAGTAACTATGGAATTAATTTGAATTTTTCCAATTCAAAGGCATGGTTGGAAATATCTCAGAAAAAAACTCAGTTTTTCTCTTTTACGTGTTTCGGTTGGGATTCGAACTCGTAACCTCATCAGTGCCAAACTGACGAGTTCAATTCCTTTGGCAGACACGTTTAGCCACTACGCCACCAAGGCAATGATATTTCTAAGTTGAAACTTCATCATCAGTTATCTTATTTAAGTTGAATTTCTCAATCGTCAGTTAAACATAGCTTTTTTATGGAAATTTTATTCATTTTGAATGCAGATATTTTGCATTGAATTTTCTTGACAGTACAATTGTGTGAATTCATAGAATGTGTAAGTTTGGCACTTAATTTGAAAGGTTACGAGTTCGAATCCCAACCGAAACACGTAAAAGAGAAAAACTGAGTTTTTCCTGAGATATCTCCAACAATAATTGACCAAGTATCGATCATTGATTTTCGAATTGATTGGAAACAATCAATAATGACTATACATTCGTGACTTAGAATGTTGACTATAATAGAAATATTACACATTCTATGAATTCACACAATAGTACTGTCAAGAAAATTCAATGCAAAAAATCTTCATTCAAAATGAATTAAATTTCCATAAAAAATTATGTCTAATTGACGATTGAGAAATTCAACTTAAGTAAGATAACTGATGATGAAACACGTAACGAAACACGTAAAAGAGAAAAACTGAGTTTTTCCTGAGATATTTCCAACCATACCTTTGAATTGGAAAAATTGAAATTAATTCCATAGTTACTTGAGTTTAACTGCTCACAAAATCCTGAATTTTAATTTAAACTTTAGTTTTTATAAATTTTGTTTAATTTGAATATCTTAAAGTAGAAATTCGAATAAAAGCTATTATTTTATTTTAAAATACAAAACGAAATATGTGAAATGTCATGGATGAAGAACGCACAGATAAACAAATTACGGGCTAGGGCCATCTTCAGGATAATAAATCTAACAGTAATAATTTTAATATTTTTGATAGTTTTTTGATCCTGAAGATGGGCCTAGTTTAAAATATGTAGATATTTAATAATAAACAAAGTATTTTAATAAAATTGATGAAGATCAAATTTAAAATCAAATATTATAAATGGTATGCAACAAATTTTAAAATACGATAAGATAAGCCACAACAATTTTGAGATAACTCTTAAGTCCTGGGGCGCATTTCTCATGTTTGAACAGAGCGCAAAAATGTCTTGCATTGGCCCTGATAGCACCCACCAGAGGCGAGCGGATAACAATCCACTAAAATCGAATTGTGTTTATTCTGATAAGGAATAAAACAGTGCTGGATGGTGCTTTGTCGATTAAATTCAAATTTCAAGCCGGCGTTCCGCAGGGTTCGGTTCTACCACAAATCCTTTTTCTGAACTTTATTACCACGAACCCAATATATAGCTTTGCCGGCGACAGTACTTTCTTCCATTTCTATTCTTTTAAAAAACAACCATCTAGTCTAACTTCTAATTGTCATCGTACAAAAATGGTTGAATCCTTAAATGTAGATCGGAATTAATCCTGGACTGGGTTTAATTCTATGAAGACGAAATCGTGCGTTTTGTCCCATAAAACCTCACTGTATAGCAGCAATGCAACGTTTTCCATGCAACCATTATTAAACTCACCTACACTCAAAATTTTGGGTACTAAACTGAAATGGCATGATCATATTCTTTCCGTGGCAAAATTGGGATCCCAACGATTTCACTTCCTACGTCGCTGTAAAAGCTTTTTCTCTCCATTGGAAATAACTACGATCTATAAAGCATATATATGACTGATTCTCGAATTCGACATCCATATATGGCCTGCAACACCAGAAACCTCTTTAGTGGTTGGAGCTCTTACACTGTTTTACAGATACTACTACGGTAAATGGTCTAAGGAAATTAACAACTTAATGCATTGACGTTTTAGGCCGCAATAATGACTCGTCAACTCAGCCAATCGTGATTAGTTTGAATATTGGGAAATACCTTTTCAACCAATTCCTCTTTTGACGACACTAAATTGCAGAAGTTATGAGGCAACAAAATTCGTCCTGAGGTTAGATCAACCGGTACCTTTCCGTTAGCAGTTGATGTGAGAATATCTCAGTTGATTCATTGTTTTCAAGCAGGACACGTAGTTAATTTAACTTTTTTACGTGACCACAAAGTATAGTATTTCAGGCAAGCATTTATTTCATCTGCTGGTGTTAATCGACGAAATACAGGTAATGTTTGTCTGAAATCTCCTGATGCAAGCAATATTAATACATTACCAAATGGTTTGGTATTGCCACGCAAATCTTGCAATGATTGGTCAAGCTATTTTTTGTGCGCTATTGTGCATTCATCCCAAATAATAAGTTTACATTAGATCCTTTGCAAATGTTACATCATGCATGTGGAAGCAATGTCGCAGCTATGCCGGACGACGCAAAAGCTAAAGCTATGCCTTTTTCTGATCGAATTGCTGCTAGAATTAGTCTAATTTTATCAGTTCCTCCTGGCGCATCCAAGAAAAAGATTCCTACAACCCAGTTTTTAACATTTTGCATTAGTTGATCGTAAATGGCTTTTTGTTCAAATGTTCGCTTTGGAATATTCGAATGCATATATACGACGAATTTTGTTCACGACGCAATTCTACATCGAACGAAAATACAGCAGCAGATCGATTCGGCGATGCCATTCCTTATTAATTGAGAACTTTGCTCGCGATATCTAAGCACAAATTTTCTATCATTATCAACGCTTCGTTGTAAATTTCTGTTGTAAAATCTATGTTTATATTGACATCTTCCTTGGATATATGACGTAAAATATCTTTAGCCATGCGTGTGATTTTTATTTTTCACAGAACTCTGTTGGAGTTGAAGAAGAGCAGGCGGTAAATATGATTGAAGCACGAACTTGATTTGGATGTGAAGTGTTTCACTTGTCATTAACGCCTACATCCCTGTGGCGGACGTTCTCCAATAACTTTCAAGCTTGACATGCACTGCATAAAGTGTTTTGTGTAATGCCGTTGACAACTCTCAATATCTGAAAAGACATAAGATCGGGCATCTTTATTAATAACATGCGAAGAAAGAAGCATTTATTTTGATTGAGATACACGGTGTCTGCCTATCGTAGTTTCTTTGAATATGAAAGAATGTACTTTAACTCGCTCTGCTCGCTAATATAATTAAAGCTGCAATCACTATTACTTATTTTGCTGATCCATGTTTATTGGGAGAAATATGTGGCAAAAAAATCTATTTTGTTCAGTGTAAAATATTGTATTACAGTTTGCTTAATGAGGACGAAGGACATTCTTTCTCCTAAGGAGGACAGTTCTACCGAAAGGAGGACACATGGCAACCCTATTGGTTGATAAATTAGGTAAAATAATCTATGGGCTAATCACTTTACAAAACAAATCGATTAAATTAAGCATGAAGTGAAATTCGACCATAAAATTGAGTAAATTGAGAATAAACCAGGTGAGACATTTGTACTTGTTTACTGCCAACGTTATGAAACATATGCAGCTAAAATTTTTTTTTAAAAAAAGTGTGTAAAAACCCGCCTGTGTTTGATTGCAACATTGTATCCAAATTTCAAAGGAATCGGTCCAGTACTTTAGGAGATTACCTATTTTGAACATACGAACATTTACATTTTTATTTATATAGAAGATAGATAAAAGTTAGATAGATTATATAGATAGAAGATAGATAGATAGATTAAGGAGGGATATATGTACCTCTCCAGTTTTTACATTCTCTTAGATCATCGTTCTTTGGATTTGTTATGGTTAAACCCTTTTTTCCATTTAGAAAGTATTTTTTTGTAACACATGCTTAAAAAATATGTAACTTTGTACTAGAATAAAATACAAGAAAAAACTGCTTTTCCGCACATATGACCACAAAATATTTTGTGCACGCGCTAGCACGCCGCCTGCATGTGAGATTTGTAGTTAAATCTATCCATATATCTATCTATATATAATATTTTTGTAGCACTAAAATATCAAAATAATAATTTAAATAACTTACCATATAGTAAAAACAACTTAAACACATTGCATCATTTGAATTGCAAGAAAAAACAATTCCTTTAGGTTTTCAAAGTTCACAATTTTGACAGCTCAGTTGGATTACTATGTGTTGTTTTAGTTGGATTCTTATGGTTATTTTTTCGAGGTAGTATAACTTACAACTTTTACACGAAGATGGCGCACTTTAATTATTTAAAAATCTTAAATTTGTTTATAACTTTGTTAAATAAATGATTAAATGAACAATTAAATAAATATTTATAAATTTTATGCACTTGTTACAAAAAATAGTGTGTATTACTAGTGCAAATGCGTTTTCCAATTTACTATTCCGTTATTATGTCCTTATTTCCTGCTTATAGTTGTAGGTTTGGATCTTATAATTTTATTTTTATTTATCCATTATAATTATTATTTATTAGCTGCGTTTTTTTCAATTAGGTCAGGGTCAAGATCAAGGTCTAGATCAAGTCCAATTTTTACATGCAAAAACAACAACAACATAACCCAGATATTTATCTGGGTCTAGATCAATGATCTGAAATATTTTGGTTACATGAAATTGCAAGAGATGGCGAAAACGTAGGTTTTGATTTTAATCCTCATTTTAATGTCAAAGAAAATTTATTCAAAATAAAAAAACTGACCGATATTTGTTTAAAATCAATTTCAATATGATTTCAATAAAATTTGTTTAAAATTAATTTTAAAACGATACATACAAACCACCGATATAAAATCCATATTTTTTAAAGATTAGATGTTTACAATTTTTTAATAATTATTAATTATTTAATTTAATTAATAATTATTTAAAGCACAACAATAAAATACAGTGTTGCAAAACGTTACTCGTAACGTAACGCAAAAACGAAATAACGAAATGAAATAGCGTTACTAGTAATAATTACGTTCATAACGTTTTAAAAATTAAACTACGTTACAATAACGTAAAACGTAACGATAACGTCAATATTTTATTTCGTTTTTCGGGTGACTTTTTTTATAATTATGTATATGAAAATCAAAACGGAAAAACCGGTTGAATAAAATCCAACTTATCTGTTCTTTATCAATTTTTGCGGACGCTTAAGCTACAGATTTTGGTAGTTCTAAAATTTTGTACAATTTTAAGTTTATTTTAAATAATTTCAAGTCTGTAGTAGCCGTTTCTGCATCACAGGTGGCCGAGAAATCAATCTGAAGATCTATTAAAAGCAACTCTAATAGTTATAAACAAACTCAGATTTGTGAAAACTCCTGATAAGATTGTTAAGTTTTGGTAAAAATTAATTATTTTTAATTTGAAATGATTTCAAAATATTCGTCGGAGTGACGTGAATAATCCATTGTATAATTCTTTAATTTTAATTACGTCAGTTACATATCTACGCCCGTTGATGATCTCCACGAGATCGAAACTATACTATACTAGGTCATTCAATAAGTCCGTAGGATGACACATAGATGGCGTTACTAGAATTTTTTCCATATGATTTTTATTTAGTACTAACCTTCAAACGATACGTGTATAAATTTGACAGCAATCTGACTATTTATTCGTGAGTTATAGCATTTTGTGTGAAGCAACTTTTGTTTTTGAAAAAAAATGGAAAAAAGTGAATTTCGAATTTTAATAAAGCATTGCTTTTTGATGAAAAAAAATACAGTGGAAACCAAACAATGGCTTGATAAACATTATCTAAACTCTGCTCCATCGAGACAAATGGTAGAGAAGTGGATGGCTGAATTTAAATGTGGTCGTACCAGCACAAAAGATGCAGAGCGCAGTGGACGCCCAAATGAGGCTGTTATTCCAGAAAACATCAAAAAAATCCACAAATTGGTTATGAACGATCGCAAATTGAAGGTGCACGAGCTAGCTGACATTGTAAAGGTAGCAAATGGTAGTGTTTTTACCATTTTACACGAATATTTGGGTATGCGAAGGCTCTGTGCAATTTGGCTGCCGCGTGAGCTCATAGTCGCCAAAAAACAACAACGAATCGATGCTTCAGAGGAGTCTTTAGCGGGAATGGAATGGAAAATGGAATTCTATCGTCGATATGTAACAATGTATGAGACATGGCTTCACAATTACACAACAGAATCCAATAGACAGTCAGCTGAGTGGACAGCAGTCGACGAACCGAATCCAAAGCGAGCAAAGACGCAACAGTCGGCCGGTAAGGTGATGGCGTCTGTATTTTGGGATACGAACGGAATAATATTCATCGACTATCTCCAAAAAGGAACCACCATCAACAGCGAGTATTACTGTGAACTTTTGGATCGATTGAAGGCTGAAATCGCAAAGAAACGGCCACATTTGCAAAAGAAAAAAGTGTTGTTTCACCAAGATAATGCACCGTGTCACAGATCGATGAAAACGATGGCAAAATTGAATGAATTGGGCTTTGAATTGCTTACCCACCCACCATATTCTCCAGATTTAGCCCCCAGCGACTTTTTCCTGTTTTCAGATCTCAAGAGAATGCTTGCTGGAAAGAAATTTAAGTCCAATGATGAAGTAATCGCTGAAACTGAGGCCTATTTTGACGAGAAAGAGAAATCGTACTA
Source organism: Diogma glabrata (assembly GCA_963693315.1). Lineage (NCBI taxonomy): Eukaryota > Metazoa > Arthropoda > Insecta > Diptera > Cylindrotomidae > Diogma > Diogma glabrata. The sequence goes on from OY856186.1 coordinate 263,570,651, forward strand.
TAAAAGTGGTATAGAAAAGTTGGAAAATCGCTATACTCGTTGTATCGCCCTCGAAGGCAACTATGTTGAATAAAAAAATCGAGTTTTGTCAAAATGTTGTTTTTTTCTTACTTATCCTACGGACTTATTGAACGACTGTTAATAGTGTGAACTATAAAAAATATGCTTGCTTAAAAATTTTTAAATTATTGTTTTTTAATTGTTTTTTATATATAACAATAGTGAATAATAAAAGGGGTCGTAATTAAAATTAAAGGATTTGAAATGAGTCAAATTTTTTTAATGTATTTAATTATTTAGTTTTATTTTACTATGATTTTTTAAAATTAATAATTTTATAATTGTTCATCAGAGATTTTTGATTTTTGTACATTTAAGTATAATGTTATAGTTACGTTATTTTAAAATTAAATGTAATGTTTAAAAGTAATCTTTTAAACATTACATTTAATTTTAAAATAACGTAATTATAACGTTATAACATAATAAAAAATAATATTTTTCTGTTTCATAACGAAATAACGTACCGAAAAAATAAATATACTGTTATAAAAACGGAACGCATAACGTTACGAATTTTTTTTTCGTTTTGCAACACTGATAAAATATGCTCCTTCATAAACTTTACTGATCTGACATTTATCAAAATGCAGCTTTGACATTTTTTTTCGCAATTCTGAAACTCAGTGTTGCCAACAATTTAAAATATAATATTTTTTTTTCTGTGTGACCCAAATCGTTTTTTTTTCAAACCTTGATCTTGACCCGAATGCAAAAAAACGCAGATATTATATATGACAGCTCAAAACCAAGGATGATAAATAAGTTGTAAATTTGTGTGCGTTGTTACTAACCAAATAAAATATAAATTAATTTAAAAATTTTTTGCCTTAGTTTTATTTTAATTTAACCCAATGAAATTCTCTTAAATGTAATGAGTACTGACTAATGACATCATTCAATTTCACCAATAAAATTTGAATTATACTAATAACAAATAGTAATACGTCCGTCCTACTGGGATATTAAAAAATATCAAATAATTTTTGAAACAATTAACTGATATCGCAGTAGGCCAACGTATAATTCATAAAATATATATAAAAAAATGAAAAATGGCAAAAAATTTTCTAAACGAATTCCCCTCGTTCGTTGATAAATTATCATAATTTTTTGGAAAATTCCTCAAGCAAGTAGTATTGATAATAGCCCTCTGCCTACGGCCTCGTGCTATTATCAATACACTTGCTTTCGAAATTTTTGGCAAAAAATTATTTTGAATTATCACCGCCCTTGGGAAATTACTACTGATAAAAGTTTTCGACGAGAATTTTTAGGAATCTGACGTATTACTGATTAAAGCCTTTAATGACAGAAAATTCTGTTGGCACAAAAGGAGTAGTAGTGACCGATTACCTTTTTAGTATATGGATGGAAATACACCAATGCATTTTAAACTATGTAGGGTTTGAAGCAAACCGTTCCGCGAACAAGTTAACGTTCCTAGCAGGATTATTGACGGAAAAATCAGGGCCCATTGCACGAAGAATATAACAAAGATCAGAGACTGACGTCGTTGAAAGTAAAGGAACTAGAACCTCAAGGCTCTGAGCTATCAAGACTTCAGTATGTCAAGTATGTGTTAAGGGTTTTATATATATTTTTTAGAAGAAGGCTGTTATGATGAAATGGTTTTTAGTTGTTGGCAGAGAGGTATAATAATGTTACGGTTTTAACGAAAGCATAACAAAATAGAACATAAAATTCTATTTAATTCAACGTAAGTGAAGGCAAACTGTACAAAATTACGAAATAAAATTCGTAATGATCATCATCATCAGTGATCATAAGACGCATATAATTGTTGTTGTTTTTCTTAGAAAGGTCAAAAATAATTTTTTTTGTGGATATGTTTTCTATAAACTTTTTTTACAGTTGGCTCACAGATACACATTATTCGTTATTTTGTTTTATGGAACATTCCCGATAAAAGAAGGTTAGAATAATATCGATTTTTCTAGATTTTATGAAATAGTATTTAAGCATGTATTTTTAGGCAGAATGAATCAATTGTAAACGAAACGCTGTATCGTGCAAATAAAACCGTGCAAATAGAAGAAGTTATTTTTAAATTTAATTGTGAATAAAGTTTAAGTTTTATTAAGTATACTTAATAAAACCTGGTGTTTGGGCTTACTAATCATTGATCGAATCCAGGAAGAAATTTTGGAATTGCGTTTATCAAATTGAGAGTAAGGTAAAATTGAAGTAAGGTTGAAAAACGTAACAATAACAACAATAGAATTCTTTGTAAAGAAACTATAATGGTACCAGCATTTTATTTCAGTTAAGTGCAATGTAAAAAAACAGTAAGGGTAAGATTTTCAAACTTTTCACATGATTTTAATTTGCTTAAGTCTTTCAAACTGTAGTAATTTTCATTCCAACACGACCGGCGTTATCAAAATGTATAATAACTGAATGAAAATTATTTAACAAAAACTGACCTCAAAAATCAATGTAGGATGGTGTAGATCAGAGTCGTCCAATCCGCAGCCCGTGGACTGCTTGTAACCTACTATATTTTATATTTAGCCCGCTTCTACAACCTCTTCCATATTGAATATGATTTCTTTCTTCTTTAGCAAGACAAGGAAATTTGCCTTCCTTGTCCTCCTGAGACATATAACTAAGTCTATTGAGTTATATGAAGTAATTAAAGCAACATTATTACGGTTTTCTTTGACGGTTTGTAACATGTCTGGCAGAGTCACTGATGTTGGTATGATAGGAAAGCAGCCAGCTATGGTGGGTTTCCTAACAGCAAGCAAGAGCTTTAAAAATAGAAAATGTCATGAATGTTGTTACTAAGACCATAAATTTTGTTGGCTCAAGCTTGCTAAGCCATCGCCATATTCCAGACTTTCTGAAAAATATTGATGCAAGTTATGGAGATGTTATACTTACTTTATTTCAATAAGAGATTTTGAAGAGATTTTATGATTCAAAAAGTGAAATAAAATACTTTTTAGAGTCAAAGGAAAAGAATGCATGTTACTCAATTGTAAGACCAAAATTTTCAATATTTTGTACGCCATTTTCTGCTGATGTAAATATTTTACCTCGATTTGCAATTGGAATGTATAGAACTGCGCAATCAAAAATGCAACTGAAAGAAAAAATTTTATCCACGACTGCTGTAGAATATATGCATTTCATGTGTGTGTCTTCCATTATAATGTTATACATTCTCTAAACTGTTGTAGAATATTACCGTTCGTCAAATATTCCATAGTTCGTTAAATATTCCCCTAATAAAATCAAATTTTAACATTTTTGGGTATAATAAGATCAAAAGGCTAGAATGAGAACAATATATAAAATATAAAATTTAAAGTGAAAATGTTTTTCTATAATGATGTATTTTTTAAGGTTGATAAAAATTTTAGAAGGCAAACTGGAAATTATTGAAAATATTTGCAGTCGTGGATAAAATAGCATCTTGTGTTCGTATAGGTTGATGGCAATTCTTCGAATGTTTCGTTCCGTAAACTTCATCCTCGTGAAGAATTGCCATCAACTCATACAATAATGTACTATTCTACACTGAATCTTTACGACTTTTACAAATTGTTTGATTTAAAATGTTATTCTATTTCTATTTTTGTTATTTGATTTAAATTTGAAGCCAGCTTATAAGACCATTGGTATAAATGTATAAAGATCAATAAATTTTTGAATGTATTACTTTAGAAGTTTTTGTGTCATACGAATTTCTTGAGCAAACAACAAATTTTGTATACAAATGCAAAAAGTGTTTAGAAATTTGTGGATTGACGTGTTGCACTCATGCATCTTATTTTTATAGACAAAATTATTATAATCTGGTTTTTCTTGTTTTTCATTTAAATAAGGATGTTTATTGAAATCATGTGATGAAAGTATAATAAAAAGAAACAAAAGATAGATAATTGTAGCTATAAATCGGATCAAATTGTGTGATCGATAATTATGTAAATTTATTTATTTATTAGTCAAATAAAGACTTAAGTTAATACATTTTATGGACTAAAATATTGTTTATATTCTATTATTGCACTTCATGTTTAACTTGTCAATCATGAATGAAGCGTTTTCATTTTTCTTAAAATACTATGTTTAAAATTTGTCCTGCTCACTTGCGGGTCATAAAAATCACTGTATTTATTAAAGTTTCTTATGCATCCATTTAGTGGATTGTGCATAGAGTAGTCAGTTTTATGAAGCTCTTCAACTAAAGGTCGCCTAAATCTAGTATCATGTGTATGTAAATTGGGTACCATTTTATTACACAAATCGGGACATCTTTAAATCAAATCGATACACATTGTGAAAATTTTTGTAATTTTGTGGTTATAAAAAAATATATTGAGAAATAAAGTAAAGTAAAAAAATATTATTTTATTCGAGATATATACATGAATACATGATGAATTTTTATCATCTCAATAAACAAAAATGACATTAGCATTATTTGAAGATATTTTTAATATAACAGATATGGATCCGGAAGGTAAAAAGTTTGATCGTGTTAGTCGATTACCTTGTGAATCCGAATCCTTTTAAATGGATTTAAAACTGGTTATAAATTGTCCCTTGACAGATTTTTATTTTGCTATGCGGTACAGAAATAGTTAAAGGTTGGACAGCTATGGTGTAGATTCAATAATAAACATAGGAAAAAATCTTCAGTTCCACTTTACAAATTTTGTTGTTCAATTATATATTTAAATCGCATATGAATTCAATTGACATAGAATTTAATTATACATTTATATGTATCTCTTGATTATAACTTTTTTCCAATTAAAATCACCATCAACAATAACGTTGAGCTCATTTTCTTCTTATTTGAATTGAATTAAACTAAAACAGAAACAAAACGAAGACCAAAGACCACCTACACAATTAAGTGATCATCCACAGTCCACACACTGATTCAAAAAGCACCGTTAATTTTATAAACTTTTAATTTAAATTTAAAATCAACTTAAATAGAAAATCAAAATCATTAAGATAATTAAATGTAAACAGTTAAAAGGTGGGTTTCCATTTATAACAAGAAAAAAAAATAATTTATGGAAATGTAATGTGTTGAAAGGTGAATATAAAGTTTCGATCTCTCACATATTTTAAAATAAAAGCAAATTTAATGAAAACTAGTGAATACTAATATCTCTTTCTAGGTAAATATTTAGGTCATATAACTCATATTTTCTGCATTAATACAATAATTAGGGTTTTATTAAAAAAAAATTCCAGAGCAGATGTTTATCAATGTCCGAATCATTTAGTGGAAGTAATTTTAAATAATATATTGTTATATGTCTCTGTACAGTCGTAGAGTCAAATGTAAACAAATTGTAGTTCATTTGGAGAAAATACTTTTAAATGATCAAAATATATAAATTTTGTATATCCATTGTATCTATTTGATTTTAAAACTAGGGGATTTTAAATCTGTGTTTCATATAATATTATATGAGGAAATTTGTTATTTCCGCAATTTTATAGTCAATTGAATGCAATCAGATATATATATATTTTAACAAAAATTGTTCATATTCAAGAAAGGAATGACAATTTTGCAATAAATTTGTAAAGATAGGCAGAACCTTGGTCACTGAGCTCACATGTAACAGCATAAAGCATTGTTCCTTGATTTTGCAGAACTTCCTAGATGATGAGTTCTTAGTTTTTTGTTTTTGATTCTTGATTATCGTCACTTGACTTTAGTTTGGAGGATCTCAGTTTTTGGTTACTACCCTTGGTTTTGGCTTGATTCTATAATATATGTCTGTCTGTAACCTTGGCCCCCAATATTTCTTCAATTATGATTTGAGATACAAAAAAAACAATTATTTTGATTGGATTATGAAAATTTTGAATTGAAAGCTTGCTTTGATAAAAATTTCTATACTTAATAGAATTTAAACATATACAAATGTTTACTTACTTTTACTTTTACTTTTTTGGACGTTACTATGACAACATTTTGGTTAAAAAGTGACACTTTAAGACGCAAATCACAGTAATAAAGGTTATGGTTAATTCATACGAAAAAAGGCATGTTTTTATGAATTTTTTTTGACGACACAGTTAAAATCTCTTTATTAAAACCAATAGTACATTAAAGTATGACATTTGAAGAATATTGTATAAAAATATCAGATTTCAGGAAGAAATATTAAAAAACACGGCAATGGCAGCAATTATTCGGACGTATCTCGGAAAAAAGTAGAATTGCGGTGCCCCTCATAACTTAGTGCTGGATCATTCGAAATCAAAAAATCAAAGTTCATTCGTTAGATAATAGTTTTCCCCAGGTAACGCTGGCAAGGCTTTTTGAAATTTTAATTTTTTACTTTTTTTGAACACTTTGAAGGGGAAAACGCGATTTTTTGCGAAAAAAATCGACTAATTTCGTCGCTTTAATAATGAAACAACGTATGCTATTTATACGTTGTTTTTATATAATAGGCGCGCTGCATTCCCCATAAGGGTATCTTTGAATTGGCATTTTTACATTTTCGAATTATTTTATGACTGGGGGTAAGAATTAATAAATTATAAATTAACGTCCATGCAAATGCATGCGCACATCAAACTTTAAACTCAAATATCTCGAAACTATACTTTTGCGTATACGTCATTTCATTATTAAAGCGACGATTTGTTATTGTAAAATAAAAGTTATTAACAAAATTTGCAAAAACTCTCCAGCGTTACCCCGTAAATTATGTACAGAAATAGTGTTCAAAATTTCAAAAGGATCGGTGCAGTAGTTTGGAAGTTATGAGGGGCACCGACTTTGAAAACGTGAGTTGTGGTGAAAACGCTTTAAAGTTTTGGACAATAAAAAATCTGGTAGAAAACATTCATATAAGAAAATTTAAAAATACTCGTAACTTCGTCAATTTTGCTCCAATCGACTTGAAATTTTGACACAATATTCTTAAAATATTATGCATTCATTTAAAAACATAAAAAAATTTAACACCTTACCACCGTTATAGCACTTAGCCGAAAATTATCATATATATTTCTTAGGACAAAAATTAAATTAATAAATGCAAAACACAAATCAAAGTTTGCATTAATTCACGAATATTTTTTAATATTATGAAAGAATAAATTAAATTCCGACTCGTTCTAAAATCCACCTTATTTTGTTCTAGTGAATGGTTTGCTCGATATTTTTTTTGTGGCGTTCATGCTCCATGTAGGAGCGTTGCTAAGCTGATTAGCTTGGCAACGCTCCTGCATGGAGCATGAACGTCACAAAAAAATATTGAACAAACCATTCACAATCAGTTTCGAATATGCACCACGGTCATTCGCAACAGCGACATAATTACCATGGCAGCCGATTTTTTTTAAAGTTGTTTATTACGTCCGTCTCTCATTGTAGTCATGGTCTACCTCGTGGTCGCCCACTCCCTGGGGTACTAACGTACATTTTTTAATCATTCCAGACCGTGAGTCGGCTCGAAGAACATGCCGAAGAACATGGTTTGTTCGATATAGTTCTGGAAATTTTGATGTTAAATATGCACCTTGCTCTAGTCAGCCAGTCACTGACAAAGCCGATGAAATTTCGCAACTATTTGGACTAGATTGTCATGCAAGTTGTCAGGATATAGCGCACACACTAAACATCACCATATGACAGTTTGGAATCATTTTAAAAAGACTGGGACCGCAAACAAGCTCGATGTTTGAGTGCCGCAAGAATGAATGAAGTCGAGACATTTCTGAAGCAAATCATCACGGGTCAAAGGTTATTTTGAATATTTTATATATTTCAGTTTGTTAGATCATCTTCAGGAGTATTCTCGGTTTAACACACCGAAATATGTATAAGGTATGCAACATAACCTTTGGTTTTTTATTAATTAACTATTAAAGTTACTAGAGTGCTAAACGTGTAATGTTTTACAATATTACACGCAAACGATCACGATCAAACGTGGTGAACCACAAACGACTTCGAAACAAAAATTGACGGCTAACTATAGGTGATGCCGTGTGTCTGCTAGTATTCGAAGACTAATTTTCATTATGAGCTCCTACCTCCTGTCCAAACGATCAATTCGGGTTTCTAATATAAAAAATTAATAAATTAGCAATACAAACAAAGGGACCAGACCATCGGCCAATCGTAAGAGTACTGTCTTCCATAATTGCAGACCACACAGATCTGTGATGGCCAACCATAACTTGGCTAATTCTACACCGATGGAATTATGAAACTACTGAAAACATGGCAAAAATTTTTAAATAATAATAGCACGTATGTACTTTTTTAAAATTGATTTCCGATATTGAAACATTTCATTCTAAAAATGAACAAATAATGACGGCTACTTTTTATATCACCTTTATGTTTAAGAGGACTGAGCACATTACAAAACACTTTTTAAATTCAAATTCGAATGATATTTATTTAATTACGAATTTGCCATAAAATAACCAATTTCAAGTTTCATTACCTTTTTATTACTTTTTCGGTATTTTGCATATTAAAAAAAATAATAAATTTTATGACAAATATTATATTAATAAAAGAAAAAGCGAGAAGAATAAAGTATTAATCGAAATCAATTTAAATTTGTTGAAGTTCTTTTATAATTGTGATTTTATTTTTGTGTAACAGCTTCAAATGCAGATGCTATTCTGGTCTTTGATATGTTATACATCACAAAAGGCAAATTTGTATCCATAATTTATGAACCGTCGACCATTCGTGCACTATTTTGGATGTAGAAAATATTTCGGTTTTACTGGAGATTTGTGGGAGGGACAAGTAAAAAGTAACACCACTTATAGCATGATGATGCAACTGTTACAGGTAGAACATTCTTTAAATTTCGAATTGCCGATGATAATTGACCGATCACAATACAAGAGCTAGAATCAAAAATTAATTAATTAATTAATGAATGGCGAAATTAAAACCATAAGAAAAAGTGATATTGTTTTTTATTTTAATATCAGCTAGGGGTCACCCATGTAATAGAGACAGACACACAGAGTAACTTAAATATTTTAGTATGAAGTATAAAAATGACTCTAGCTAGATCAACAGTTCGATATTTACACCATGCTTCTTTGTGGAAGGGGTGGAAGTAAGGCAATGAGAGCTGAAACTGTAATCTATACGCTATACCATTATCATGTTTCAGTGGAGCGAGTTGAGAGTGTTTTAATCCACGCTCTAACAAACCGAAAACATTTGATTTGATTTTAAATTTGGTCACCACTAAACAATTATCCACCTCCAAAAGCGTTCTCCATAAAAACATCAGACAAACAAAAAATCAAATAAATCAAAAAAAAATATATTTAAAAATCACTTTGAAAATAAGATCAATGGCCGCCCATCTGGATTAAATTGAAAAAAAAAAAGTTTAGTTGCTTAATTTCTTTTGAAAGAAAGAAAAAAATATTATTTCATCATAACCATGATCATGAGAAGCCGGTCCGGATGTAGATTTGTATGGTTTCAAAGAGATAAAATAATTTATAATTGAATCTTATTTGTACATTATTTTATTTGTTGTTGTTGTTGGTTTTTTCTTATTGAGAATGTCGCGTTTTTGTTTATTCATAATTTTTTTCCCGGTAAATTTTTTTTTTTTTTTGTTGAACGTAATCGATCTTTTGTTAGTTTTAATCAATAATGTATTATTGGTAATGGGAATCCTCTATAGGTTTGTTTTATTTAGGAATGTTTTCACTTCCTGTGGTTTTAAATTTATTTGTTAATTGAAATATTTTCAGTTTACATCAATATAGTTAACTTTTTATTGCTTCTAATTCAAATTTATGATATACCTGATCTAAGAATTTTTATCGAAAAAAAATTAATTTCTCACATCGATGATTTTCGTGTTTTTTTTTAATAAATAATTATTAATCGCAAAATTATCTTTTTGCTTGAAAGATTACAAGTTACATAAAGAATAAATATAAATAGAAATTGATTACCAATATTGATTGATGACAACTAGAAATATAGATCACCAACGTCCAAAATTCATAAAATCAATCTCCTTCCACTCTTCATGAAAATATATTGAATTCAATTTCCACAAAAATAATTGCTGTTATTATAAACTTAATTAATTTAATCTTATTTTTTAATTTAATTAAATTGGCTGAATGACAATAAAATTCTAATAAATCTCTCTCTTACTACACCACAATCTTTTCGAAAACAAAGGCAAACAAAAAATTACAATACGTAATCTCAATTTTCCAACAAATCAACCATTTCCCCTTCTATAAAAATACGATTTTTTTATTTTTATTTTCAATCCTTCTAATATTTAAAATCATTGGATTTTTGGTGTTGACAATGAAATATTCGAAACTTTATACTATATTTGTTTTTTGGAGCTATATTTAAAGGAAAAAATAATTTGATATTCCACTTTTAACATACGACTGGAACATGCAACAACAAAATTCCAATAACCGAAACCCAACTCCAGCACCCAGCATTTAACATCCAACATCTAACATCCAACATCTAAAATCCAACATACAACATCTAATATCAAAAACAATCAACATCTAACATCCAAAATTCTACATCCAACATTAAACAATCTTCATTCAACATCCAACATCCAACCTCCAACATCCACCGTCCAACATCCAACATTCAACATCCAACATCCAACATCCAATATCGAACATCCAACATCCAACGTCCAACATTCAACATCCAACATCCAACATCCAATATCCAATATCCAACATCCAACATCGAACATCCAACATTCAACTTCCAACATCTAACATCCAACATTTAATATCCAACATTCAACATCTATATCCTATATCCAACATCCAATATGTTGGAAGTTTTATGTTGGATTTTAGATGTTGGCTGTTCCATCATCAAAAATTCAACATCCAACATAAAAACTTCCAACATTCATCATCCAACATCTAACACCCAACGTCCAAAATCCAACATTCAACATGCAACATCGACATACAACATCCAACATTCAACTTCCAACATCAAACATCCAACGTCCAACAGCCAGCATCCAACATCCAACATACAACATACAACATCCAACATCCAAAATCCAAAATCCAAAATCCAAAATCCAATATCCAACATCTAACGTCCAACATTCAACATCGAAGATCCAACCTCCATATTCCTACATAAAATATCTAACACCCAATATTGAATATCCTACATCGAATACCCAACATTCGGCGTACAATATCTTACATTTAACATCTAACACTCAATATGAGGCCCAGGGAATGCTACTTCCTATTTGGTACTAGTGATAGACAACATAGAGTATATATAGTATTTTAGACATATGAGTTTGCGTTGGGCTTAGGATTTCCGACATGTTGAAATTAAAATTCATAGACATATCAACTTCAACATGCCCAAACATTAATTCAACCACACCATAAATTAAATTTAACACAACACAAAACAACATAAAAATCTATTAAAACTCCTTTCCCTAAAATACCCTAACCCCCGCCCTCAAACAAAATATAATAATAATAATCAGAATAAATACCCTCAAAAAACGAAATTTTTTTTCAATTTTTCCATTCAACTTTCAAATATAATAAATTTTCTTTTATATTTTTCGTTATTTTTGAAAAATCTAAAACCGTCTCCTCGTATCACCATCATCAACAACATCATCGTTTTACATTTGAAAATAAAATTTATTTTCCCCTTCCTGAATGAAAATTAAAACCAAAAAAAAAATTTTTACATGGAAATTCATTTTTCCATTTTCATTTTTGTTTTTTTTTTCCAAATTTTTTAAAACAAAATCAAAATAAATTATGGCGAGCTGTTAGCTACTGGCTCGAGTTCTATGTATTTGCCCGACACAATAAAGAATTTGTGTTCTTCCAAAAATTGGATTTTCATTTTCTTTTTTTTATTTATTTTTTGAAAACAGAAACATTTCTTTTCTTTTTTTGTGTTTATATTGTAAATTTTGTGTATGTTAAATGGGAGAGACATGGGAAGATTGTTGGGGTTGTTTGGGTTTTTATTTAAATTAGAGTGTTTTTGATTGTTACGATTCTAGGAATGGGGTTGATGAACAAAATAAGAATTAAATGAATAATGACGGTGATTGTTTGGGAGAATGGAGAAGGTAATTAAAAACTTAATTGCGTTGGTGATTTTTTTTTCATTTTATGCTTTGTTGTATTTTTTTTGGATGAAATAGAAAAGATAAATATTTTGGAATGTTTTCATCGTTTGATGTTATTAAACTAAGAGAACTAGTATGGTTTGCCTAACAGTATATATGAGTGGGTTTATAAGAAATATTAGAATTGGTTAGACTAGAATCTCGATTTTAAAATATTAGCGTGTATTTTATTTGATCAGCTCATTAATCATCTGTCCCAAGGAAAACCCTAGTGTTTGCATTTTTGTCCGCATTTAAAACATTTGCTTGTATCAGACTTAGTTCTGGTGATTTAAGTAGGCGTTTTTATAACATCCAAGATCGCCCATTCAACATCCAACATACAACATCCAACATCCAACATCCAACATCCAACATCCAACATCCAACATCCAACATCCAACATCCAACATCCAACATCCAACATCCAACATCCAACATTCAACATCCAACATCCAACATCCAACATCCAACATCCAACATCCAACATCCAACATCCAACATCCAACATCCAACATCCAACATCTAACATCCAACATCCAACATCCAACATCCAACATCCAACATCCAACATCCAACATCCAACATCCAACATCCAACATCCAACATCCAACAACCAACATCCAATATCCAACATCCAACATTCAACATCCAACATTCAACAGACATCCAACATGCAACATCCAAAATCCAACATCATACATCCAACATCCAACATCATACATCCAATAACCAACATCCAATATCCAACATACAACATCAAACATCCACTATCCAACAATTAACATCCCACATCCAACATCCAACATCCAACATCCAACATCCAACATCCAACATCCAACATCCAACATCCAACATCCAACATCCAACATCCAACATCCAACATCCAACTTCCAACATCCAACATCAGACATCCAACATCCAACATCCAACATCCAACATCCAACATCCAACATCCAACATCCAACATCCAACATCCAACATCCAACATCCAACATCCAACATCCAACATCCAACATCCAACATCCAACATCTAACATCCAATATCCAACATCCAACATCCAACATCCAACATCCAACATCCAACATCCAACCTCCAACATCCAACATCCAACATCCAACATCCAACATCCAACATCCAACATCCAACATCCAACATTCAACATCCAACATCCAACATCCAACATCCAACATCCGACATCCAACATCCAACATCCAGCATCCAGCATCCAACATCCAACATCCAACATCCAACATCCAACATCCAACATCCAACATCCAACATCCAACATCCAACATCCAACATCCAACATCCAACAACCAACATCCAATATCCAACATCCAACATTCAACATCCAACATTCAACAAACATCCAACATGCAACATCCAAAATCTAACATCCTACATCCAACATCCAACATCATACATCCAATAACCAACATCCAATATCCAACATACAACATCCAACATCCACTATCCAACAATTAACATCCCACATCCAACATCCAACATCCAACATCCAACATCCAACATCCAACATCCAACATCCAACATCCAACATCCAACTTCCAACATCCAACATCCAACATCCAACATCCAACATCCAACATCCAACATCCAACATCCAACATCTAACATCCAACATCTAACATCCAATATCCAACATCCAACATCCAACATCCAACATCCAACATCCAACATCCAACATCCAACATCCAACATCCAACATCCAACATCCAACCTCCAACATCCAACATCCAACATCCAACATCCAACATCCAACATCCAACATCCAACATCCAACATCCAACATCCAACATCCAACATCCAACATCCAACATCCTACATCCAACATCCAACATCCAACATCCAACATCCAACATCTAACATCCAACATCCAACATCCAACATCCAACATCCAACATCCAACATCCAACATCCAACATCCAACATCCAACATCCACATCCCACATCCATCATCCAACATCCAACATGCAACATCCAACATCCAACATCCAACATCCAACATCCAACATCCAACATCCAACATCCAATATCCAACATCCAACATCCAACATGCAACATCCAACATCCAACATCCAACATCCAACATGCAACATCCAACATCAAATATCCAACATTCAACATCCAACATCCAACATCCAACATCCAACATCCAACATCCAACATCCAACATCCAACATCCAACATCCAACATCCAACATCCAACTTCCAACATCCAACATCCAACATACAACATCCAACATCCAACATCCAATATCCAACATCCAACATCCAACATCCAACATCCAACATCCAACATCCAACATCCAACATCCAACATCCAACATCCAACATCGAACATCCAACATCCAACATACAACATCCTACATCCAACATCCAACTGCAACATCCTACATCCAATATCAAACATCCAACAGCAAACATCCCACATCCAACATCCAACATTCAACATCCAACATCCTACATCCTACATCCAATATCCAACATCCAACATCCAACATCCAACATCCAACATCCAACATCCAACATCCAACATCCAACATCCAACATCCAACATCCAACATCTAACATCCAACATCCAACATCCAACATCCAACATCCAACATCCAACATCCAACATCCAACATCCAACATCCAACATCCAACATCCAACATTCAACATCCAACACCCAACATTCAACATCTTACATCTAACATCTAACATCTAACATCTAACATCTAACATCTAACATCTAACATCTAACATCTAACATCTAACATCTAACATCTAACATCTAACATCTAACATCTAACATCTAACATCTAACATCTAACATCTAACATCTAACATCTAACATCTAACATCTAACATCTAACATCTAACATCTAACATCTAACATCTAACATCTAACATCTAACATCTAACATCTAACATCTAACATCTAACATCTAACATCTAACATCGAACATCTAACATCTAACATCTAACATCTAACATCTAACATCTAACATCTAACATCTAACATCTAACATCTAACATCTAACATCTAACATCTAACATCTAACATCTAACATCTAACATCTAACATCTAACATCTAACATCTAACATCTAACATCTAACATCTAACATCTAACATCTAGCATCTAACATCTAACATCTAACATCTAACATCTAACATCTAACATCTAACATCTAACATCTAACATCTAACATCTAACATCTAACATCTAACATCTAACATCTAACATCTAACATCTAACATCTAACATCTAACATCTAACATCTAACATCTTACATCTAACATCTAACATCTAACACCTAACATCTAACATCTAACATCTAACATCTAACATCTAACATCTAACATCTAACATCTAACATCTAACATCCAACATTCAACATCCCACATCCAACCTTGTAATGAACACCGATTCTGCTAGTGAGCCACTAACGGGAAGTAAACGGGGAGACTGCGTGCCGAGATGAGTTGTAATACGGAAATCTCAGTCTCGTGAGTTCAAGTGGGGATATCTCCTCTTGTCCAGCACAAATGAACAGGAATGCACGCAAAAGACACAGTGTAAACGGAATTTTAAAAAAACGGAGTCAAGAAAAGCAACGGTGACGCCCCCAAAAGTTGAAGAAGCCAAGTTCATCACATCATCACCAATACTAGTACAATTAATACATTGAAAAATATAAGAAAATGAGTCACTCACCCCATAATGATTCCGGATCCAACTCTTCATCCTTCGAAAAGTTAATTAATCTATCATCTTCACGAACTAATCATATTAGAAACATACTAGATGATTAAGCACACAGGATGTTGAATTGTTGACAATAGTTGAAATATGGTAAAATCATTTTAATTGATGTAACAACACTTGATGTCGGCGATTATTGAAATTTGGTAAAACTACAATAATTGATGTAACACAAAACTTGATTTTTGCGATTGTTGAAATTAGGTAAAATTACAATAATTGATGTAACAAAACTTGATATTAGCGGTTGTTGAAATTTAGTAAAATTACAATAATGGATGTAACAAGGTTATGGTGGTAATTGTTGAAATTTGATAAAATTAGATTAATTGTTGTAACGAAAGTTGATGTCGGATATTGTTAAAATTTGGCAAAACTAAAACAACGGATGCAACTAGATGATGGCGGCAACTGTTGAGACTTGTCCAAAACTATAATAACACTAGTTTACAAGAAAAATCTCCCGAAATAAAACTCAACTTTTCTTATAGATTTGGACCTCCTGAATACGAATTTCATATTCATTTTTTTTTTGGTTAGCTCTTGTTTTTGAGATATTCACGAAAAACCAAATTTTTTGGTGATCAAAAATGTGGTTTCGGTTTTTGGGTCTCATATTTTACAAAACAAACAAATTAAATATATTAATAAAACAAGTGCATAGTAAATATGCCAAAAAACATTTTGAGTTATATTTTGTAAAAATCCGTTAAGGATTCTGGAAGTTACAGTCGAAAAAAGTTGAAAAAATACGAAAAATTCACGTTTTTTTTAAATTTATCTATTTTAAACACCATAAATTTTGAACAAATAAAGACTCTAATTTTTTTTAATTTTTTGGAGCCTATAGTAGTTTCAATTTTCTTTCTTTTAAGGTAAAAGATACGAATATTGGTGCAGTTTGCACCAAGTTATTCAAGTTTTCCCAAAAAAAGTCAAAACTCAAAATTTGGAAAAAATAGTTTTTTACTTAATTTATTGTGCCATAAATAATAATTTTAAATGTTCAGTCGTTCTCAAACATCAGTAAAGAATTATTTTAAAACAGTAAAGTATAATTTCCATTTTTGTTTTCGAAGTTGGGAATTGGATCGATATGAGACGTATATAGAACAATATAAACAAAAGATAATGTATTGTGAGGAGAGGCAAAACATCATAACATCAGAACTATTTAAGTTAGTTCAAGCACCATAAAGTTAAGCCCTTATTTATGTCTATTAATACCTGTAAGGTTTGTTTCTTTTCTGTTTTTGGTTTTTTGATAATGCAAATTTTTTTCTATCACCGCCCACCTTGTGTTACTCCTTACGTTTATGATCATTTTAAGTTTAATTTATGAAAGCAATTACTTCTCCTTTTTAATAGTTTTTCGGTTTTGCCAACTTTTGTTTAATTAGTTTAATTTCTTTTTAAGTAGATAGTTGTCGTATGATTAGTTGCAAGTATAATCTCTCTGAGGATAAATTTAATTCCAAACATTCAAGTGAAAATATTAATTAAAAACGAAAAAATATTACAAATATAAATTTTAAATAGTGTATTATTTTTAAAAATCAATAAATCAATAGTGATAGGCAGCTATAAGCAAAGCAACATAAATTGTTAGTAAAGGGTAAGGTCAAGTTTATTTAAATGGCGTCGTCAAGAAGTTTCAAGTGGAAAAATTAGCCCAAATTCATTTTGTTTTATTTGTGGAAGTTACGTAATACATACTGCTAAAAGAATCACCCCATTTATAAGAACTGCCTATCTTCATTACTAACTGATATTTTCCAACTCCTAAAATAAATCCGAGGTGGGAGGAGCTAGATCATGTCAAAAAACTTCACAAAAAATCTCAATTTCGAGAAAAACCATATAAAAATAAAATACATCTTTTGTCCAAAAAAGACATTTCATAATCAACTAACTGATATTTGTCAACTCCTAAAATAAGTTCAAGGTGTGAGGAGCTAGATCATGTTAAAAAACTTCACAAAAAAATCTCAATTTCGAGAAAAATCATATAAAAATAAAATACAACTTTTGTAAAAAAAAGGTCATTTCATAATCAACTAACTGATATTTTCCAACTCCTACAATAAGTCCGAGGTGGAAGGAGCTAGATCATGTCAAAAAATTTCACAAAAAAAATCTCAATTTCGAGAAAAATCATATACAAATAAAACACAACTTTTGTCAAAAAAAGACATTTCATAATCAACTAACTGATATTTTTCAACTCCTAAAATAATCCCGAAGTAGGAGGAGCTAGATCTTATACGAAAACAACCTATATATAAATCAATTATGTTGCAGAGTTTAAATTATTCTTATAGTTAAATTTTTTTTCCAAATTTTGAGTTTTGACTTTCTTTGGGAAAACTTGAATAACTTGGTGCAAACTGCACCAATATTCGTATCTTTTACCTTAAAAGAAAGAAAATTGAAACTACTATAGGCTCCAAGAAATTAAAAAGAATTAATGTCCTTATTTGTTCAAAATTTATGGTGTTGAAAATGGAAAAATTTAAAAAAAACGTGAATTTTTCGTATTTTTTCAACTTTTTTCGACTGTTACTTCCAGAATCCTTAACGGATTTTTACAAAATATAACTCAAAATGTTTGTTAGCATATTTACTATGCACTTGTTTTATTTATATATATAATTCCTTTGTTTTGTAAAATATGAGACCCAAAAACCGAAACCACATTTTTGATCACCGAAAAAATTGGTTTTTCGTGAATATCTCAAAAACAAGAGCTAACCAAAAAAAATGAATATGATATTCGTGTTCAGAAGGTCCAAATCCATAAGAAAAGTTGGGTTTTATTCAGGGAGACAAAAAATGTTCAAAATTTGTAAACTAGTGTAATTGATACAACTAGTAGAAAATTTCTCCAACAATCATTCATCAACCAGAAACAGACGAAGAAGGTAAAAAAAAATTTTATAGGAAAAACTACAAATAAAAAAAATAATAATCGAAAATAAAAAAAAAAGTGTATGTTATAGTGATTGTGTTAGTGTTTATTTAAAGGGAAAAAAAACAAATAATCGAAAATAAGTGTATTGTATAGTGTTTGTGTTTGTGTTAGTATTAGTGTTTATGAAAATAAAATTGTTAAAGAACGGAGGCGTACAATTATATAATTGGTGAGATTGTTCTTTTTTTTAGATAATTATTTGGTATTTTATATTTGCTGTTACCAGATTGGCAGGTAAAATTTTACCTTTTATTGTTTTGATGTAATAAATTTATTTATTATTTTAAATCATAAATTTGTTTAATATTGCTTGGTAACAGGGAAGGTAAAATTTAGTTTTGGTTGTTAGTGAGATTTTACCCTTTATTTGTACTCTTCAATTTTGTTAGTGTCTTTTGTGTCCCCATTTTTTTTGCTTTTCTCTTATCGAGCTACTGTTGCATGAAACCTGCTATCGTGTTTTTGTGACAGAGATACCCAGTTTCTTTTGTATTGTGTAGTGTTGAAATTTAGGCCTGGCCGAATTTCAGTATCTATACCTGCAATGTCAACGGGTAAGTCTTTGTCTCAACAAAAATGCAGCAGAGTGAACCAACAGCTTAGCATTGACTTCACCAACATAAGAGGTCTCAATTCGAATCTAAACGAGGTTCATCACTACATCGAAAAAAATAAACCTCACATATTGTTTCTTACCGAAACAATTGTTAGTGGCAAAGCATCGAAATTGGATCTCGATAAATACCGGATACCTATTTACGAATTGGAACATTCCTTTTATAACAAACATGGTGTCTGTGTATTTGTTCGAGATTTACTTTCATGTATGAGAATTAAGGCCTACGAGTTGAACTCTAAGCACCATAACTCTATAGCACTGAAGATCTCAGGTGTTGATGAAACTATGTTTGTAATAGGATTTTACAGATCCCCAAATTCTCCCTCAGGATGTCCCTTTTTCGATAAAACATCGGCTAATCTAGACAAGATTACCACGGACTACCCCAAAGCAAGACTGGTCATTCTTGGAGACTTCAATATTCATAATAAAGAATGGCTTAAGTATTCATCGCGCACTGACGACGTAGGAAGGCAAGCCGAACTGATACTCGCAGATTATCACGGTTTGACGCAAATGATAGAGTGTCCCACTAGAATCGCAGACAATTCACATCATAACAATAATTTGCTGAATCTGTTTTTGAAAAACAAACCAGATACTACGAAGACAAAGGTTGACCAACCCCTGGGATCATCGGACCATTTACTAATATCAGCAATAGTGCAATTTACATCACCGACACAAATTAAAGCAAATTCTCGTCGGGTCTGGAACTATAAACGCGCTGACTGGGCGGGACTGAGAAACTTTTATGATGAAACACCTTGGAAAACTATTTGTTGTGTTGATCAAGATCCTAGCACATCGGTAATAAGAATTTCTGAAATCATAAAAGAAGGAATGCGGCGGTTTATTCCAAATCGATTAATCACTCCTAAAACTGAGGCTTGGTTCACACGGGATGTTGATGAGGCAGTAAGGAATAAACGCAAAGCATTCAAGACGTATTTTTTTTTTTTTTTATTAATTAGTTAGACATGTTTAGCACACTAAATATGAAATATTCATTATTTAGACTCTTTGAATATCCGAAGATACCATGTCAACTATAAAGGAAGGAGATGAGGAAAATGGAAGGAATGGGGATATAGGCATAACTATACTAATTTTTTTAAATGATGATGGACATTTTCTTTAAATGCCTGAGGGGAAAATTCATCGGGAAATACAGAGGAAGGCAATGAGTTCCATAATTTGGCCACTCTATTAAAATAGTCGTTTTGGAAGGACACAGTTCTACAACGAGGTATTTGTACAACAAATGGATGGGATAACTCGGCAGCTCTTGTTTGTCGATTATACTGCGCACACGATGGAAGGATATTTTGAATTTCCTTAGAGCAGAATTCGCTAAAGTTATATTTATAGTAGATTGATAATTCAGCCACATTTCTTCTGTGCTGGAGTGAATCAAGCTGGTCCGTTAGTTCGGTATTACCAATCAACCGTATTGCTTTTCTTTGAACAGAGTCTAGACATTTTATTGTTGACTGACAAGCACCTCCCCAAACATGTCAGCAGTACTCCATACATGGACGAATAAAGGACTTGAAGATTAGCAAAATTTGCTCGGGATTGAAATACTTTTTACATCGACTCAAGAATCCTAATTTTTGCATTGCAGATTTAGCGAGGTTGAACACATGTTTATTCCATTTCAGGTTATTTTGAATATCCACTCCAAGAAGTCTAACTGATTCAACCTCACGCAATTCCTCGTGGTTTATTTTAATAGGAAAATTTTTATGTCGCTCTATTCGTGAAAGACGACATAGTTTGGTTTTGGTTGGATTAAATGAAACAAGATTACGATCATCCCATTCCATTATACGCTCCAGATCTTTGTTGATAGAATCAATTAGCAGCTCTCTATCAGTGGTAACTGCTGTATGAGATCGAAATTTAGGGGATGCATGTGATGCATGCAATGTGCTGTCATCAGCAAAACTGTGGATTGGGTGCACTGTGGAAATAAGTAAGTCATTAATGTATAGAAGAAACAAGGTTGGTGAGAGTACAGAACCTTGGGGAACCCCAGCATTGGTTGTGAAAATATTGGATGTGATACCATCTAAATTAACATGAAATTGGCGACCTGTAAGAAAACTATGAATCCATGAGACAGTAAGATGGTCTATGCCATAAGATTTTAATTTAGCTATGAGATTTTTGTGCCACACTTTATCAAATGCTTTAGAAATGTCAAGTGAAATACTGAACGTTTCACCATGGTTTTCAAGCGATTTGTTCCAGAGATGGGATACGTAGGCTAACAGATCACCTGTTGCATGACTTCTACGAAAACCATACTGTTTATCATCAATAATTCGCGACACTCCCAAATAATCTATTAAATTGTAGTTAACATATTTTTCAAATATTTTAGCTAAAACTGACAGAATTGCAATTGGTCTATAATTGTTAGGATCTATCTTACTGCCTTTTTTTGGTATGGGTTGAACGCTGGCCAGCTTCCAAGAGTCGGGAAATATTCCGGTTTTATAAGATAAATAGAAAATTTTTGTTAAAATTGGAGCTAGTTGCCTAGCAAAATTTTTAAGAATGAGGGGTGGAATACCGTCGGGGCCAGCAGATTTGTTGATATTGATAGAAAGAAGCATTTTCCGTACAATATTGCAACGAAAAATAATTGGTTTCATTTTCGTTACAACTGGGGGAATGAGTGTAGGAGAATGAGGGGGTTCAACTATGTTTGAGTTTTCTGCGAATATACGACCCAAAAGATCCGCCTTCTCTTTCGAGTCGCTTACGGGAATGTCATTCAGAACTAAGGTTGGAATAGAGGATCGAGTAAAATTGCTCTGGACTGATTTAACTGCATGAAAGAAACTACGTGAGCCAGATGGGTGCTCGGCGAATTTCTTTGCTTTCTTCTGGATAAACGCTTCTTTGTCCAAGTCTATTTTGTATTTACTAATATTTCTGGCTTTCTTATAGGCGCTATGGGTTTCAGGTGTTTTATTAGCGTTATATGTCTTAAATGCTTTGCGTTTATTCCTCACCGCCTCATCAACATCCCGCGTGAACCAAGGCTCAGTTTTAGGAGTGATTAATCGATTTGGAATAAACCGCCGCATTCCGTCTTTTATGATTTCGGACATTCTTATTGCCGATGTGCTAGGATCTTGATCAATACAACAAATATTTTTCCAAGGTGTTTCATCATAAAAGTTTCTCAGTCTCTCACAGTTGGCGCGTTTATAGTTCCAAACGCGACGAGGATTTGCTTTAATTTGTGTCGGTGATGTAAATTGATAACATCGTCAAATGACATGCAGGCAGATATCAAAGCCCGTGTCTCTGCCGCATACAGAGTTTTCTACGCATACTCAAAACTTCTGCGATCAAAACATCTTTCGCGGTCGTGTAAACTCACACTTTACAAAGCATTGATACGACCTGTGCTTACATTTGGAAGTGAAAGCTGGACACTGACTTCCTCCGATTGTAGAATTGTATCAACATTCGAGAGGAAAGTCATACGAACAATTTATGGTCCATGTAAAGTTGCTGAAAATCAGTATAGAATCCGAATGAATCATGAAATCAGACAGCTTCTTGGAGGCTGCGATGTAATCGGATTCATTAAATCCAACCGGATTAGATGGTTTGGTCATGTAGAAAGGGCTCCATTGGAAAGAATGATAAAAAAAGCGTCCCAACAACAACCAGCTGGTGTTCGTCGAAGAGGAAGACCTAGACAACGCTGGCGTGATGACATCATCCAAGACCTTCGTGATATAGGATGTCGAAACTGGGGTCAACTGGTCATGGAACGAGATGATTGGAAGCTGGTGGCACAGACGGCAAAATCCCTTCATGGGATGTAAACGCCAGAGAGAGAGAGAGAGATGTAAATTGCACTATTGCTGATATTAGTAGATGGTCCGATGTTCCGAGGGGTTGTTCAACTTTTGTCTTCGTAGTATCTGGTTCGTTTGTCAAAAACAGATCCAGCAAATTATTGTTATGATGTAAGTTGTCTGAGATTCTAGTGGGACACTCTATCATTTGCGTCAAACCGTGATAATCTGCGAGTATCAGCTCGGCTTGTCTTCCTACGTCGTCAGTGCGCGATGAATACTTAAGCCATTCTTTATTATAATTATTAAAGTCTCCAAGAATGGCCAGTCTTGCTTTGGGGTAGTCCGTGGTAATCTTGTCTAGATTAGCCGATATTTGATCGAAAAAGGGACATCCTGGGGGAGAATTTGGGGATCTGTAAAATCCTATTACAAACATAGTTTCATCAACACCTGAGATCTTCAGTGCTATAGAGTTATGGTGCTTAGAGTTCAACTCGTAGGCCTTAATTCTCATACATGAAAGTAAATCTCGAACAAATACACAGACACCATGTTTGTTATAAAAGGAATGTTCCAATTCGTAAATAGGTATCCGGTATTTATCGAGATCCAATTTCGATGCTTTGCCACTAACAATTGTTTCGGTAAGAAACAATATGTGAGGTTTATTTTTTTCGATGTAGTGATGAACCTCGTTTAGATTCGAATTGAGACCTCTTATGTTGGTGAAGTCAATGCTAAGCTGTTGGTTCACTCTGCGGCCATTTTGTTGAGACAAAGACTTACCCTTTGACATTGCAAGCAAAGCTACTTAAATTCGGCCAGGCCTAAATTTCAACATTAAACAGTACAAAAGAAACTGGGTATCTCTGTCACAAAAAGACGATAGCAGATTTCATGCAACAGTAGCACGATAAGAGAAAAGCAAAAAAAAAGTGGGGACACAAAAGACACTAACAAAATTGAAGAGTACAAATAAAGGGTTAAATTCTAAATTCCTAACTTTTGTCGAAAAAAAACATTTCATAATCAACTAACTGATAATTAATTCAATGAATTATTTGTGATATTACATCACTCAGATGGAAATAATCCCATCATGAATAATAAGACTGAATCTAACAAAATATGGTGTGCAATTTATGAAAATTTTTTTGCTATCCACAAAATTGTCGATCGATCTAGTTTCGAACCGATAAGAACTTTTTATTACACTTTAAAAAAGTATATCATTCTCATCAGGGCTAGCCGACTAGATACATTACCAAAAAAATTTTTCGCTATATAAACCTAAAATAGGTCACTACTCTAGCGAAGTATAAGAAACCAAAAAACTTTCATAAACATATGTTTATTAGATTCAGGTTTAGTCAATTTGTTTCTCTAGTTGATCACTATTGTTGTTATACTCTAACCAAGTTAGAATTGGATAACAAACTTGTATCGGTAAGAAGAAGATGACCATCTTCACTTGTGTCTATCGACACATTATCTACAAATAATTCAATGAATTATTTGTGATATTACATCACTCCGATGGAAATAATCCCATTATGAATAATAAGACTGAATCTAACAAAATATGGTGTGCAATTTATGAAAATTTTTTTTAGATCGATCGACAATTTTGTGGATAGCAAAAAAATTTTCATAAATTGCACACCATATTTTGTTAGATTCAGTCTTATTATTCATGATGGGATTATTTCCATCTGAGTGATGTAATATCACAAATAATTCATTGAATTAATTGTAGATAATGTGTCGATAGACACAAGTGAAGATGGTCATCTTCTTCTTACCGATACAAGTTTGTTATCCGATTCTAACTTGGTTAGAGTATAACAACAATAGTGATCAACTAGAGAAACAAATTGACTAAACCTGAATCTAATAAACATATGTTTATGAAAGTTTTTTGGTTTCTTATACTTCGCTAGAGTAGTGACCTATTTTAGGTTTATATAGCGAAAAATTTTTTTGGTTGTGTATCTAGTCGGCTAGCCCTGATGAGAATGATATACTTTTTTAAAGTGTAATAAAAAGTTCTTATCGGTTCGAAACTAGATCGATCGACAATTTTGTGGATAGCAAAAAAATTTTCATAAATTGCACACCATATTTTGTTAGATTCAGTCTTATTATTCATGATGGGATTATTTCCATCGGAGTGATGTAATATCACAAATAATTCATTGAATTAATTGTAGATAATGTGTCGATAGACACAAGTGAAGATGGTCATCTTCTTCTTACCGATACAAGTTTGTTATCCAATTCTAACTTGGTTAGAGTATAACAACAATAGTGATCAACTAGAGAAACAAATTGACTAAACCTGAATCTAATAAACATATGTTTATGAAAGTTTTTTGGTTTCTTATACTTCGCTAGAGTAGTGACCTATTTTAGGTTTATATAGCAAAAAAAAATTTTTTTGGTAGTGTATCTAGTCGGCTAGCCCTGATAAGAATGATATACTTTTTTAAAGTGTAATAAAAAGTTCTTATCGGTTCGAAACTAGATCGATCGACAATTTTGTGGATAGCAAAAAAATTTTCATAAATTGCACACCATATTTTGTTAGATTCAGTCTTATTATAACTAACTGATATTTTCAAACTTCTAAAATAAGTCCGAGGTGGGAGGAGCTAGATCATGTAAAAAACTTCACACAAAATATCTCAATCAATCCAAATAAAAACATCACTAACAACTAAAACGAGATTTTTTGCTTTCTGTTGCCAAGGCAAATTTACGCCTTAAAATAATAAATAAATTTGTTACATCTAAGCAATAAAGGTAAAATTTTACCTGCCTACTCCTTAATAACATTAACCACAAAATACCAAATAATTTTTTATTAAAGAACAATCTCACCAATTATAAAATTGTCTCCGCCTCCGTCCTTCAACACTTCTATTTTTATAAAAACTAACACAAACACTATAACACTTATTAGCTACTTATTAACACTTAGTAACACTTATCACACTTATTTTCGATTACTTTTGTTTATTTTTGTTTTTGTTTTTCTTTTAATTTAGGAGACTACCGTCTTCGTCCGACTCCGAAATATGAATGAATATAACGCTAATAAAACTCCTGAAGCCCATAGAGCCTATAAGAAAGCCAGAAATATTAGTAAATTCAAAATAGACTTGGACAAAGACGCGTTTATCCAGAAGAAAGCAAAGAAATTCGCCGAGCACCCATCTGGCTCACGTAGTTTCTTTCAGGCAGTTAAATCAGTCCAGAGCAATTTTACTCAATCCTCTATTCCAACCCTAGTTCTGAATGACATTCCGTGAGCGACTCGAAAGAGAAAGCGGATCTTTTGGGTCGTATTTTCGCAGAAAACTCAAACATAGTTGAACCCCCTCATTCTCCTACACTCATTCCCCCAGTTGTAACGAAAATGAAACCAATTATTTTTCGTTGCAATATTGTACGGAAAATGCTTCTTTCTATCAATATCAACAAATCTGCTGGCCCCGACGGTATTCCACCCCTCATTCTTAAAAACTTTGCTAGACAACTAGCTCCAATTTTAACAAAAATTTTCTATTTATCTTATAAAACCGGAATATTTCCCGACTCTTGGAAGCTGGCCAGCGTTCAACCCATACCAAAGAAAGGCAGTAAGATAGATCCTAACAATTATAGACCAATTGCAATTCTGTCGGTTTTAGCTAAAATATTTGAAAAATATGTTAACTACAATTTGATAGATTATTTGGAAATGTCGCGAATTATTGATGATAAGCAGTATGGTTTTCGTAGAAGTCATTCAACAGGTGATCTGTTAGCCTACGTATCCCATCTCTGGAACAAATCGCTGGAAAACCACGGTGAAACGTTCAGTATTTCACTTGACATCTCTAAAGCATTTGATAAAGTGTGGCATAAAAATCTTATAGCTAAATTAAAATCTTATGGCATAGACTATCTTACTGTCTCATGGATTCATAGTTTTCTTACAGGTCGCCAATTTCATGTTAATTTAGATGGTATCACATCCAATATTTTCACAACCAATGCTGGGGTTCCCCAAGGTTCGGCACTCTCACCAACCTTGTTTCTTCTATACATTAATGACTTACTTATTTCTACAGTGCACCCAATCCACAGTTTTGCTGATGACAGCACATTACACACTGAAAAAAACATATCTTATTTCCAATCGAAATGCAATTGTCTCAACCTCACCCTTTGCATGAATAATCAACTGCCAACTTCGAGATGAGGTTGTCATGAACTTCAATTTTGTTTTCAGTGCATGCATCACATGCATCTCCTAAATTTCGATCTCATACTGCAGTTACCACTGATAGAGAGTTGCTAATTGATTCTATCAACAAAGATCTGGAGCGTATAATGGAATGGGATGATCGTAATCTTGTTTCATTTAATCCAACCAAAACCAAATTATGCCGTCTTTCACGAATAGAGCGACATAAAAATTTTCCTATTAAAATAAACCATGAGGAATTGCGTGAGGTTGAATCAGTTAGACTTCTTGGAGTGGATATTCAAAATAACCTGAAATGGAATAAACATGTGTTCAACCTCGCTAAATCTGCAATGCAAAAATTAGGATTCTTGAGTCGATGTAAAAAGTATTTCAATCCCGAGCAAATTTCGCTAATCTTCAAGTCCTTTATTCGTCCATGTATGGAGTACTGCTGTCATGTTTGGGGAGGTGCTTGTCAGTCAACAATAAATTGTCTAGACTCTGTTCAGAGAAAAGCAATACGGTTGATTGGTAATACCGAACTAACGGACCAGCTTGATTCACTCCAGCACAGAAGAAATGTGGCTGAATTATCAATCTACTATAAATATAACTTTAGCGAATTCTCCTCTAAGGAAATTCAAAATATCCTTCCATCGTGTGCGTAGTATAATCGACAAACAAGAGCTGCCGAGTTATCCCATCCATTTGTTGTACAAATACCTCGTTGTAGAACTGTGTCCTTCCAAAACGACTATTTTAATAGAGTGGCCAAATTATGGAACTCATTGCCTTCCTCTGTATTTCCCGATGAATTTTCCCCCCAGGCATTTAAAGAAAATGTCCATCATCATTTAAAAATATTAGTATAGTTATGCCTATATCCCCATTCCTTCCATTTTCCTCATCTCCTTCCTTTATAGTTGACATGGTATCTTCGGATATTCAAAGAGTCTAAATAATGAATATTTCATATTTAGTGTGCTAAACATGTCTAACTAATTCATTAAAAAAAAAAAAAAATCAAACAACTGATGTAATTGCAAAAAAAAATGGAGTCTGCAATGGTCGAAATTTGTTAGCAATAAGATAGTGGATGGAACAAAACTTGATGTCAGCGAAAAAACCTGTATTTTCAAGTTTAGTCACTTTTATAATCGAAAATTAATCCCGGGTAGGAGCTGCCAATGTTAAACAACGGACCAATCTAGGGCCAGTAGTGACGAGCCAAGTCTTGGCCAGTTCTGGACCAGTTGTAAATGCCTAGACTGAACCAAGGTGCAGTTTATTATATTACGCATATTACCAGTACCAGTCTAATGTACCAGTCAATATTACCAGTCTAATGCATTGTAAACATGTGCAGGAAATATTATGTTTATTTTTATTTTCATATATGTTACTCTTTCCACAACCTCTTTCCACACATTTAAAGGAGGTCTGGAAAAAAATTGTTTTGGTCGACCTGGCCCAAGTCTTATTTCATATTTGCCAGACTTGGCCCCAGGACATCAGTCCCAGCTGAAACCTCAACGAAAAAAATAAGCTTCAGAACGTTTCATTCGGCCTGACAGTTTTTGCACAATTCCATTTTGCACTTAATGCCTTAAAAAAAGTTGTTAACTTTGGGCAGGCCGCAAGGTCTGAGTTTTTATCCGATCGCAATCTGCTTGACGGGAATTAAAAGGGTGTAGTGTCAGCTTTAAATAGCATTTTTGTTGCCTATACCCATATTCAACATTAACAACAATTACAGTGGTTCAAAAAAACTGCGAAAATTCCTTAGTTGCAAAATTAAATTTCTCAACGAATTTTCCACTTAACGAGATGCGTTTTTAAAATTTGCAAAGTGCTTAGAAAACCTCAGATCTTAGGAAATAGACCTCTCTAACATGATTTGTGATTACACATAAGTAGTTCATTACTTTTTCATTAAATTTATTTGTCATTACAATAATACTCAATTATACATCGTGTTGCTACATACGTTTTACGTATACTATACAGTACGTTTTATTTTTTCATTGAGTACGTTACTAGCAGGAGTCAGAGTAATCAATCGCGTGTTGGGTAGGCACAGACTCAGCATCTTGTGAGCATAACGGTATCATTTTGGAGGGAAAATCTCAGTTCCTGTTGATATATGGCATACAAAATCAATGTCACAATGGCGGTTTCAAAAACAAAATGGGCGAAACCTCTCATGTTAGAGAGGTTTCTTTTTAAATCAATCTTCGGTTTTCTAATGAATTTGCAAATTTTAAGGCCGCATCTCGTTAAGTGGAAAATTCGTTGAGAAATTTAATTTTGCAACTAAAGAATTTTCGCGGTTTTTGCAAACCACTGTAATTGTTGTTAATATTGAATAATTACAACATAATTGTTATTTAAAGCTAACACTACACCCTTTCGATTCCTGTCAAGCATGCGATTGGATGAAAACTCAGAGCTTGCGGCCTGCCCAAAGTTAACAACCTTTTTTCAGACATTAAGTGCAAAAAGGAATTGTGCAAAAACTATCAAGCCAAATGAAACGTTCTGAAGCTTATTTTTTTGTTCAAGTTTCAGCTACAAGATAGAGGGGTCAATTATGTTATAAACAATTATTTGCAAATAACTAAATTCAATTGAAAAATATCGATTTTTAGACATTTTTTCGTAAAAATTTGCAACAAAACAAATTATTTTTGCTTTTTTTTATTTTAAGTTATAGAAAAACATTTGAGGAACAAAAAAGTTCCATGGCACCAGTATCCTAAAGTGCTCCATTTACGAGTTATATCGCTTACAAGGAAGCAAAAAAAATTTCCAGCACACTTAGTTGAATAACTCCAGTCCCCAGGTGCCGGGCGAGTGGAATCGGCATGTCCATTATGTGAGTACCCTACCTCAGAGATTAAAGAAATTTCTGATCTGTTACCGACAACACGTAAGCCATATCTTTTTCCGTTATGCTACGGGCCTAAATTGAATAATAATACTTTTTTTATAGGAAAATTTTCATTAGACAATAGGTTAAGTTCATTAGGCTATAGGTTAGAAAACAATACAACAATACACACTATTATTATCGAAAAAACATTCAAATAAAGCTGATATAATTAATGGAAGAGAATAAAATTAATTATTTGTATGACATGACATTTTATTATTATTATAGAGAATTATGGCATTATAAGTTTGTCAAAAAAATGTTGTCAAGTGTGTCAAAAGAATGATTTTTATTTCTTTTTTTAGAAAATAATAAAGTTAGTTATTTGTATGAAATGAAATGTGATGAACATGATATTATTATTATTGAGAATTTTATTGCATTATAAGTTTGTCAAAAAAATATTGTCACGTAAGTCAAAAAAATGATTTCATTTATTTTTTAGCCAATTTTTTTAGCTGTTTGTATAAAAATGTGACATGGAAATATTTGAATTTGTTATACTTTAGAAATATTTTTGGAATTTTGAAAATTGTTTGTGTTTTTGATTTTGTAATAATTTTTAGACTTTTGGAAGAAGTTTCAAAAATTGAAGTTTCAAATTTTGTGTCAAATTGAAGAAGTTTTAAATTTTGTAAGAATTTTTGAAATATTTTTAGAATATTGAAAAATTTTAAATATTTGATTTTATTATAATTTTTGGAATTTTGAAAAAAGTTTCAATTTTTGATTTTGTTATAATTTTTGCAATATTTTCAGAATTTTTGTGAAAAGTTTAATTTTTGATTTTGTAATAATTTTTTGAATATTCTTATATCCCAAATATTTTGGATTATTCTTATATCACAAATAATTTACTGAATTAATTGTTGATTATGTGTCAATAGACACGAGGGAAGACTAGTCATCTTCTTCTCACCGATATGAGTTTGTTATTCAATACTAGTATGTCTAGAGTATAACAAAACAGTGATCACCAGAGAAATTAATTAACTAAACCTGAATCTATTAAATATATGTTTATGTAAATTTTTTGTTTTTATACTTCGCTAGAGTTGTAACCTAATTTTTGGTTTATATTTAACGTTGACATTTTTTGGTAGTTTATCTAGTCGGCTAGCTCTGATGAGAATGATAAAATTTTTTAAAGTTTAAAATTTTCGCATTGGTTCGAAACTAGATCGGTCGTAAATTGTATGGATTGCAAAAAATTTTCATAATTTGTACCATAATTTTTTAGATTCAGTTCTTATATTCTTATAGAATTTTGAAAAAAAGTTTGATTTTATTTAATTTTTACAATATTTTTGGAATTTTGAAAGAAATATGAATTTGTGATTTTGTAATATTTTCTCGAAACGTTAAATGGAGAGAGGTTTTAAGTAGTTTGTGGGTAATTTCATCTTTTCATTAAGTTATATTAATCATAACTTAAGTTATGATCTGTTATAATTTTTCGGCAACGTATTGATGTTTCGTGTTAGTTTTGTAATAAATTTCTAAATAGAGATAAAAAAATACATGTACTTTAACAAAGAGTTTTATGTTTGATATACATCACTGCCCAAAACTAAAAACAATGTCCTCATACAAGTTTTATGCCGAAAACTATATCAAAATCCTTAACCAAAACCGAAGTCTTGATATCTCAGAGCTGTGAGATTTCAGCCCCTTCATATTTTTAAATTTAGAATCAATAATCTAAAAAAATCGAAAATTAATAATCTAATCATATTGATCTAAAAAAATCGTGTAAAAGTATCACGCTATCGCGATCTAAGACGCTATAGGCAAGCGCCAAGTAAAAAACTATAAGACTAGGCTAGTCAAAATTGAAGGAATGGGTATAAGAATGATTTAGAGTTACCAAACATTTCGCAGACAAGTCATATAGATATAAAGATAGACATGTTGCAGTCATTAAGGTGATATTGATTAAGCAATTAAGATGAATAAAATTATATTCATTTTTTATGTGGGAACAAACAAATATTTGAAATGTTCAAGGACGTGAGAATGTTTAATTTATTTTCAAGCTCGTTTTCTTATCAAATATTGTTTTCTGAAAAGTATATAATAAACATTAAATAAAATCGTTGGTGCATTTTCGTTACAGTGGCTACAACAATTGTTTTGAGTAAGCTTGATAATTTATAATGCTTGCTCCAATAAAATCAATGTGGTGATGTCTGATATGGAATTGCATCACATAGCCCAATAATTTATTATCATCCTCTTTAAACTAATAAATAAATCGCGATTTATATATATGGTACTTCGATTCATTACCAAACGAATTCTTCTAAACCTCGTAAATTAAACCAGATTATGTCAAGAATCATATTGTCCTTAACCCCCCTTTCAACTTCGATTTTTTTTCGCCTAAAAAATGGACAAAAAAAATAATAAAATTTATATAATTCAACCATATAAATCCTTTTAATCCAATGAAATTGGTAAAACATGATAAAAGTGGTAGAACTATAATCTGTTGTTGTTGCTGTTGATTTTGTTTTGTTTCACATTTTTGTTGTAGCAACGTTTAATTTGTGTTTCATTGAAAAGTGATCTTTAATCACGCGATTTGATTATTAAGTAATGAAAATGTATGCATATATATTGAAAAAAAAAAAAATAAAAGTTAGTTACTAGAACAACGATAAGACAACGAAGAAAAGGGGTTTGTGAAATAACACACGTTTAACCCTTAAAATTGTCGAAAAACTAAAACTTATCATATCTGATTATGAATATACCAAAAAAACAATATAACATAAAACGGATAAAAAATAAATCTATCTTTGCCTATCCTTACTCTAATCATTATCCCAAACAAAAATTGTTGAATTCAACAACAGAACAAAACACAATTCTTTTATAATCAAACATAAACACAAAACTAGCCAGCAGCCAGATACAGGCAAAATAATAGAAAAAAACAGTTCACTGTTTTTTTATTAAATTTATTAAGATAAAGGGATAGAGAATGATACATGTGTGTAGTAGGATGATTTGTCCGGCAGCATCGGTCTAGATATGGAAAATTATTTTTTATGTCTTTGTTATCTCGTCTTGAAAACCGCCACACTCATATAGTTGCTTTTGGATAAATTTGTTTGTATAGTGAAAAAAATTTAAAATAATATTTTCTCAGGAAAATATTCATGGACAACTTTGTTTTTCCCTATTCTTTGTTTTCATTTAATTTTCCTAACCATAAAACAACAATAAGCCATTTTTGAAATTGTAAAAAAAGTGTTGAACGAGAAAGAGGTTGTTTAAGTTTAGAAATTCATTTAATGACATCACTAAAAGAAAAGAATATGCATATATTACTTAAAATCGGGGTAAAATTAACATACAACTAAGTTCAATTTTAGTTTACATAGCAATAAGCTAAATCAACCAAAATTCAGTAGTAAAATTAACTATGCTAAGCTCTGTGCTTAAAACAACGGTAATTTTAACTAAATGCTAAGGAAAATCAATATGCTTTTATTTAGTAAATTTTACTTTAATTTTAAGCTAAACTGTATGAAAGGCAAGTACAATTAATTCAAGCAACATATAAAAACAACTGGTTTATCTTAGTAAATTTTACCTAATGGATAATTAAAATAAAAAAACAGGAATACATATTCGTATGTGGTTGATTGATTGATCGGTGGTTTGATGTACATTATATGGTGTTAAGTTCAAAAACAAAAACTATGTTTTTTAAACTCAGTGGCTTAATTCCGAATTTTGACATTGTATATCATTGTTCGTCCTGCTTTAATTATATTTTTAGTATTAATTGTCCTCTTTTTTCAATGTGTTCAAATAACTGCATGTTATTGCAAAATGTTGATACTTTCAAATACCTTGGTGTTTGGGTTGACTCTCGATTGAATTTTAATTGTCATTTGAATAATCTCTACAAATATATAATAAATGTTAACAGAAAATTGTATTTGTTGCGTGCTTTATTACCGAAAAGTGTGTTAAGAATGTTTTATTTTGGAATGATTCAATCCAAAATTCAATACGGAATTACTTGTTGGGGAGGAATGTACATGTCTACATTATACCACGCTATTATTGCCCAGAAACATAGTATTAGGATAATTTTAAGAAAAAATAGACTGGAAAGATCTTTGCCATTGTTCAGACAATTGAAAATATTGCCTTGCGATATTTATATATTTTTAAATGTCTTAAATTATTTTTTATTCGCAGTGGTAATAGGAGTATGGAAAGATTAAATTTTAACCTACCTTTGACAAGATGTGAACATTTTCGCAAGTTTTCCTTGTTTAGTGGGCCTAATATTTTTAATAAGCTACCAATTGAAATTAAAAATATAAATAATTTAAAACTTTTTTTAAAATGTTTGTGGAAGTGGCTGTTAAATCAGAATACAGTAGAGAATCTTTCATCAGCAGTTCGTTAATTTTCAGTTATTTTTGTTTTTGTTTTGTGTTTACACAGTTTTATTGCTGATATTGATATGGAAAGTTGTACAAATTCATTGATATCTGTTATACTGCATTTTCATTTCTTTTCTTGTGTTTTTTTTTTTTTTTTTCTAATTATTGTTGTCTATTGTTGTTTTTGTTTCCTTATTCAGTTGGTATGCCTTTCCTCTTATTTGTTTTGATTTATATTTGCAATACTTTTATATGCATCCATATTTATTTTTTTTTTTTTTTGCTGTTGTTTAAATATTCATTTAAAATTTTTTTTTTTCTTGAAAGTAATCTAACAATGGATTTTTGCCCCACTACACAGTTCATATTCATAAATGTAACTTGAATTTTTGAAGGGAATTTCGCCATTGATCCATTTTAGATCAAAGAAATTTCCTAATTTTCATTCCCTTTTTCTTTATTAATGTTATAATCAATTTTATATTAATTTTTTTCTAAATGTTAATTGTTTTTGTTTTAAATTTAAAATTGTTATAAAATTGTAATTTAATATGTTGTAATTATAAGGGAATATGAAAAGATATAAATAAATAAATAAATAAATAATAATAAAGTTAATCGAAATTCATTTTTATATGAATACAGTTTTACATTAAATGAAAATTTAAAAAAATTGATATAAAATTAACTATTCCGGTCGGTTTTCTAAATCAGTAATTAACGTTTCTACTGCTGGAACCTTTTCATCATATTTTTTTTGTATTTCATAAAAATACCACTGCAGAAATAATAGTATTTTGATCGATCAGTGTGTAATGAAATAGTTTATTCTCAAACAAAAGTTTAAAATTGGGGCTAGGCACAAGCGAAAATTTCAATTTTGCGAGAGTTTTTTAATTTTTAAATTCATTAAACACGAATCGATTACAATACTTTATTCTCTGACAAAGAATTGTGTATTATATAAAATAAAAACATTTTCTTCAATTAAAGCAAAAAATCTTTATTGTTTTAGTTGATAAATCAAATTTCTGATTAAAAGAAACCCTGATGATAAAAAACCCCGCACATACAATCAATCAAATTCAACTAAACGAAATAAGAGCATTTAACTTAAAATTTGATTTTTGAACAAAACATATCAAAGCAATTGTGATTATAATTTTAATAAAATCAAAACAATTTGACCGATTGGAATCATACCAATTGAATAATGATAATTTTATATAGGAAAATTTTCATTATTCATTAGGCTAAGTTCATTAGGCTATAGGTTAGAAAACAATACAATAATGCATACTATTTTTATGGAAAAAACATACAAATAAAGCTGATATTAATAAATGAAAGAGAACAAACATATATTATGGCATGGTTTGGATTGCAGTTATAAAATTTGTGTTAATGTGAAATTAATATCAATAGTCTCCAAAAAACTACCACAAATGTATTTGAAGCCGTCAATTATTATAATGAATTGCACTGCATCTATTGACTTTCTAAAGCGTACCAATAGAGGCTGTAAGTTGGTTTTATTAGAAATGCAGTGTTTTCTTAATTTGTCCAGTTCCAGTGATTTTATTAATTTATGTGTTGAAGATTTTTTTGGAAACGTTTGATTTGTCTAGATTGGTAGCTTAACTTATTTTAAAGTTTTCCGATCGGGGGTCTATGACCTCGGTGTATAAATTATGTGTTATATAAAAAAAAATATGGTTTATAAGAATTACAGTTGGGAGGTTCCCTTAAGGTGCCTTTGAACTTAATAATTGTCCCCATGGAAAGAATATAGGATTTCTTCCGATATGACTTTAATTTGTTTAACAGAGGGCTTATAGTTTTTATTTAAAATAAATGATCGACTATTATTGAACATATATTTTCTCGATGTAATTTTGAATATATTTATTTTCACAAAAAAAATCTAAAATTGTTGTGCCGATTTTGGAATTTTTTAAAATGCTGTCAACACGTACCAAAATTAATTAAAAGATTATATGCCAAGTTTCAGGAAAATCAAAAATGGTCAAGTTTTCACAACTCGGTCTAGAACACGTTTTTCTTCTTATATAAATAAGAAGAAAAACGTGTTCTAGACCGAGTTGTGAAAACTTGACCATTTTTGATTTTCCTGAAACTTGGTATATAAGTAGTATGGACAAAATAAAAAACACAACTTATTTAAAAAATTTTTTAAAGTTCATAGTTTAAACATAATGGGCACCCCAACATGCATGAAAAATGAAAATCCTGCCAATCCGATGTAACTTTGAAATTAAATTGGTCAAGAACGGCTATACCGATTTCATCAAACTTTTTTTTGTTTGATAGATGATTTGTTAGTCGTTTGAAAAGAAATTAACTAATTGTTTTTGTAATTGATTTTTAAATAAAAATATTAAAAAAACTTTTTTAAAGATGGCGCTAGGGTCGAAGATCAATTGGAATTTAATTAATTTTTTTTAAAAAAAAGTTCTATCTTTCCTCTAAAATATGCCGAATTTACAAAGAGGCGTTAATTCGTGTTCTTGAGATATTTAATTTTAAAGATTTTTGCGTAGATCACGTTTTTCATCATAATTAAGATGACATTTAATTATGTTTAGTTACTTGTGTGGTAATTGCAACTGGCACACTTGAAGTGAGTGATTATTTATATTAATTGGTTGTTCCACATCTTGTGTTTCTTGCCAGAGTAATAAGTGATGCTCAAATATAACCCTAGTTCCGAATTCGGTTTTATTAAAAAGATAATTAAGATGACTAATTTTATCAATTCAAGATTTTTTAAATTCAATGTTTGGTCTATAAATGGAGAAAAATAGTTAAGACAAGCTTAATTGTTAATAGAAACATTTTTATACTACCTTTAACTTTATCGTATAAGTGCTGTAAACCCCATGATTTTAATAAATCAAACATTTCAGTGTCGTAATTTGAGAAATTTTCATAGGGCATTATAAAAATTGTCTCATTGTTGTCTCATAAATAATTGATGGTTGAATTGCGTTGGTTGAGTGGCTATCTGATATGCTTTCAAAACTGTTTCGTATTTCATGTTTCGTAAGCCAGTGTTTCTTCGAGCTCATTTGTGTGAAATAAGTCGCTTAATTGAGCAACTGCATTTTGAAGCCCGGTTTCAAAATTCATTGGATTTTACTAATTTCATTTGTGTGAAATAAGTCGCTTATTTGAGCAACTGCATTTTGAAGCCCGGTTTCAAAATTCATTGGATTTTACTATTTCAAAATAATTATTGGTAATATTAAAATAATTTTTAGCGCGGACTAAGTAAAAGTAAACCAACATACAACTGCAGTAGAATGTTTCATATAGCCGCCTTACGCACTATAATTGCTCTTGAAACTACACTCCTCAAGCATACATCAGCACTCGGCGGCAATGAAACAATGTCCAGCTTGATGTGTAATATTATACTAAAAAAACGAATTATAATAACTTACCTCCCTTGCTTTATTTACTTATACATTTTTTCTAATAACTTTGTAACCATTTTTGAAAAGTACTAATTACTTTTAGAGATTTTTAAAAATTATATTTTATTATTTGACACAACACAACATTCAAATAACATTCACGTTAAACATATAATGAAATAAAAACAAAAATTTTAGTTATCGACAGTCCAATTTTCAGAAACAAAAGAAAATATGAATTGTCATGGCAAGCTTAGACCTACGTATATATTTTACACAAAATTTATATGCCTTTACAAGGCATAGTGAATTTACCAAACAACATAAGTTAAAAATTTTACTTAGCATATTTAGTTGAATTAACTTAGTAATAATTAATGCAGGATATCAAGAACAAGTTGATTTAACACGAAATAAGACATAATTCTACTAATTTAGGTTTACTTGTTGATAAGCACAATATTTTTTTTCGTTGATGAAAATATTGGTTGAACTTAGTTAAGAAAAGGATTATAATCTTTTAGTGGCAGGAGGATTCGATGGATTATTGATGTGCTTTAACTAACCCGTTTTAAGTCTACTGCAATATGGTTATTTCTGTTTTTCAACGCTGATATAAATATGGCCCATATTTTTCTTCATATAACACCGACAATCGACATATAGCAGCAGAAATAATCTAGATCAAGATAATTTTTCCTTTGTTAGGTTCAGAATGTTAGCTTCATAAAATTTCAGATATTATGTGAAAATTGTTTGAAAAGTTTTTGACTATTTCGTTTTTCCAAGAATATATTTTTTAGAAGAACTAATAATGACACTGAAAAGAAACAAATGTTTTATATACGTAACATATGTAACACCCAGGTTAGAAATACCAAGGCTTATCGAATGGGCCAAGCTTGGCCCAACCTTGGAAAACTAAGAAATGATTATCAAGGCATGGCCAAGCCTTAGTTTGATACATTTTGTCATACTAAGCCAATGGTTAAAATAAATAAATGTAAATTGTATCTTTTGACTACTATATTTAGTTTTGGGCCAAGCTTGGTTCAATGTTTAAACAAATTTATTGTAATTGTTATATAATTTCAGCATTTGTGCAATGATGGACTGTAACCAACAAATTTACAATGTATGAGGAAATTCCACTACAATACCCGGGTAATAAAAAGCTAAGGGTCCAGACCTGCGCCAAGCTCGCACCGCAACAGCTTTCGGGGTTTTGGCCATACTTAATATTTTCAAACGTCCCAAGTTTGTGCCAAGTTTGGACTGATGTCCTTAAGTCATGTCTGGCACATAAGACTTGGGCTAGATCTACCAAACCAATTTTTTTCCCAGACCTCCTTTAAATGTGTGGAAAGAAGTTGTTGAAAGAGTAACATTTATAAAATTAGAGAACAGCTTAAAATGACTTGCACATGTTTACACTACATTAGACTAGTAAATAATGCGTAACATAATAAACTGAATCTTGGTTCATTCTAGGCATTTACAACTGGCCCAGACTGTAACCAAAGTTAGCTAGCCAAGGATTATACTGCGTTATACATTAAAATGCAATATTAAAATACAAAAATATACTTTTTTAATATGTTTATTTTTTTTTTATTTTTTTTATTTTATTAATAATCATATAAATTTCCTTATAGTAACAATTTGAATTTAATTTTTTATTTTAATGAATATCGATTTTGACTTACGTCATCCTCAGTTCTTAAATTATTATTACAATC
This sequence comes from Diogma glabrata, assembly GCA_963693315.1. Classification (NCBI taxonomy): domain Eukaryota; kingdom Metazoa; phylum Arthropoda; class Insecta; order Diptera; family Cylindrotomidae; genus Diogma; species Diogma glabrata. The sequence goes on from OY856186.1 coordinate 263,610,837, forward strand.
TTTGCTTAAACTAATGTCTCATATACCATTTAAACTGCTATTTTTTATTATTATGTCATATATTTTGTTAGTTTTAGTGTTGCTTTCATCATTTAAAATGTTGTTATTGTTTTTATGTTTAATGTTTATATATTTCTATTTCTTCCTATCTATCTAGATGTTGTACTTTGCTTTTTTTATGTAATATGGTTAAATTTGTGTTGATATTGGTATATTTGTGTTTTTCTATTTTCAAATGTTGGGCACATCTGGATTTTGGATCACTTTTATTAATTTCACTGGTGTGTTCAATAAATTTTTTGTGAAGAACCGCCTCGTTTGACCTTTATAAAATTTACTACAGTCATCACAGGCAATTTTATAAACACCTGTGTCTAAGGTTTGGGTTTTTTTGGTGTTTAGGTAATTTTCTATTTTATTTTTGTTTTTGTAAGCTGCAATATTGTGGCGGTCTGTATTGATTTATTATGTTAATATGATGAGTTCCCATTTCTATTAGTTTTGATTCTTTTAACTTTTTTAATTTCAATTTTTTATTTCACTTTTCTTTTTTATCGTGATTTCCATATCATTCATTGATATGGAAATCACATAAAAAAATCAAGAATCATCTGATTCCATTATTATTTCATATTCTATTTGATGATATACAATACAAAAACAGCATAGAACATTCCATTGAGTTCAAGTTAGAAAATGAAGAAAATAACACAATAAATTTTTTGGATTTATCTATCAAAAATGTAGATTCAAAACACACATCCAAATAATGCCGAAAACCAACCCAAACGGATCAAAAAATAAATATTAAATCACATCATCCATTCCAACATAAACATAGCTGCATACAACCACATGATCAATAGATTGAACAATATACCAATGAATGCAGAAAATTATCAAGACGAATTAAATAATATAAAATACATAGCCAGTAAAAACGGATATAAAAACGAAATAATTGACACATTAAATAGAAAACATAAAAACAAGAAAAATTTGCAAACCCTAACAACACTGAGGAATAAAGAAAACTTAGCAGGCAAAAACTACATATTCGTAATATATAATTAAACAACCTTCAAAATAATGCAAAAAACTTTAAAAATATATGGATATATTGCGGCTTACAAAAAACAAAAATAAAATAGAAAATTACCTATAAACCAAAAAACCCAAACCTTAGACACAGGTGTTTATAAAATTACCTGTGATGACTGCAGTAAATTTTATATATGTCAAACGGGGCGGTCCTTGACAAAAAGATTTATTGAACACACCAGTGAAATTAATAAAAGTGATCCAAAATCCAGATATGCCCAACATTTAAAAATATAAAAACATAAATATACCAATATCAACACAAATTTAACAATATTACATAAAAAAAGAAAAGGACAACATCTAGATAGATAGGAAGAAATAGAAATATATAAACATAAAAACAATAACAACATTTTAAATGATGAAAGCAACACTAAAACTAACAAAATATATGACATAATAATAAAAAGTAGCAGTTAAAATAGTATATATATAAGACATTAGTTTAAGCAAAGATTGTAATAATAATTTAAGAACTGAGGATGACGTAAGTCGAAATCGATATTCATTAAAATAAAAAATTAAATTCAAATTGTTACTATAAGGAAGTTTATATTATTATTAATAAAATTTAAAATTAAAAATAAACATATTAAAAAAGTATATTTTTAAATATTGCATTTTAATTCAAAAGTGACAAAAGCACACAAACAGTGAATAATATGGAAAACCATAACAACATATATAGTGAATTACACATTGCAAAAAAATTCAAAAGCTATGAATTCGATTTATTTGTTTTAGAATTGGTCCAGCATTGTATTTAAATATTGATCCAATGTGTACAAATAATTATGGTACGTGGTTATCATTTAAGGTTAAAACAACATTCAACCAATTTTATTTTAAAGCTTGTCTCAACGTTGTTCAACCTTAAAACAAGCTTGGCTCAATGTAAAAACAATCCTTTGTCCTTACCTGGGTAGTATTGGGCCAGCATTGTATTTAAATATTGTTCCAATGCCTAAAAATAATAATGGTACGTGGTTATCATTTAAGGTTAAAACAACATTCAACCAAGTTAATTGTAAAGCTTGTCCCAAGATTGTTCGAACTTAAAACAAGCTTGGCTCAATGTCAAAACAATCCTCTCTGCTTACCTGGGCAAAGCCGTGTTTGGTTAAAATATCTTGAAGACGATTGTACCCACAATTTAAAAGTGATAGTTCAACTACCTGTAATAATGTATAACTTCATAAAAATTATAATACATATGTGTCATGCACCCTAAAGTTGTTGAAAATTTCAAGCATAAAAAAATTTCTTTTAATAACACAAATCCAACAACAAAAAACCTTTTGCAAGAAGAATTCATTTCGCCATCCTCTCACACCCACTCACAATTCTAATTATAAAATTTTTCTTATACATTTTTTTTGTTTTCTTTATTATTTTGATTTTGATTATGAATGTTCAACTTTTTAATTACAACTTAATTAAATTAATTAATAATATTATCAAAAGTGCACTCTCTTAGATTGTGGTTTCTCTTTATTTTATTGTTGATGATGGTGTTTCCTTTTGTTAGCAAGTGATGATGTTTTTGCTGTTGCTCATCATTATGTTGATGATGATGATGAGTATAAAGGATTGAAATGTGAATATCTTTTACAACATACAAAGTTTATTGTAAAATTTGTAATAACAATATATTTTGATGTTGGTTTGTTGAATTTAATTAAGTTCTTTTGTTCTGTTTCTAATTAGTCAACTGTAGGATATATAGAGAAATGAAAATACTTCAGGTAAAGAATATAATTAAAATGCAATTTGTTGAAAAACAAAAATGTTGTGGCTGAGACCGAAGATTTTACCTTTGTTTTGTCTATAGATTGCGGCAGAGAGTATTGAGATCTATTCTATCTGCCCGTATGCAAATATAATTCTGGTATTCTAGACTTTGCATTAAATACTAGTGTAGCCACTAAAGCTAAAATTACTGTAATTTCGATCGATAGCATGCACAGTCCGCCAGAAAAAAAATATCAATTTCAAATGGCGTAATCGAGATCAGAGATCGTTTTATAGTAAGAAAAGAAAGATCGTTGTATAGTAAGAAAAGAAAATTTCACACCGCTTTGGAATTCTTTGAAAATAATTGAGATGTTGATGTCAATAAAGCTCAACAGTTATGTGAGTACTAGCCGTTAAACTTATTAAAAAGCGTACAAAAAGCATACAGTCCTATAAAAGGCTACTCGAACAAGTTGTCTGTTTCTTTGAAATACCTTATCTAGTGGAGTCATATTAGATAAAAAAAAGCCTAAACTTCGCAATAATTTCACGATCCGTGATTTTTTATGAAACCTTTTGGATCTGCTTCTACATATTGGTAGTAAAAAATGCGACCCTTTAAAAATGGGTGCTAAATGTTTGTGTGCCTAATACCCACCAATAACTGCCCATTTACTTTTAAAATGAAATATTTCGCATATTAACCTAAGGAATGTTATGAAAATGGGTGTTCAGGAGTTTAAAGTGTGCGGAATACGAATCTGATTTCAGATTTCAGAATCTCAAAATGGGCTAATCAAAATGGCTGATGAAAATCGAAAATATTACAAAAACAAATAGAGCATTTATAATTTGAGTATCTTTTTCACAATTAATAAATTGTATTTTTTTAATTTCAGATTATTACTGCGTAATTCATGGAACTTAAATATTACATTTTACGACTGAACAGCGTATTAAAATAATCGAATTTTATCTAGAAAATCAACAGTCAATTGTGCTAACGCAAAGAGCTTGCAATCTGCAACGATGCTTAACTTAGTCCAGCGTATCATTAACATTAAAACATTGCGTATCATTAATAGGTTTCAGTTATTTTTAAGACATGGCAATTTTTTCGAAAATTGCAAAAATGCAATTTTCACTTCAAGCTCAATTTTTTTTTTTCAAAACTAAGCACTGTAAACCGGCCAAATTTCTAGACAATATTACAAGTACATTAGTTAAGTGACTTGAGAAGTGATGCCAATCATTTTTAACTGTGGTGAAAATTAGGAGATGATTTTCAAACACTTTTTTTCGCTGAAAACAATATGTACCAGCTTGAGTACTATTTGTCATAGCTTGCTTAGTTTTGACGCTAGGGACTTTTATAAATAACAAAAATAAAGGTTATTTTAAACACTTTTAAAACTTTTAAAATACCACACGGGGGCCACATCCCCGAAAATTGCATAGTTTTTTGTTCATTTGACCTTAACTCTTGAATTTTTGACTCTTTTGAATTATGACTTGGTTTTGGCTGTGTGCTAGTTAGCAAAAGTAGAGCCTTTGTAGTACTTACCAGAAAAGGATGAGGTCGCTCTAAAGCAGAATTGTTGTTGGCACTGCTGTTAGAACTGGATATCACTTCTTTTGGTTTCGCTTTTAAATAAACGTTTTCTCTAAAGTTCCTTACAATTCTAGCGTGAATCGCACAGAAACACAATTGCACCTCACCTTTACAGAACTCTATGAAACATAACAAGAGTGAAATAGTGCAAAACTAAAGAACAGACCGGATTTTTTATAAGGAAGCGGATATTTCTAAGTATTAGTATATGCTTTATATTTAGATTGCAGTAAATAGAATAAGTTAATCGAATAGGCACAGTATGTTCTAAAAGCTAATGTCTCATTTTATTATCCAATTTTAAAAATCGACTGTCATTTGTACATAAACTTTACTTCGTAAGGGTAAAGTGCAAAAAAATCAAAAACAAATTATAGATATCCTTGGAAAGAGGTTTACCATTCTGAGACAGCCATTACCGATATAAAGAATCAATTATGCGCAATTATATTAAAAGGTTTCAAAGTTTGTTTTTTTAAACTTGATGTTCATTGTTGTTCTCTGATGACAATGTTATTCCTTGACGAAACATTCACGAAAAAAAAGTCAGGCAAGTGCGAATATAATTCGCTCGCTTGCGGGTTTCGTGTATGTAATTTGAGAAAAAAACAGTTTTTGTTAGTATAGTTTCACGTTTATTTGAAATTATAGCTACCAAAAAAAATTAGTTTCGATTTAGCAAAATCCCTACACCCGTGAATTTTTTCTTCTGTAATGTTCGTAGATAAGGTGGGGGACAAAAAACATTTTTACATTTTAGAAAATAAATCGAAAGCTGTGCTTTCAAAAATTACAAAAAAAAACTGTTTTGCACTACAAAAAAAATCACCTTTCATATACCCCACATGACTTGATCAAAAATAATTTTTTTTTTTAAATTTTACTTACCCCCTACAATGATCATTTTAAAATATAACAACCAAAACAAAAAATCGTTTATTTTTATGCGAAATGCCTACAACCATGAATTTGTTTAATTTTTTTCTTCTGTAATGGTCGAAGTTAAGGGGGAGGGACAAAAACAAACCCACCCGTTTTTGGTAATAACTCAAAAACTAAGAAGTCGAAAATTGAATTAAACTTTATTTTTGAAATATTTCCATTTTTTTCGATTTTTCTAAACTCGATTCCTTAAAAAATACTTTTGTTTTACTACCTCCTTGTTTATGTCCATAAAATATAGATAAAAACAATTATTTGAAATTTTTTCTGTTATCATCAGTTTTGTTTTTAGGAAATAAAAACAAAACTATAAAAAAAAAATAACTGTAGAAATTTCAAGTTGATAGCACTTATAGTTTGTGATTAAATCGATTATGTAGAAATTCAGACGGACACCGAAGTCTCACTAATAGGTACCGTTTTTACTTTTTCAAAGTACGGAACCCTGAAAATAGTTCAATGCTATGGTGGCAAACAAACCTCATATTTCTATAAGATTTTGCTTTTTATAGTCAAGTAATCGATTTCATCGTTTTAATGTGTAATGTGTACACTGTGTAATGGGTACACTGTGCAGTCCTTATAGTGGAATCACTAGTAGGAAAATTAAAGGAATCTAGTGCCTTGAGATTTAAAATTTTCCGACTGGCTGCAGTCTGTGAGTTCGATTACGCATTTTCTAGGCAAAGTATAAATGCTGAATCGCACACAAAAGTTTCACAAGAAGATGGATTCAAATGAGCAAAGAATAGGGACTCTAACCAAAAGTCGACTGAACCAAGACCATAAACCAAGCACCATATCAAATATAATTTCTACACTAAATAAAAATAGAAATGTTACACTCAACCATGATTTTACTGGGTTCTACACTTCTTTCTTTTTTCCCCACTAGCCAAGCATTATAGTAGCAATTAATCTAAAAACTCCACCAATCGTTGCCCCAATTTCACCAGCGAATGTTAAATATGGAAACCAATAATTCAATATATCAGCCAATCGTTGCGCCAATGGTTTCGGAGAATGTTAAATATGAATAATAACATGTCAATACCTATATATAATAGAAATCGTTGCGTCAGTGGTACTGACAAATATTAAATGTGAAAAATAATGTATTATACTAACCAATCGAGTTGATTATTGAATATTGTTGTAACTCGAATTGTTGTAATAATGTGAAATGTAAAAAAACTAATAGCTGTATCCTAAAAATGAAAATACAGATGATGGCAGGCTACTATTATAAATAGTTAATGGTGACAATAAAATTATCAAATATTGATCATGACTCACCTCTTTTTCGTAATCTTCTTTTCAACTGTATTTCTCTTCCATTCATAAATACAATTGTTCTTCCGGACATAAATATAATTGTTATCGGACAATCTTAACAGGCTCACTTTCACATAATTTTTTTCTTACACAAACTCCAACAATTTTTTTTCTCTTCTGGTTCTATCACTCAAATTTTAAATTTAGTTTTATCATATTAATTTTTCCAATCGTTTAAATTAAATGTAACTATAAAAATATATGGAATCAAATAATCCTCATAAAATTAATAATTGTTTTATATGTAACTAAGAAAACAAATGTCAAAGTTGCGGTCAAAGTTGCAATCAAAAAATTTTTTTTTAATGACCGAAAATATTATGTAATGATATCATTTTTAACGTTTTATCATAAGAAAAAACAAAAAAATTAATTATATAATTGATTAACATTTTCACCGTTTTCAGAAACAATTTCATAATAACGTTTTCTCACTGTTATTTTAGTAATTTTAAAATAATCAAACAAAAGTATTTTTATTTCTATTTTAGATTTTTGTTTCTTTTTTTTTTACATTCGTCTATTTTTTTTACTCTTTTTGATCATGATTCCTGTAATTTTCTTTATTTTTTAAAGTGGAAGGACAAAAAAACATTTTCCGCAATATCAAAAAAAGGAAAGGAAAATATGCCGCGTTTGAAAAATATCTTTAAAATTCGGTTAATAATTCATAAAATCAAAAAACAGAATCAGAAAATAAATTGTATTTAAGTGAGAGGTTCTGACCACTTAAACTTTCTTTCCACCGATGATATTCTTTTTTTTCCACCCACTGAAATTATATTATTCTCGCGATGAACTTAAATACACAGAAAAAATATTGATCGATTAAATCAACAATCTGTTTCCTTCTTTTAATCCCGATCGATTGACAAAAATGACAAGTATATAAGAAAAAAATTAATGAAAACGCAAGAGAAAAAAATGTGAGAAAAACCCATTGAAACAAGTTGTTCAATAAGGAGAGAACGAAAAGAATTATAACGACAGAGTCAAATCGCTGATGAAATTATTTCAGAGACAACTGCTTCGTAACATCATCGATTATAAATTATCTCTAATTAGTGAATTTTTATTTTAAACCAATTTTTTGCCTGCATAAATCGAAGAAAGCTATTTTCTTTTGACATATATCGACTGATTTTGCACTTGATTATCATCTATACTTTTGAAATTGCCATTTATCACTGAAAATAACAAACTTTACAGTTGCAAACGTATTTTACGCACACAATAGCTAGTTGGTTTATCTAGAGGGCTAGCGCTGATGAGAAATGATAGTCGTTTTTGAAAGTTAAAATTTTTTATTAGTTCGAAACTAAAAAATATGGGTCACAGATGAATTTTTTTGACTTGTGGACTTCCACAGTGTAGTAAGAGATTTCTTTTGGAACGTGTTGAAAAGAGTGTAAGAAATAACATATCAAAATGCGTCCTCGATAAAAGGGATGCTACTTTTTTTATACCCCTTCTCGGGGGCGAAAAATATTTCATTAAAAATAAATCAAGAAACAGATAGATTAACTAATTCTAAGCCTTTTTTGTTATAAAATGTTTTTTTTTAAAAGTCAATACTTTTCGACTTATTCACGAGTGAACATGTCAATTTTTGTACCGAAAACCATGTTTTCAGACGGTTTTTCATTAATTACTAAAAACGTAAGTATCGTACCGAAATAGTTATGACGCTAGAAAATTTAGCTTATGAAAAAAAAACCAAACAAATTATGTGTGAATGGTATCTGTAGACTCTTTACAAACGGACTAAGAGCTTCTTGAAGTTTGTCTCTTATTCGTCAAACGCCAAACTTTAAAGTTTCAACATCAAATGAACAAAAAACTATGCAATTTTCGGGGATGTGGCCCCCGTGTGGTATTTTAAAAGTTTTAAAAGTGTTTAAAATAACCTTTATTTTTGTTATTTATAAAAGTCGCTAGGTCAAAACTAAGCAAGCTATTTGTCATAGCACTCAAGTAGTACTCAAGCTGGTACATATTGTTTTCAGCGAAAAAAAGTGTTTGAAAATCATCTCCTAATTTTCACCACAGTTAAAAATAATTGGCATCACTTCTCAAGTCACTTAACTAATGTACTTGTAATATTGTCTAGAAATTTGGCCGGTTTACAGTGCTTAGTTAAGGAAAGCGTTACGAAAGGATACGAAACTAAAATATCTAAAGTAAGTTGCATAAACCTGTAATGGCCATTGATAATTAAACTGTTTTATTCGATAGAATTCTCAGATATTGTCTTCTTCCAGGGATCTAGGAAAAATAAAAGATCCATGAATTTTTAAAACTATACAACCGATATACTTTGTTAGCTGGAAAGAGGCTGATAACAGCACTCCTATTCAATAAACAACTGAAAGCATTTTCACTAATCGAATTTATTTGTATAGATCTAACAAATGTGCAGTTTCAAAATTATCTTCTCCATAGCAGAGTTCGCAAATACATTTTAGCATCTGCGTACTGGCGAGAAGATGAGGATGATATACCAACAGATAAGCAAGTTTATTCGGTGTTACCACAACAACCTCACAATAACGTCCAATGACAACGCTAGTCACAAAGTGTTGCAAATTAGCAATAACAACACAAAAAGTCAGTCTTTGCAATTTCTATATGTTAACGTTTATTGTTAATATCAAACTTAACAACCGACCTTTAGAAATGGAATTGAAAACGAGGTGTTGATTATTACTCACAGAACTTTATTTGTATCTGCGATGCCTTGGTGGAAAGTTCTATGTCCGACGATGTTAACAAGATGTTTTTGTTTTCTATCTACATTTGTCCTGAGAATCATAAATCACATTGGGCTCAAACCCCAAACCCTAGAAAGACTCTCGGGCTCTACTGACTGAGCTTGCCAGGCCAGGAAAAAATCAAACTACAAACAAACAAAAAAAAGAGCAAAAATAAAACCAAAATAAGGTTAAACACAAAAAAAAACAAAAAAAAGCCAAAAATATATACCAAAAAAAAAAAAATAAAACAAAAACTAGAGGAGAAAATGTGAAAACCAGCTGGATAGGTGAACGCAGAATAAGCAAGCTGAATCTTAATTACAAACTCGAAAACAAAACAAATTTAACCTAAACGCATAATAAACAAAAAAGGAGTTTCGGAAGAGTGTTTCAGTGAAACCGATGAACGACCAGAGGACAGAGGTGATTCAACTATGGCTCAGAAAGCCAAGGGCTAGCATTTTCCTTCCTACTGTTCCCTGGAATCGGAACACCCTGTGTTGAGAATAAAGAGGTTGGTTTTGGGATAGAGAACATCAGTCACAGCAGCCTGAACGACAGGCGATTCATTTCACTGTTATTGTCCACTGGTCTGCACTCTCCCTACTCTCGAACAGGTTTGGCTCTAACGAATGGAATATTCGAAGACCATGGCAGTTAGACTAAATTAGCGTAACACTTGAAGGTTATGACCTCATTGAAAACCCGTGAATATGGTGAAATAATTATGGTGGGATGACCCATCAGGGTAGACAAAACCATCGGGGCTCAGCAAGATCCAAGCTATATCACTTCACTACTCACGGCCCTCTCGCAGTAGTCGATTCCCACCCAACTGAGGTACACGGGATCGTAAGCCCGGTAAGGAATACGTTTGAAGGACCTTTCCTACCTTTGCGGTTATAAACTAAAAATACAAATACAATATACTTCTAACATACATATTGCTGGTTTATCAAGGACTAACGTATTCTTTCACCCCGAGAACACAAGAATTGTCTGCGCGTCAGGACTTACAAGAATCTTGCCTTTCGTACACAGAACAAAACTTAACACACCAAAACTTACAGAATTGTCTGCGCGTCAGGACTTTTAAGGATCTTGCTTTTCGTCCACAGAACAAAACTGAACCAATTCAAATCTCAAACAACACACAGGCAAAAACAAATTCACACATCAAAACAAAACTGTTGTCTGCGCGTCAGGACTTACAGGGCATCTGGCCTTCCGCCCACAGAACAACAGACAAATACAACGAATCATACAAAAACAAAAAAAGATTCAAAACTAAAATACAAAAAAATAAAAATATGTATTATGAAATCAAATTAAAATTACAAAAAAAAAATAAAACTCAAATGGAAGACATGACCACAGAACACAAATAAGAAATAAAAACAAATCAGCGCAATCCAAAATTTATAATCAAATTTCAAAACAAATAACGTCTAAAAAAATTAAGCAATTTAAAATAAAAATAAAGTTCTTCCAAAAAAAAATTTTGAAAACAAAATTCAAAAAAACAATAAAACAAACATGAGTTGGCTGTTGGGCTGGTAGTTGGACGCGATAGTTGGAGTTCGGCAGTGGTCACTGTAGTTTACCAGTATTTGAGCTGATCCTACTTCACAAAAATAATTTTAACAAAAAAAGTTCAAAAATCTGAAAAATACGAAAAATTATCAATTATCTAAATATCTAAATATCAAAAAAAAAAAAAATCTAAATATAAATATTAGTTGAGCTGAATTCAAATTAAAAACACAATGAATTCAAAAGAAAATTATTTTCTTAGTTTCTTGAATTTACTAAGCTTTTATTGAATTGTCGACCATATAGCAGTAGTCATGGTAAGGTCATAGTAGGTAAGCACTATTGTCTATTGTCGATAGACAAACACAGGTCAAATAAGACTTCGTGCTAAATTGGTGCAAGATCGTGGCAAAACCGATAACCGACCCACCGTATACAGTACATCCTACAGTGACATAGACAACAGCTATTCACCACTTCAAAATTAGATATTATTACTCATAATTGAATAACGATTTTTCCATTAAAAAAATATAAGCATTATCGTTGAAATAAATACAGTTATTAAAAGCAATACAAAAAAACAACGTTCATTTTTCACCACCCTATACGTGTAACTGTACTGCTTACTTATAAACATGTAATTACGATAACGTCTCAGAAAAAGTATTTAAAAAATAATCTAATATTCACGTTTTTCATGAAAATTTTCTATGTAATTATAACCTTATAAAAGAATTTCATGCTAGAATCGTTTTGTTAAAAAAGTTAAAATATGTATAAATAAAATGTAAAAGAAATAACTTTTTTCATATATCATCATGTTTATCGACATGTAATTCAACACCAAATTATAGTTATACAAATGCATTTGCAGTACGTTTATTGCTTATCAAACAATTACTACAAAAAGTTATTTTATTTACCTTAGAATAAAAACTAAAAAATTTAAGAACGAACAGGACAAGCAATGGATTGCTTAATCAAAGTAATATTTTCAAACGACTCTCTATAATTATTAATTTATATTAATTAAGAGTCTGACAACTTTTAACAATATTCTTAAAATTAATTTTAAATTTCCAGACAAAAAACCAAACGTTATTAATTATCAGAAATAAATAACAAAAGCAAACACCTTTGTCTACACAAAAATTTTCTCACCGTTCACAATACAAATACTTATTTGTTATTATTACATTTTCTTACAAATCTCATTAATATTATTCGTCCAATAAGATAATCTATTCGAAAATCTTTTCAATTAACACTCTACTCCATTACGGAAATTTTAAGCTGCATTTAATTCTGGTTTCATGGAATATAATTAGATACCATTCTTATTCAGACGTAATGAAAATTCCTTAACAAAACGTAAGAACAACAAATAAATTAACAATAAAGTCGTGCAATTCCAGAAAGCAAAAAAAAAAAAAAACTATCGTCATTATCGTTATTACTATATCAGAAATATCATCACCTTTAAAGCATATATATTGAAGAAGAAATAAAACAAATAAAAAAAATACAATTATCATTATCATCAACATAATGTCTTGAAGGTTTTAATTTTGTTTTTTGGTCAAAAAGGAAATAACAAGAAGTTAAACATAAGAAAAACATTTAAGAAACAAGTGTTCTGTTATATTGTTTTTTTTTAAAATGTATTTTCATGTTTCGCATTGGAGAAAAGAAAATGTAATTTTTTTTTCGTTTTTATTAATTAGAAAGAACAAACAATGTTTTGTTCCTGTAACAAGGATGATGGAGTTGAACATAACTGCCCGAATTCAACAAAATTTAAAATTTAAATATATTGATGCTATAGCACTATAATTGGTATGTATGATTTGAGTATTAATGCTATAGCAGTCATAATGATAATCAATTTGAAAGATCGAATATAAGAGAATATGCGAAAAAGATTGTAAGAAAAATAAAACAGTATGTAGTTCTCAAATAAATCCTAATTTCATTGTATTGTGAATACAGATAGCAAGTAAGGTGTGTTGTAGGTGATATATAAAGTTAGTATCGTTTGCTCCCTTAAGAACATTTCAATAACCCGCGAAAAACATTGAGATATACGTCTGCACTCTAAGCCTAGACTGAATACGGCAAAATATTCTAACAGAGGCGAGAAGGAGCAAGAAGATGATATACTCTGTATTTCTGTTATTCTCTGTTATTTCGTGATCATTCATCCCTTTTCATGAGAGTTAAATTCTTGATTTTTGTGGGTTCAACTGGTAAATTAATAATTCCTTATTGCTGTTATTTCAATAAAAACCATATATAGTATATAGGTAGAGCATATAGGTAGAAGTTATGAAAACGATCCTAACACGAAACTTGATAATTTAAGTGAATGCAATGGTAAGTCTAAATAGTTTGAATTTGATGTTTAAAGTTGGTGTTAGCTCATTTTTTTCCACACTGACCGATTGATAAGCAAGCATGGATCTCACCAAATTTAAACTTTTAATTTAGTATTAGGTCATGTGCTCTACGGTGCCGATGCGTGTTAGTCTTTTCGTGAAGACGCTAGCTAGGACATTTTAAAATGCTCAGTGAATTGTGTGGATGAATCAAGACAGCCTCGATGAGCTCCTAACACCGCAACTATTCGAAACTATTTTAGACTGTTTACTGAAAAATCAGCAGAAATTGTGAGGAGGACAATATTGAATTATAAAATTTATGACTGGACAATCAAAAAATTGAGGGTCTAGTCTTTGACAATATGCTAACGTTCTGCAACACAAAAAAAACTACAGAAAAAGTCTATTTTACGCGTAGCGTAAGCAGATGCCACACAACGGCAGATGCCACACAACGGCAAACATTTTACAAATGAAACCGCACAACGAGCTGTTTTATGTCTAATGCTTGGTAAATTTTTTTAGCACAACTAATCGTGGACTGCTCCACATGTCATATGTCATTAAACTGAAACAAAATAAACTAAAATACTAGACTAAAAAAATAAAATATAAATAGGACACCTGAACTTACACAGAAAAATGATAACCGATACATTGAAAGATTACCGAAAACATCAGTGCTTGATGATAGGTGGTTCCAATCAGAATGCTATAACCTTGATCTAAAAAATCGACTTTAGTCCAACTCAGGTCGAGAAGGTACCGTTGACCATCATTGCTATTTGCCATAGCTGTAATTTAAAGGCACTGGTCAGCCTAGCATTCCCAGCTCCAAGTAATAACATTATAGACATACTCCAAAAAAACGACGGCTTTCCTTGGGTAAAAGACGGCTGTAGGCGAATGATGAATGTTACAACAACAGCAAGTAGGTAACAAAGAAGATAGCTACAAATAGACGAAGAAATGCATTTAAAAGTATGTGAGAGTTGTAAGTCTTCGACCAACTACATCATTGAACAAATTTCTTTCAACTTGTTAATGTTTTGAAGAAGTGCCTACAAGCGGAATCTGCAAATATTCAGAATGATGACGTCGTGCTGCCACTACATCTCAGAACCATTGAAAACTAGAATGTGCACGCACGACTATGTCCGTACTTTCCAAATAAGTGGTTAGAAACTGTTGTTTAATTGGAACAAATACTCTTATAATATTTTTATTTTTATTTAATTTAATTTGTTTTATTAATTTCACAAAAATGTGGGAAAAAAAGTCCGAGCGGCAGGATGTCCGCTAGAAATAGGTAGATTTCGAGATCAGACAGTTTTGTGTACAAGTAGAATCTGATGTATCAGATTAGTTTGAACAAAACAAACTAATTACAAACAGATATCGAACAAATTTTAAAAAGAAAATTAGATACATATAAGCAAAACTACATCTATGAAATTTTGCAACAAACAAATTGCAAATCTACCACAGAACATATATGTGACAATGTATGACACTATATGAAAAACATGACAAACCTACTCTATATCATACGTCGTGCAATTACTGCGAAATATCATAATAGATTATTTCTAAGAAAAAATAATTAATTTCATCTATTCAAATCTTTTTATTTTTTTTTCATTGATTCTTGTAAGGTAAGGCAAATTGTTGTTGTTGGGCATTGTTGCAAACTGTTTTGTTGCAGCCCACAAGTCAAAAACCTCGAACTGCAGAGGTTTATATTTAAAAGAAACGGATTAAAATGTTTCCACAGATTCTAAATTTATGAGGTTTTTAAAAATCTTAGTATCCAAACGGCCGTTATAACGGTTAAAAAAAACAACTTTTTTTTAGTAGAATGGCTCTACACAGTTAGAAAAAACTTGAAAATGTAATGCAAATTGCGACACATATATGTCCTACGGACGCTTCCATTACAAAACAATGCAAAGCTTGCTTTAATGTTAAATTTAATGCTCTTTGCATTAATATTTAACAGAGTACTTTGAATAACATATAAAGTTTGTTATTGTTTATTATGTTCATCATTTGCATTAAACCCGTGAAAACAATTTTGGAAAAAATGCATGAAATGCATGTACTAATTGTACATGACACAATATGTCCGTGCACAAAATTGTTTAAAATACATGTCATGCACATGATGTCTTAGAAACATGTTTATGACATACATATTACAAAATATCAAATAAATTCGTTACTAGAAATAACATAACCTTATACTAACCAATGTGTAGTCATAACACAGCCGCTGTTATCATAGTCTTTAAGCCAAGAAGCGATAACTAAAGTATATAATTTTGTAAACTATGTATATCTTAAATGGATATAACTCTAGTGAATTTTAACCAACTATGAAATTTATATACATATTTCCTACACAAATGTATGCGCATTTCGTATACATGTATATTAGGGTGTCCCACAAAAAATGCTTTATTTTATTTTTCATAACCTTGATCCGGAATTAGGTTGTTTATGGTCTAAAAGACATCCGTGAATTTTTTCAGAATTTAAAAAAAAAAATTACCACTCCCTATTTTATTTTTTCTGTTCAAGGAGCAAAAAACATTTCATACAAGAAAGGAAGTAAATTTCTTTGTAAATTCATTAACTAATTGAGAATAGTCTCAGATCAACTTAAAACTTTTTTTAATTCGTCAAGAAAGGTGTGCCGAAGTACTTTAAATAACTTCTAATTTCCGGACTTGGCCCAAAAGTGGCCAATTTTTTGATTTTCGGCCAAAAATAAAAAATATTTAATATCTCGGGAGAAAGTTAATAAATTTTCAGAAAAATAGGTAGGGGGTGATTTTTTGGGTCGCTGATTATGATTTTACTGTCGGATTTTTTCAGAACACCCTCAAAACTGCAAAAACTACCCCTTTTTAGGGTATTTTTTGCTATTTTGAGGACGTAAAGCTAAGATTATAAATAAATGCAATTTTCAAGAATATTTAAGAAGCAATTAAATTTATTTAATTATATGCTAAAATTGGGTCAAGTGAGCTAATAAAAAGGGGTTAAAACTACCCCCGAAATAATAACAAATTAAAAAAAATGATATGAAAGTATTTTTCTTCCTTTTTATTTTTTAATAAAGTATTAAAAAATTTTTTCACTGTAATTTAATTTAGGGGGTGAAAACTATCCCTAAAACGAAAAAATTATAAATAAGGTTATTTAAGATTTTTTAAAGATTTATGTCTTATAATCAATAAACTAGAATTATTTTTTGTTACCAAAATTTTTTCCTTTCCTCACCACCCCCAGGGAGTGGAAAATACTGTGAAATTGATAAAAAAATACTGTGAAATACAAAAAACGTTTTAAAATTGTCTAGAAAAATAAAAGCTGATAACTTTTAAAAATATTTTTGAATTATTTTAGTAAATCTTGGATAATTTGGTTTTAAATAATGACACAATTACGTTTTTTATGGAATTCTTATTTTTATTTTACAAATTTTATACATCTGAGTTATTAAGTGCATTATTTATAGATTGTGAATCAATTCCCAAAAAGAAATCATTGACTTTATTACCAATTTCCTCGTCACTTTCGCTGAAGGAGTACTGGATTGGCAGCCTCCACGAAGTATCCACAACGGATACGGGCGTACTCTGGGCAATGTGATGTGGAACGAACGGTTGTGGTACCCAATCCCTTCGTAGTAGTGAAGCATTATAGCAAATAGTCAATCGAACCCTGTGCGTCTGTACTCCATGATGGAGCGGCACAAAACGACGTCTGTTCTCCATGTTAGGGGCGGTTGAAAATCTTAGTCTTTTCCGCTAGGTGGCAGACTATAATGAAACTTAGTGCGGGGAGCAAACCCCGTTATCAACCACCCATGAGTAGTGAAGAAGGATCGAACGTTACGGTGCAGGGCTCCGGAAACCCAGTGCCGGCGGCTAGAGGGAGTGCGCAAGCAGGCTCCCAGCCGTCGAGATCAAGCGACTGCAAACCATCGGAAGGTACCTCAACTACAAGTTCACTTAGTAGAGAAAGTAGTCAAGTACTGAAACCAAATCATAAAAAGCAACTTGATGTACAAAATCCATTCCAACTTAGCAGGAAGACGTCTAGATCTCCTGAAAGAGAAAGAAGCAATATCTTGCTAAATATAAACACAAATGAAGTGGAAAATAAAAGTGAAGAACGTCAACCAGACTATGAAGAAAGAGAAGGACTCAGGTATCTAGAAAAAAAAAATTTAGAGCTCAAGAAAAAACTAAGCAAAATAGAAGAGATAACATCAAAGCTAAGCAATGAAATTGCTGCTTTAAAAAGAGAAAATCAAGACCTGAAAATGAGTCGAGAAGCAAGTGAATCGGAAATGACTGATAATCTAAATATCGGCAAAGATATCAGAAGACGAACAAACGTATTTGAGTATCTAACAGATGAAGAGGAATAAAAGTAAAAAAAGTAAAAAGAGGAAAGCTGAAGTTTCCCCTGAGTATGTGCCATCAAGCGCTAGTCAACCGCAAGATGCACATACAATTGATAAAGACAAAGTTATTCCAACAAAAGAAACGAAAGGGCCACCGCCAGTAACTGTAGGCCACCGCCAGTAACTGTAACGGGTGTTTCAAGTCATGCGGAAATTCAAACCATAATGAAAATGGTAACGGATAAAGAGTACAAAATTACTGCTCTTAACAATGATGTCTGGAAGATCAACACATCAAACTCTGATGCATACAGAAATTTAACAATGAAACTAAACATTGACAAATATCAATGGGTTACATATGAAAACAAAAACAAACGCCCAATTAAGGTAATGGCAAGAGGACTACATCCCACTTGTTTGGTCTACGATATAATTGAAGATCTGACACGTAAAGGTATTAAAATCTTAGATGCTGTTAACATCATCAAAAAAGAAAGAAAAACCAACGAAAATGAATCCAAAACAATATATAAAAGAGGAGTTCCTCTTTTTATGTTAACTTTTGAGCAAAACGAAAATATAAAAGAAATTTATAATATAAAAGGGATACTCAATATGAGAGTGAAAATTGAACCTTTAAAGAAAAATTCGATGAGAATACCACAATGCAAGAAGTGTCAAGGTTTTAACCATACACAAAACTACTGTGGACGTGCACCAGTATGTGTTAAATGTGGCGGTAAACACTTAACGCAAGTATGCTCAGTTAACAGGGACACCATAGCCGAGTGCATAAATTGCAAGGGGCAACATCCAGCAAACTATCGTGGATGCGAAGTTGCTATCCAACTCCAAAAAATAAGAGATAAAACGCGCAAGCCATCACAAAACAAGCAAAATAACGCTGGTAGATCCAATGAACGATACCAAGAGAAACTGTGTGAGCAATCTAACAGCGCGAAAAATGGAAAATCATACGCACAAGTACTAAAAGGCTCAGAGTCAATCAAAGACTCGGAAGTATTAGAAAGTATCAAGAACTGCATGGAAGTAATTCTAAGGCGGTTAGATGAACAAAGCAGCCTAAACGAATTGATATTCCAAAAAATTAAGCAGATAGAAAGCTTAAAACCAATCGCCAAGAAAAATTAAATATGAATACAACACTCAAAATAGCAACCTGGAATGTAAACGGGTTAAACAACCACACCCCAGAAGTTGAAATGTTCTTGAAGTTAGAAAAAATAGATATTTTTCTAGTATCAGAGACTCACTTTGTTAAATCATCATATATAAAAATACCTGGGTATAAACTTTATCATGCAATTCATCCAGCAGAAAAAGCGAGAGGAGGATCAGCAATACTAGTCAGGGATAACATAAAGCACCATGAAGGTATTAAAATCGAAGAAGAAGTAATGCAGGTCACGTCGATAACAGTTATTACTAAAAATAAAAACCTTGTTGTAGCCGCTATATACTGTCCACCAAAACATAATTTGAAAAAAAATGATTACTCCAAACTCTTCAATGAACAAGGCAGTAAATTTATCATTGGTGGAGATTTTAACTCAAAAAACACATATTGGGGATCAAGAATCACCACAACAAAAGGTAAAGAACTGTACGAAGCAGGACAGATAAAAAAGTGTGATTTTCACTAGGGTGGTTCTCCGACCTACTGGCCAACCGACCTTAGTAAGGTACCTGATTTAATAGACTTCTTTATTACAAGGAATATGTCAAAAAACTACATAGATATCGAAAATAACGAAGGGTTGTCATCAGATCACTCTCCTGTTATAATGACAGTTAGTGAAAACGTAATCAAGCGGACATCTGCACCTAAACTAACAGGTGAAAACACTAATTGGAATGTTTTTCGTGAGTTTATAGAAGAGAAAATAGATCTACAAGTACCAATTA
The DNA here is from genome assembly GCA_963693315.1 of Diogma glabrata. NCBI lineage: Eukaryota > Metazoa > Arthropoda > Insecta > Diptera > Cylindrotomidae > Diogma > Diogma glabrata. The sequence goes on from OY856186.1 coordinate 263,630,577, forward strand.
GAAACCCAGAACAGCTAGAAACAGAGCTAGAAAGGCTGATTGAAGCTGTACACTTTGCAGCATCGTCAAGTAGTCTAGCACCACATTCTAATCGTATTCTTCCCGCAAACATTCCTATGGAATTAAGAGAATTGATAAAATCAAAGCGCAAGGCACGTAAAATCTGGCAGACAACTCGATCTCCAGAACACAAAACTATTTTAAATAATCTGTGCATACAAGTAAAGACAGCCATTAAAGAAGCAAAAAATGAATCTATTAACAGATATCTCTCAAGTCTTTCTGGTGATAAAAGCAATGAGTATTCACTCTGGAAAGCAACAAAGGGATTCAAAAGACCAATAGTGCAGATCCCTCCGATTAAAAAAGATGATGAAACATGGGCCAGAAGTGCTCAAGAAAAAGCTGATCTATTTGCAGAATTACTAGAGAACACCTTCAAGCCATTTGGTCGACTAACAGAAGACGAAAACATAACGAAAGCGAGCAAACCGATTCACAGGAAATTTCATATGTAACATTACATGAACTTAAAGAAGAAATCCGTACCAGTTTGGTTCCAAAAAAGGCCCCCTACGATTTAATCACCAGTGAAGTTGTTAAAATACTACCTGATAAAGATATGCGCATAAATACTTCATATCATTAATGCTGCATTCCGATTAAGGTATGTGCCTATGCAATGGAAAGTAGCAGAAGTGATTATGATCCTAAAACCGAATAAATCACCAAATGACAAAAACTCGTGTAGACCGATATCATTACTCCCAACGATATCGAAGCTTTTTGAAAAAAAAGGCTTAAGCCAATAATTGAAAATAGAAACCTCATACCTTCGCATCAGTTTGGTTTCAGAGAAAACCACTCTACCATTGAACAAGTGCACAGGATCACGAATATTATTGAAGAAACGATTGAAGCCAAAAGGGTATGCTTCGCAGTCTTTCTTGATGTCGCTCAAGCTTTTGATAAAGTTTGGCATCATGGCTTAAAGTATAAATTGCATAGAGATCTGCCCAAACAGTTTTATGAAATTTTAAACTCTTATCTGGATGACCGCCACTTTAGAGTGAAATATGATGATAGTTATTCAACATTGAAAAAGATTGATGCAGGAGTTCCGCAGGGTAGCGTCCTAGGACCGGTACTATACCTGCTATATACAAGAGATTTGCCTGGCCTAAGCAAAACAACCATTGCAACCTTTGCAGATGATACCGCAATTTTGACCCCCGGAAAAACCGTAGAAGAAGCAACTAGCAAACTGCAATACGCTACTAATAAAATCCACAACTGGACAAAAAGATGGCGAATTAAGCTGAATGAAATAAAATCCTCTCATGTTAACTTCACTAACCAAAAAGTAAGCCAAATACCTCTGAAAATCAACTCAACACAAGTTGCTTACGCAAACACAGCAAAATATCTAGGTATGACTCTGGATGCTAAACTGAGATGGAAGGGACATGTTAAAAAGAAAAAAGAAGAACTGAATTTGAAATTTAGAAAGATGTACTGGTTACTTGGTAGAAACTCAGTACTATCTATTCAAAACAAACTGCTTCTGTATCGTCAAATACTGAAACCAGTGTGGACGTATGGCTTCCAGCTATGGGGCTGTACTAAGAAATGGAACGCGAAAAGCATCCAGTTGTTCCAAAACAAAGTGCTGCGTTGCATTGTTAATGCCCCGTGGTACATCAGAAACGAAGACATCCATAGGGACCTAAAGATAGATTTCGTGAAGGATGAAATAAAAAAATATGCAATTAAACACACCACGCGTATACGCGTACATGAAAATATTGAAATACGCCAGCTAATGGATGTGCCCGTTGCTGACACAAGGCTTAAAAGAACGAAGCCACTAGATTTGATTTTATAATCAAAAGCATACTTAATAAAATAATGTAAATGGGACTAACCAATGGGTTACACCCTAAAAAATGTGCTATAAATATGAAATGTAAATTACTAGATGAGCGTAGCTCAGTTGTTCTTTTATATTAATAAAAAAAAAAAAAACTTTCGCTGAAAATTTCTTGTTCTAGACTCTAGAGGAGTAAAATTAATATTATTTCTTTCATTTTCTTCATTTTTTGCAACATCATTTTCTTCATTTATTGGCAAAAAGTTTGTACAACTACTTCCACGGCAGTGAGTAGCAGTCGAACATTCTAAGCCTTTTTTTCTGCAACTACAACCTGTTTTACAACCACAAACAACAAGATTTAGTACACTTTGAGCAGCAGCTGGATTATTCATTTTAGTAGGTTGCAAAATGCCTTTGACATTTCTCCAACCATAATCTTCGAGGTTTAATGAATTATTTGGTTGTAACCATTCCTGGACTTGGTAATATACCCTTTTAATATGTTCACCTACAGCATCAGCTGTTGGGGGTAACGTAGCAAGATCTACACTTTTTGATTTTTTTGTTATTGATTTTTCTGGTGGAATAACATCTTCTTCTGTCTAGGTTGAGGTAGCATCATTTGCTGATTTTTTTTTCTTCGATTAGGATTCCTTAATTTTTTCGGTATTTTTTTCACAAAAGTTGTGTATCTGAAATAATTCAATTTATCGGGATAGCTTAGATTCAAACGTTCTGTACGTTCTAGGCTTTTGTATAATGCTAGAGTGCATATTATTCCGACTTCAATTAGCTTATCGATATCTACGTTTTGAAGCTTAAAAATTTCCACCAAAGGATGCAAGTCTTTATAGATTTCAAAGATTTCAAAAAATAATTTTTTTCCTTTTTTGTAAAACGCACTGGTCGTGTCGCAACCAGTAAATGCGTGCAAGTATAATAAATGTTTACTACACTCAATTAGTTCTTTTTCATTTTTTTTCAATTTAAAAGTAGTTTTCACTCCCTAAATCAAATTACAGTTAGCTTTTATTCACCTCAATTCCAAAAAGACAGTAAGACTGAACTGCTATAATTATATACCCATTGCGATTCTATCGGTTTTACCTAAGATATTTGAAAAATAAGATAACTACAACTCTATGAGATATTTGAATTTGTGTAACAAATTATCGATGATAAGTAGCATGGTTTTCGTAAAAATCATGCAACAGTTGGATTGTAAGTTTAAGTCACACAATTGTGGAACATATCCAAAGATGTGACTACGTTGAAACGTTAAATATCCAATTCATATTTTTGCTGATAAAAGCACATTACAAGCATTACATGCATCTCCTACATTTCGATACCATACTGCAGTCAACACTGATAGAAATTGGTTAATTAACCACCATTGGTTGATTAACAACCAAATGAGGCTGAATCGGTTAGACGTCTTGACCCTTCATCCGTTTAAGAAAAATGTCCATCGTCATTTGAATCAATTTATTATTGTTTACTTATCCTCATTTCTTTCATTTTCCCTATCTCTTTTTTTTCTAGTTGGCATATGGCATCTTCATAGTTCAAAGAGAGGTGATCGGTCATATCCAAAACTCCTCAATTCCTTTCGGTTCAAAATACCAAACGCTTTTACCATACAATAAATTAATCAAAACGGTGGCATTCAAAATTATAAGATCTTCAGTTTTTGTAATTTAGTTCATCAAACCTATCCGTGTTATTCAAGTTACATTGCATTAAAATCGGATAAATCATTTTCGATATATCTCCAAACTATACTACACAAATGTTATATTTTTGCGTCATCCTATATTTCAAAATAGAGTGAATAATAAATTTTTGTTTGTTAGGCAAACAGTCTTTTGGTCTCCTTTTTAGGGTTCCGTACTTTGCAAAAGTAAAAACGGTATCCTGGTTAAACTTCGGTGTCCGTCCGAATTTCTACATAATCGATTTTCTCACAAACTAAGTGCTATTAAATTGAACTTTTCTACTGTTATAAAATGTACCTATTTGTCCACGTTTATGGAAAAAACAAGTTTGTAAAAAATTTGCAATTTGCGCCCTCGTTATATAAAAAACACCCAATTAAAACTAATGCGCATGTTCCTCTCTCAAATATTAAAAAAAGTAAAGACTACTATGATTTAATTTGAATGAAATTTCCAAATTGAAAAAAATTGTTTTTTGGTTTCTCTCAATAGTATAAAATTTGATGTGTTTCATTGCAGGTTGTTTCAATTTTCAAAATACATACCCAACAATTGAATAAGTATCAAAATTGAATAAAATTTATTTAATTGTTTGGAATTAGCGGTACAAAAATATAAAATAAAATGCAGTTTTTTTCTATTCGCATAAGTTTTTTTATCAATGCATATTAAAAGAGTTCAATTTAAATTAATTATGTTAGGAAACATAAAACGTTGTATTGCGTTTCTGTTTAATGAATTTTGTTTTTTGGCACATTTGCAATTGTAAACTTTAACTCGAAAATAAAATATATCGTTAAAACTTACACAATAAATAACTAGTATTACATCTAAAACATTTCCAATAAAAATATTATTTTTAGTTCGAAAGTATTGAATCAATTTCATTCTTTGCATTTTTTGCTTTGTTTAATTTTTTCGGACGGTATACTCAGATAAATAAAACACAAACAAAATTGATATAAATTTGTTATTGAAATTCCATTGCTTGATATTATCGTGCATTAGGTCAGTATAAAGATTATAAAATTGGAACTTCTGGGGTTAGATAGAAGGCTGAAAATCTCTGAGATGATAGTTTAAAAGATTGTCTTTTAAAAAGATTGAAACAAAATAAACTCAAATATGATGCAAGCATTGTGTTTTGAATTTGTGTTTTCGTTTCAACACTCACTGAGATCCATCTCTCGCTCACTTACGCATGTTGCTGTGGAACCTAGGTTCCATCCTAGGTGTGGAACCGTTTTTATCACGCTATGATTGTATATTAAACCTTCATATTCGTAAAATATTAATATAACTCTGCGCTCCAAATATTAATATCATTATCGATTGGTTTGTTACTACAATAAATAATTTTTCATAGCTTGCGGTTATCCTTTATTCACTGCTTTAAATATTCTTATTTGATTTGAAAAGCTTAAAAGGGTTATCACTTTTTCAAATTTTTCTTCTGAAATAATAATTCTACTTCGATGTTGTTGCAAAAAATACTCAATGGTGATTTTTGATACTTTAAAGAAAGTTAAACAGTGGAAGGTAATAGAACAGACTGGATTTTTTGCGGGGAAATATTTTCTGCTGCAAAAAAAGGATGAATCCATTTAGAATATCTGAAAACAGAATGCAATGTGGTAAACAGTTTACGTGTAAATTAAATTCAGTTGAAATATAATTTTCGAAGTAATAATAGAAATATTTGCTGTTAGTAAAACGTTAATTATTGGGGGCAATTATTAGAGTTAGTTGATTAAAATAATGAAAACTCTTCACAGAATTCGGAACCAAATTAGTGATACAATCTTAGTCACACTTGACTTATCAAAAGCTTTCGACACAGTGTTGTATGTTGAACTACTAAGTGGTATCTTTAAGAATAGTCTGTCAGGTATAATAAAACTCTGGTTGTGCAACTACCTCAGAGGTCACCAAACATACATTTACAATTGCATGACAGCAACTCCAAGATGAGGGTGCTAAGAGAAGGAGTGCAGCAAGATGTAGTTCTCTAACCGTCATTATTCAATCTGTAACTAAAATTCTACCTACCCCACCAGAAGAAGAAATTATCGCGTCATATGCAGATGACTGCTCGGTACTTGCAACAAAAAAAAATTGGAATTCATCAATATTTGGAATACTTATCTGAACATCTTGAATGATGGGCTTAAAACCGGAAAACTGGAACTTCTACTGAAAATTCGACCTATACACGGATCGCCACATAGACGAAGGAGATAAATACAACACTAAACATCAGCATTGTTAACATACTTATGCCTACGGTAAAAACACGAAACTGTGAGGGGTAAAATTTGTGGAAGACTTATCAAAACTCGCTGCACCCATCTGGACACCCTAGTCGCTAGCCAATCACTGAAATGGATGTCATCTGATGGTCTGACCTGACGTATTACCGGTGCGCAAGTATAATATAATTCTGTCCAAACAATATCTAAGTATGAGCCTGCTACAAAGAACAACATCCTTAAAATGAATTCCTCTGACTTCTCATTGACATTGACACAACCTTAAAACATAGGGAAACCTGCAAAATGCTTTTTACAAGACGTCAGAGATGATCAAGTCAAGGGAAACATTGTCGAGTCTACTTATAAAACTGGCCTAATAAGACATCAAAGCTGTTGAAGACACAATAAAAAAGTACGCCCTAAATCGGGTTCTCAATGGAAAGCCACCATAAGTCGCTGTTGAAAAATTCAAATACCTCGCAGTACCAGATCCACTCTAGCACAGTTAATATATCGTTGGTTGGCGCAGCCTAAGGAACTATAAGAATAGAACTGTCCCAAAAATTTCTGACAAGTACCCTGCATGTGAAGGCGCACCACTAGACGACCTATTCAAATGTTCAAAAAAATTAATCGACCAGATGAATCAAGACGACTTAAGGGACGTAACAGAGTACCTGAATTTAAAAATGGAGCCGGAATATTAGCACCGCACATGCATCAGATAAATTGAGCCAATTTATTTAACATGATGCTCATGATCTTTCTATCTATACAGATCCCGTCAAGGTATCGACCGCAAACATGAAAAACATAAAATATTACCACAAAAAAACTATCAAAGGAACGGTCAAAAAGAGTTAAAACAACCTTGAAAGTTCGTTTCAATGGTAAAACCAGATTGTCAGGAACGCTAGAAAAGACATGACAGAACCGCTAAGAAAACTAAGGCTACGTACAGAGTGAAAGTGTTGAGCGGCGCTGTGCGCAAAGCGGTGCTGTTTTGCGCTGGAGCAAAGCGGTTGACTGCACACAGTAATGCTTTACGTGAAGCTAAGTGCTAGCACAAAAATTGATTTAATGGTCATTTTTGAAAATGAATTCATCATCAGAAGATGAGTTATTCTTAACAGAAAGTCTTTATTTACGGTTAAAAAATTTAAAAACGAAAAGTGGTATACATAAGATCAATTTAGATCGAAAAATCAAAGGTGAATTTCATCAGTTATATCCTCAACTTCGGGAGGATAAAACTAAATTTTTTGAATGCAGTAGAATGTCCATAGAAACATTTGATTATATTTTAATTTTAATTGAACCAAAATTATTAAAAATTTGGACCAATTTTATTAAAACGCCAATAACAGTTGTGAAAAATTAATAGTTACTTAGTATCTTTGAGATAAGTGCCTAATTAAAAAAACAATTTACAGTACTAAATTTGTGCAGTTCAAACTAAGTTATACTCCAGTTATAATATTCCGAGCAGAAATTTGTCAGGGCTCATGTAAGGTCCTGATCAGGTTTGCCTTAGTCCGGATCAGGCATTTGTAGGGCAGCCTGATTGGGCCCTGATCATAAGTGCAACGCTTTTGACCTATCAGTTCCTATTTGGGATAACCGGATCAGACCCTGATTGGGCCAATCAGATCAGGCCCTGATTGTGATATCCTGACGAGACCCTGATATATATTTATATATAATATACATAAGTTAATCAAATTAAAATAAAAAATTACAATGGAAAAAATTAAAACATGCATACTACCTTAATCACTATTATTATAGTCTTTCAGCCGAAAAGCGTTAACTAAAATATGCATGAAACGATTTTAACCATATATTTCTGAAATGGATAATACTCTAGTGAATTTTGCCCAATTGAAATTTCAGTTAGGGGTCAAATACGAAAAACCTGATCAGCGCCGGATGTATTCAAATAAGGTAGTGGCGGTGATAACGTTGTGTATCCACAAATCACAATTTTTATTTTTTTAAATTGCCAGAAGAAGCGCGACATTACATTTGATCTTTAATGACGATTTATTTTCGTCAAAACCATTCGGACCCGCATCACCTGACCGTTCTACTGGAAACTTTTTTATTTGCTTTCAATTTTTCTTTAAAACTTCAACTGCAAAAATAGAGGTTTTTCTCGATCGATTATCACGTAAAAAGCACAATAAATAAAAATATACGTTGATTTAAATTCAAATAAGTTAAATATATAAAAATACAACATATATCGTTGGCTCCAAAGCGTTTACGCGTAACTTCATTCTCAAAAAATTGGGAAGAGGCGAAGCAATCGTTCAATTGCAATTCAAAACAACCTTGAAAATAAAATTAACAATCAATAAATCAAAATCTTTAATTACAGAATTAATTACAGTTAAAGGTTTTCCTCATAAACAGATTTTAAATCAACAGATATCTTGCGACAGGGACGTTATTTCGATCACTGTAATTTTCATTCCGAACATGTACTAATACATAGTAAATAAATTAATTCTTGGGACCCGTGAAACGTTGTACTACAAATAAATGACTGTTACAGGACTTACAACATATATTCTTACATTTACTCTTTTTTTTTTTTAATTTAAAGTTAAAAATTGTTTTTAAATTTAAAGTTATGCATTGAAAAGCGACAGTTCTACATCTTGTCACTTTGACCGCAAAACTGCTATTGATGCTCTGGTGTAACGCACGACGTTTGCACTTTCAGGCAAAATTGACTTGATCTCCGCAGACTTGATCTCCCGTTCATCCATAATATACTTGTGAAATACCTTCAAATCAGCGACATCTCTCCTATGTTTCAATGAATCAAGCTCATTAGTAAGATTTAAATTGCCGATCAATTTAACAGCTATCCGCTGTATCAATCAAGACATTTTAAACTACTTACATAGACTCCACCCCAAATGTGAGAACAATATTCCATGCAGGGACGAATAAATGACTTATATATTAAAAAGAAGCAACACGCTATTAAAAACTTTACGATCTTTTCCAGATCATTTGAATTTAACTTTAATGAAAACAGATTAGGTGTTGATAACCTAGAAAAATGGCAAACTTGAGTTTTGCTCGTGCTAAATTCAACGCTATTAGCAACACCCCAATCCAAGATTGTTTTTAAATCAATGTTTAATGACTCAATCAAATTTGATCTAGCGACATTAAGGGTTGTTGTTTATTGTTCATGTTTATTGTTCGTTCTAATGAATTATATATTAACGTCTCGGAAGATGCCACCGAAGGATAAGGATGAATGTAAATCTACCCTATATATAATTATTATAAGATTTTACTGAGCATTGGTGCTACATGCTTATCAAATGTTTAAAGTTTAATTTGATGCATATACTCAGGTTCAAATACATGGTTAGTATGAATTTGTAAAAGCATTTTTCGAATAATAAATTTAAAAAAGTTATCCGCATTATTTTATGAAACTATAAGCAAAGGCTTAGGTTAGACATTATGTTCTTATAATGTATAATTGTAGAGAAACGGTTAGCTCTTTAATTAGCTCAAGCAAATAATCGTTCTCTTTTGGGCCAGTTACATGTACATTTCTATCCTCTAAAGGTGGCAGAGAATATTAACAATAGATAATTTTTCAGCAATTTAAACTCTGTTTTACTATTGAATAGACGCTTCTATTTATCTATATTAGCCTACGTCATAAGTTTCTATTTTTGGTACCGTTCTTAAGGCCACCATACCACTTCTTAAGTCTTATCACCAAATAAAACCTTTTGCAAATGAATCAATTGAAAATACGTAAAATCAAAAAACTCACAACATATGTGCAGCAAAAAAATAATCTATTATATCATACAAAAACAATCAAAACGCATGCTATTCAGCTTCAAAAACTGCACAGAACAGTTTCAAAGCGCACCACTTGCGAATATGCTTAAGCACCGCTTACAGCTTCGCTTTACTGTGAACACTCTCATTTGATTATACGTGTGCAGTTTTGAAGCTGTCTACGCTTTCAGCACCGCTTTGCGCACAGCACCGCTCAACGCTTTCACTCTGTACGTAGCCTAAAAAAGAAACAAAAAAAAAATCAGCTCACTCGATTGCTCGTTTGTTTTCGATCCAAACAATCATTAATTGTTACTTTTCTTTTCGCTCTGTTTTATTCAAAATTTTATTTTCACAAATCATATCCCGATTATTTTTTCATTTCATATTAATTCAAAAAAATCATCAAAACTAATCCCAAAACTAAGCCAACAACATCAATTTCATATCCAAATAATTGAATAAATTATTTTCTAATCATTTCAATCGAATTCGAAACTAATCTAATTTAATTTCCACATTCATCAAAATGAATTCAATCAATGTCAATTTTATTCATAATTTTTCCCCCCACCCTAAATACCAAATAAAAAAAGAAAAAAGAAAATTCTGTAACATATGTATCCTTCAATTTTATTCCTTTTTCCGGATAATAAAAGCAAAATAAAACAAAGCAAGTTGCAGAAATTATTTGTTAGGTAAAAAATATTTTCACGATTTCAATTTTCGTTGGAAAACGTTCTGTTATCTCTGAATTCTTGTTGTTTTGTTTTTCTTTTCTGTTCGGTTATTTTTGACTCTTCGTTAACACAGGCTTTTCTATATTTAACAAATTCTGGTTACCAATTTTCTTTTTTTGTTTTTGGTTTGGTTGGATGATGAAAATTTATTGAAAACGTAGAAATAATATTGCTTAATTGAATTTTCACATACAAGCCGAATATAAAAAGCAAATTTTCTGGTCTTTCGATTATATTGTTATTTCTTGGGTTTGGTGGATTTTTATGTATTTTTGTGAGTTTGATTTGATTATGACCGATATTTTTTTGTTTATTATCGATTGCTTAGGGATTCAAAAGTGAAAAGTAAATTACGTTATGATTTGATATTATTTCGATTATTTTGTTTGTTCTTTTTTGCGGTTATGGTAGTGGGAACGGTGGTTTTATGAGTTTAAATTGAAAAAACAGAAGACTTATAGATACACAATAGAAGGAAAGAAGTTCTGGGTATATTTTTGTTCTCAATTCCTTAAATCTAAACACAATCGATCATTCATCATTTAACACGCTAATTGACACTTGGTTGACTTTTGTTTTTTTTTCTCGCCGATCTCATAAGAATTATTATTCTTTTTTTCACTTATGTTGATCAAATTAAAATAATTTTATAACATTTAGATTTCTGGTTTATGATAAAAATAAAAATTGGCTATTGTTGTGTTTATATTCGCTTGATCATCAAAATATAAAAAATAAAATCTTAAGGAAGATCATTATTCCTAATGATGACGATCATTATTTTTAATGATCAATTCTTAAGAATTAAAAAATAAAACACAAAAATTACTGCAGATACTAATTTATTGAATTTGATGAACAGCAACTTTTATGTACAACTCTAAAGTTAAAGAATTTTAATGAGATTTGGTTTGAATTTGATTGTTTTGATTATCCTTCTTATCGTGGTTTGCTTGAGTTCGTTGTTATCGGCAAACGTTGAGGATTAATTTAATTTAAAAAAAATGACTAAAGTTTTTATTATACGTATGTTTATTTTGTCTTATTATAAAAGATATTTTGATTGGTTTGATTAATTTTGAATGAAAATGAAGATTGGTGAGAGAAGTTGGTAGGATAAAATCTGTATTCGTGGGATAAACTGAGAATAAGTTTATTCTATTTTATATTTGAACTTTTAAAAAGAATTCGATGAAGAAATTTCTACCCGCTCAAATGTTATACTTTTACAATTTTAAATGCAAGTCTGGTATTGAAACAAAGAAGTTGAATCTGTCTTAACTCTTATTTAAATTGATATTCATGATATCTTTAAAATGATACTATTTCTACTACAACAGAATTTATTAGTTGGTTTGAAATATTTTTACAAACCGAGTTAAATTCAACACAGAAAATCTACTTAACTCGTTTAAAGCCGACCTAAAAGTATTTCTTTTACCTTCTTACTCTGGTTTGCCGTGAACGCTTTTACTCTAGAAATACGTTCAAAGATGTCACTAATTCTGCAGCAAATTTGACCCCCATGACATATTAGTCATATTAGAATAAATAACTACTGACTAGAACATGTGGTTAAGGTTTCATACAGCTTTCCATATCTTGTTCATGTACTAAAGCATCGGGTGATTTTTTTACAACAAGCTTACAACAGGTACCTACCGGTAAAAATAGTTAACAATCAGAGTGTTTTTCCGGTTTAGTTCTATACACACGACTGATTCAAACCTTTTTAATTACTTAGAAATCATATTCTACGATAACCTTTGGTTAAATATTTTCTTATATACATACAATCGATCATCCAGAAAAACGTAAAAGGATCAAAAATTACAATTTGTGTTGCATAAAAAAGGAAATTAAGAATAAGCAGTAGTTAAAACCCGAACTATGTATAGTTAAGATGGGTATCCGACTGGAGTCTTATACGAGCAGTACTGGCGAAATCAAATTCACTAGGTGAATCAGGGGCAAACGCGAGTACTTAAAGTTCTATTCACGTTGGGTTTAAGCAACGAGCAAGGTATCACACCATTCCAATTCAGAAAATTTGGTGATACTATGGAATCGATATTTTTTGTAAGTGTATTTTAAGTCAGAAGCACAGAGGTGCGGTGCAAAAGATAATATAAACGATAATTTAATTCAAAATTAAAACAACAACATTGATATAGACCAAAGTGAAAAAAGACGATCAACCATATGGAATGTTCCCCAAGCAGAAATTTGCAGAGGGTCTCAAATAGGGCCTGGATCAGGTTTCCCCTATTACGCTTTAGCTTTATCAGGCCCTGATTGGGCTAGTCGGATCAGGGACTGATTAAATTCACCGTATAGAATTGAATAAGACAAACCCTCGTAAGGCATTTTGTATCAGACCCTGATCAAATTGCCCAACTAAGGGTCAAATTCGAATAACCATATCTGACCAGAATATATTCAAATAAGCTTAACTCTAAAAGAATATTCTTAATCAGGTCCGGAACAGGAACACCTAATAGGGCTTGCCCTATCTTTACTGAGCAGACCCTGATAAGGCCCTGACTGTATTCAGACTTTTTCCCTATCTAACTTATGCTCGAGGCGTTAAGGATATGCACATTTTCACCAAAAAATTATCCGCTATCCGAAGCTCTTACCAATGATACGCCATACCAATGTGCAGTAATCCTGTAATAAAAGTGGAACAGATGACTGCCATCATTTCAAAAATACATGCGGGCTAGGATATACCGGTTACACTAGCTTCTAACTAACTAACTAAGCCTGCCATAAAAACGTTAACTTTTAAAGGCTTTTAACAATTCCAGCCTATTCATCTAGCATTACAAATGGATCAGCCAAAATGAGAAGAAACAAATCTTCTGCCTAGTCAACAGGGCACAAGTTTGGTCAGTACAATGATGAAAATCACATCCCAATGCTTACTGAGTGATGGCATGTTACCCAAAACAAAAAATTGTACGATAGAAATGAGAGAAATGCAATCACCGTTTTATGCCTACATTTTTCGTACGATAAAATAATAACTTAATATGTGGAGGTCCACACCAAAACGCTACATTTCCATTTTCTTTAAAAAATAAATTGTGTACTTAGATCGGCTCCAATTTCTGAATTCGATCGAAAAGTCAAAAATTTATCTATGCTTAAATTAGAACTATTTTTCCCCTTTGTAGAATAGAGCTTGCTTTAGACATAATGTAATCAGTGTAATGACATAATCAAATTTTCTTGAACTGCGTTGGAAAAATGTAATAATGGAAATGTAGCGTTTTGGTGTGGACCTCCTCATATAACGTACTAAGCAAAAACGTATCACGCCTCAGTCGAATGGCAATGAGTGAGATGTTATTGAAATTGAACAAGAAATCAGTAAATCCAATAACGTTAATTGCACGTGCTTAAACGAAGCTTATATAAATTCCTGATCCAGGCAATCACCTCATTATTATCTTCTACTTTTTTTGGAATATTATAAATTTATTATTTCGAAGTAAAATATTATTTTTCTACTTCAAGCTACGAAAATGTCATTTTAATATCCCATACAAGGTTGTACAACTGGTCCAGTAATGGTCCATTACTGGCAGCCAGTAATGCAGCAATGGGCGAGTACTGGCAACCACGACTGGGCCATTAACATAATTTTACTGGATGATAACTTCGGACAATAAATGGTTGCCATTCTTGGGCCAAATACTGGCAACCATGACTGAGCCGTTAAAAAAAATATACATTATTATCATATGTAAATTTAAATAATTTAAATACAAACAAATTAAAATAAAATAAAAATGACGAAAAAAATTCAAAACTCCCCATACAACTGGTTCAGTTGCCATTAAAAACAATATAAAATAATATTTTTTATACATAAATTTAAATAAATTATTTACAAAATAATTAAAATAAAATAGAAATGAAAATAAATTAAAACATATACCAACCTTTTCTTTATTACCATAGTCTTTCAACCGACAAGGCGATATCTAAACTATATGTGAAATTTTTCAAACTATGTATTTCTAAAAGGGATAATACTCTAGTGAAATTTAAAAAAAATGACAGATCGGCAAATTCATGGCTACAGTACTGGCCCAATAACAATAGCCAAGTAATATTTACCATTCATAGGCCAGTGCTTGGCCATTCAAAGGTAACAATATACTGGCTATTTTCTGTAAACCATAGATCGGCCGATGATTGGTTCTAGTATTGGCCCAGCAACAATAGCCAAGTACTGTTAACCATTAATGGACCAGTGCTTGGCCGTTTGTCAATGTCTGGCAAAACCTACTTGGGCCCATACAAGGTTGTACAACTGGTCCAGTAATGGTCCATTACTGGCAGCCAGTAATGCAGCAATGGGCGAGTACTGGCAACCACGACTGGGCCATTAACATAATTTTACTGGATGATAACTTCGGACAATAAATGGTCGCCATTCTTGGGCCAAATACTGGCAACCATGACTGTGCCGTTAAAAAAAATATACATTATTATCATATGTAAATTTAAATAAATTAAATACAAACTAATTTAAAATAAAATAAAAATAAAATAAATTGAAAAAATTCAAAACTTCCCATACAACTGGTTCAGTTGCAGGAATGGCTGAGTAATGGCAAACTCCGCCCTGACTCCGCCATTAAAAAGAAAAATAATATTATCTTTTTTATACATAAATTTAAATAAATTATTTACAAAATAATTAAAATAAAATAGAAATGAAAATAAATTAAAACATATACCAACCTTTTCTATATTACCATAGTCTTTCAACCGACAAGGCGATAACTAAACTATATGTGAAATTTTTCAAACTATGTATTTCTAAAAGGGATAATACTCTAGTGAAATTTAAAAAAATGACAGATCGGCAAATTCATGGCTACAGTGCTGGCCCAATAACAATAGCCAAGTAATATTTACCATTCATGGACCAGTGCTTGACCATTCAAGGATAACAATATACTGGCTAATTCCTGTAAATCATAGATCGGCCGATGATTGGTTCTAGTATTGGCCCACTAACAATAGCCAAGTACTGTTAACCATTAATGGACCAGTGCTTGGCCGTATGTCAATGACTGGCAAAACCTACTTGGGTATAGTTGATTGATGATAATAGCGATGTAATTAATTGCTCAAAAATAAAAAATCATATTTATTGGCGATAAACAGTTGATCCAAAAAAAGGCAGTATTTGACTTTGATGTAATGATGTAAGTAATTAATCGAACCAAAAATTTTTTCTTATTCGGTCGCTGACAGTAAATAGTTAAGTAAATTTTGTACTTCGTTTTCCAGAACGATGATGATGATGACAAGAAGGCAATTCATAAACGTAACGACACATAAATGCTCACATAAACATATAAACAAACATATTTGTTTTAATCGAATAATTATTTTGTATATTTCGTGGTGAATTTAAAAAAAAAAAAAATATTGCGACGCTGATGCATAGGCTGACTTTACCACAGCTCTGGAAACATAGTGTTCTGGATATATAATGAGCTAATATCCATAAAATACTTTAATTAAAAGCTAACCAATATTATGAACTTCGTAGTTCTAATAATAAAAATATTAAAGCAGGCAGTAGTATCCCAACAAGAATAAATTCTGTTGTACGAGAAAAAGTAAAAAAAATTTTATCGGAAGTGACAAAGCAGAAGTTAGGATGCAGAACTGTTGTAAACCGTACTAAATGTGTATGTACCAAATTGCATCCAACTCGATTATCAGGTACAGAAGTTATTGAGCTTCCAAAATAACAGGTGCTTGGAGGACCCCCTACCACTTTGTTCACTATCGCTAAAAAAACTAATCAGTTCCTTGCCATACATATTTGCATCTTTTTGCAATGAACGAATGTTGCATGCTTCCAACAAACATTGAAACAATAAACAGGTGTTCGGGAGGACCCCACCACTTATCCCACTATTGTCCAAAAACTAGTCAATTCTTTGTCAATAAAGTCTTTATCTTTTTTCAAAGTGCCATTAAAATTGATTAATTAATGAAATCTGTATACTCCCAACAAACTTTAAAAACAAAGTGTGAAAAGTAAGCAGTTGTATGGTAGATGACACTTTGATCAATGTGTCCCAAAATATGGTAATTATCTTCTTACACTAATTGAAAGATTTCCATAAGTTTTATCATAATCACTTCATTATTGTAGACTGTAGTGTGCATAAAGATACTGAAAAAACTGCCAACAATTAAAAAAAAAATTTTTTTACCGGAAGTAAAAAACCGGAAGTTGGGATGCAGAAATTTTGTAAACCATACTAAATGCTTATGTACAAAGTTTCATTTAATTTGATTATCAGGTACAGATGTTATAGAGCTTTAAAAAAACAGGTGTATGGGACACCCCCCACCACTTTGTTCACTATCGCTCAAAAACTACTCAGTTCTTTGCCATACATGTTTGCATTTTTTTCCAAAGTGTCATCAAAATTCGTTCACGAACGAATGCTGTGTGCTCCCAACAAACATTGAAAAAATGATGACACAGTAAACAGGTGTTCGGGAGACCCCGTACCACTTCTCCCAATATTGTCCAAAAACTAATCAGTTCTTTGTTATTTAAGTCTCCATCTTATTCCAAAGTGTCATTAGAATTGATTAATGAATGAGGTCTGTATGCTCCCAACAAACTTTAAAAACAAAGTGTGAAAAGTCAGCAGTTGTATGGTAGACCCCCCGCCACTTTGATCAATGTGTCCCAAAAGATGATAATTATCTTCTCACACTAATTGAACCCTTTTCCATAAGTTTCATCATAATCACTTCATTATTGTAGGTTGTATTATGCATAAAGACACTGAAAAAACTTCAAAAATTTACAAAAAAAAAAATTTACCGGAAGTGAAAAACCGGAAGTTGGGATGTAGAACTGTTGTGAACCGTACTAGATGCTCATGTACCAAGTTTCATCCAACACAATTATCAGGTACAGAAGTTATTGAGCTTTAAAAAAAACAGGTGTATGGGACACCCCCCACCACTTTGTTCACTATCGCTCAGAAACTAATCAGTTCTTTGCCATACATGTTTGCATCTTTTTCCAAAGTGTCATCAAAATTCGTTCAAGAACGAATGCTGTGTGCTCCCAAGAAACATTGAAAAAAGTGTGACACATTAAACAGGTGTTCGGGAGGACCCCCACCACTTATTCCAATATTATCCAAAAACTAATCAGTTCTTTGTTACTTGATTCTCCATCTTTTTCCAAAGTGTCATTAAAATAAATTAATGAATGAAGTCTGTATGCTCCCAACAAACCAGTGATGCCAGATTTTCAAAAATGAATTTCCCGTTGACGTATCGAAAATTCCCGATTATTCCCGTTTTTTTAAGGAAAAATCCCTCAGAAATTCCCATCAAGTTTTCAATAAAAATATACATATAAATTCAATTATTTATTGAAAAAACTTCAAAACCACCACAGTTATAACAATATTTATCCTTCCGACAACTATAAATATAGGCTTATCTCTGTTTTTTACGACTATATTTGTGTACGTTATTAGTCTTAATATATAGAATTAAACAAACAGCTGTTAATTTTATTCTGTACCGCGAATGTGACGGAACACAATAAAACAATTTATTTGATTGTATTGAATGCTGAAATAAATTTTATTTTTTCGGCAAACGGCTGTAAAGTTTAACTTTACTGCCGCTCGGGAGTTAGCTAAAGTCTTACTTTTTAGCCTGACAGCAAAAGTAACGTCTGGCGACTGCAAAAGTAACTCCATTTTTATTTTATATTACGAAAGCTGTAAAGTAGCATTTGTTATTTGTTAGTTTGTTATTTTTTTTAAACATATTGTATAACCATGACAACAAAAAATAAGTTGATTCTCATATTATGAAATTTTGAAAAGACTGCTTTGATAAAAAAATTTTATTCATACAAATTTAAATTTTTTTTTCTCTTTTTTGGAAGTAATTATGACGATACAAATTCATATTTATAAAAAGTTTGATGTATTAATTTCATATTTATAAAAAATTTAAACGTTTGCCGAGAAAATAGTGTATTTAATTCGGAGCTAAAGTGACTTTTTGTGTTTCGTCTATAATTGTCTAATTATAGACTACAAAAAGTTTCACTTTAGCTCCTAATTAAATAATGTACTATTATTTTATAAAAATTTGATTGCATGTTATAAAAAATCAAACATTTTCAACCAAAAAGCAAACATTTCCGACCTGTAGCCCTATTCCGGTACATCGTGAAATAGAAATTGGGAAATAAATTGTAGCAATTTTTCATAACTAGTATATGTCCGTGCCGCGGGAAATAACAAATTCGTATTAGAAAATATTTCGTTATTTTATTTATTGCACTTTTTCTCAATTCACAATTCCCAGAGAAATGCCGGAATAGACGTACTGATTATATAAAAAACAGTCAATTCAAACTGAAGCGTATATGTCCCTCCCTCGAATATTAAAAAAGGCAAAGACTACTATGATTAAATTGAATTAAATTTCCAAATGATTGTTTTTTGGTTTCTCATTAGTATAAAATTTGATGTCTTTCATCAGGTAGGACTTTCATTAGGCTTTTTATAGACTTTTCATTTTCAAAATAGCAAATAATTAAATAGATATCGAAATTGATTCAAATTTATTTAATTGTTTGGAATTAATTATTCAAAAAAATACAATAAAATTCATCGTTTTTCCTTATTCGTTTTACTTGTTTTATCAACAAATTTTAAAATAGTTCAATTTAAATTAATAAATGTTACTCTATCGGAAGGATAAAACGTTGTATTGGGTTCGTTTTTAATGAATTTTGTTCTCTCGAAAATTTGTAATACTCGCTTGTTTTCCTTGAAAAATAAAATATTGCATTAAACACTTACACAATATATTACTATTGTTTCGATTCTCCATACAACTTGTGGAATAAGAAAGAACTGCGATAAAATGGAGCATTAAATCTATTAAAATTGAGAAGGACATTTTTTAAAAGAAGTAAATATGTCTTGATTTCATGATTTTCAAAAAATTTCAAAATTGTAATAGCTCTTTTTCGATACGTAAACAACTGCTCAGAAATAAATTAGTGATGCCAAACATCCCAATTTTTTTAATATGTTTAAAAAAGATGGATGCATATAGAGAGCCAACTTGTAGTTCCAGGTGATTTCATTTCTCGTTTCGCAGCATCAAAATATACCTGGAATTCAGATAACATGGTGGTCCGTTGGGGTTTTCAAAACGTACCTATCTCCCTAAGAAATATTTAAACAGCAGAAGGCTTAAATTCCATCACGGATTTTAAAATACTAAACCGGATAGATGGCATATACATTTAAGTAAAATTATCGGGTGATCGACATCTTTCTGAAGCCTGGTAAAAAATTGGTTGGTGCAACCATTTCAAAATAAGTTTTAATTTAAAACGATTCTATTATTAAATGTGAAAAATCCCGCACTTTCCAAGTTTTTTCCCGCTTTCCCGTTTTATATGAAATATTCCGCAAACGGGAAAAAATCCCGCGATCTGGCAACACTGCAACAAACTTAAAAAACAAAGTGTGAAAAATCAGCATTTGTATGGTAGACCCCCCACCACTTTGATCAATGTGTCCCAAAACATGATAATTATCTTCTCACACTTATTGGAACCCTTTTCCATAAGTTTCATCATAAATGAAGTGATTCATAAGGTTCATATTCATAAAGACACTGAAAAAACTTCAAAAAAGTACAAAAAAAAATTTTTTACCGGAAGTGAAAAACCAGAAGTTGGGATGCAGAACTATTTTAAACCGTACTACATACTCATGTACCAATTTTCGTCCAATTTGCTTATCAGGTACAGATGTTATAGAGCTTTCAAAAAAACAGGTGCCCCAGGGACTTTCCACCACTTTGTTCACTATCGCTCAAAAACTAATCAGTTCTTTGTCACACATGTTTGCGTCTTTTTCCAAAGTGTCATCAAAATTCATTCACGAATGAATGTTTTATGCTCCCAACAAACATAAAAACTTTGTGGAAAAAACCACCTGTTGTATGGTGGACCCCCAACCCTTTATCCAATGTGCTCCAAAAGCTGATAAAATCTTTCTCATGTTATATAAAAGCTTTTCGCAACGTTTCATGAAAATCGATCGGTAATTGTAGGCTACAGTAGGGATAAACACCTGAAAAAAAAATCTTTTAACCGGAAGTGACAAACCGGAAGTTGGTATGCAGAAATATTGGAAACAGTACTAAAACCTAATATACTAAGTTTCAATAAGATCATAGCCCGGATCAGAAGTTATTCAAGATTTAAACTTAGAGGTGTTCGGGAGACCTCCCGCCATTTTGTCCGAATTTGAAATGAATCCAGATCTTCCATTTTAAAGTGAACCTGTATCATTTGCCAAAGTTTCATCAAGATCCTATGCAGAAAACTCACCCACCCACCTACCAAACCCATCCACCCACCCAAACACCCACCCTCCCACCCACCCACCAACCCACCCTCCCTTCCACCCACCCACCTACGCACACACAGACGTACACCAAATTTTTTTTTGGCTATTTAGATAGAGGATGGTCCAAAACAAATTAAAAAATAAAATTTGGGGATGTAAGATTTTTTTTTTCACGATAGATTGCATTTCTTCACACAATTTAAAATTGTGGTGAAGTAATTAAGACAAATATTTATTTTACGTTGTTAAATAAATTTTCTTTTGACTTGTTTTATAAACAAAACAAACACATAGATAATTTTTTTTCTTGCATATTATTTCTATTTTACAGTAATTTATTTTTCATTATTTTTTTTGCACAAATTTTTACTGAATAAGTTTCACTATAACTTTAGTAAAATTTTTCCTTCGCATAATAAAATAACGAGTTCGAGTATATCACCAACCAATTCGAAAATGAATTTTATTTCCACTCGCGATACCACGAGATTTGTAATACAATATATTATTTTTTTTTTTGAAAACAAAACCAAACTTTTAATTAAATTTTAATTTGAAAAATCATAGATCGAATTTTAAATTTCATGATTATGAGAATCATATCGAACTGATCGGCAATATCCAAAATGCATTCTATAAATATCTTTAAACGAATGGGTGTGAGGGAGATGATTGTTCAAGGCAGTCGTACCCTTCTTTCTGTTATTTCTTTTTCCAAAACAAAGGAATTATATCGTTTTAATGCAAAAAATTCGTTTAGGATCGACATGCTGTTTCAACATTTTACCATCATCAATCATAAATAGAAACAATCAACCATAACAGGTCGTTCAATAAGTCCGTAGGATAAGTAAGAAAAAAACAACATTTTGACAAAACTCGATTTTTTTATTCAACATAGTTGCCTTCGAGGGCGATACAACGAGTATAGCGATTTTTCCAACTTTTCTATACCGCTTTTATAGTATGATTTCTCTTTTTCGTCAAAATAGGCCTCAGTTTCAGCGATTACTTCATCATTGGACTTAAATTTCTTTCCAGCAAGCATTCTCTTGAATAGAGAATATGGTGGGTGGGTAAGCAATTCAAAGCCCAATTCATTCAATTTTGCCATCGTTTTCATCGATCTGTGACACGGTACATAATTTGGGTTTGTTCTTGTTTCAGTTATTAAAATCATAAACAAAAAATGCCAATAACTTATGAAATGACAATAAATCGTTAACATTTTAGATGAACAAGGTTAATGACTACTACTATTACAATTTAAATCAATTTCAATTTCAGATGGTATCAGAGAGTATCAACAAAAAATGTAAAAATATAATTATGTAGATTGTACTTATGTTTGTTTTCAACAGAGTAAATATAAAAGAATTTGATTACGAACTGAAACAATACGATTTGGGAGGACCGTGCTAATTTATATTGATTGTTAGTTGTACAGACAATGCATTGTTGATAATATTATGTTTGTTGTTATGTGTATTTGCGGATGTTGATATTAGGAATACCAAGTAGTCATATTATAAGGGAGAAAAACAGAACAGTGTGAACAGGCGACTGGAGAGAAATATATCTTTGACTGTTCGTTGGTTATATTAAAGCCTCACTACCAAAGCATACATTATCTCCAACTCACCAGTACAGAACCTGAACTCGTTATGGAGTGGGGTGTAGACTCTCTTACAAATACTACTGGTCCTAACTCACGTCAGATTGCGGCATAACATTGTGTTGTAAAGTGTTTTTATTTTCGTTACAAATATTATGTATGCTTAATTTTACACATTTTGCTAAAAAACTCAAAAATGATTACGATGAACTCCTGACATGATTACAAACAAAATAGTTGGTCAATGACCTTCATAGCGTTATTCATTCTCTTAATATTTGCAAAATAGGTTTTTCAGGATTTTGAAAATCATACTAAAAAAATGATTCAATTTAAGTAAAAATTAATTGATTATGACAACTATGATTATGACCACTTTCATTTAAATCAGGTCATCTGTTCGTTAGAAAGCGTTAGACAAATTTTAGTACACATACAACGATACACACACATACATACAAACTACTAGCTAAACATGGCCTGAACAGCGGTTTTGAAACGAGAAGATATCAAAAAAATTCCGATTTATAAAATCTACTCAAAATCCATAACTTCCCATATTGGGCAGTGGTGGTATGATTGAATAAAAATCCGACTCGGAAATATTATAACTATTCGGAAATTTAAAATGGCATATGATTGAAAGTATTTTTCGAGCATTTTTGTCGGAAAAATTTTCCAATCCATTTTGCTTGTCGGAAATTTATATTTGACGTTTTGTTGCAAATTATATTAAGTTATACGTTATGTTTTTTTCCTATATCATTTTTACATTTGTTTAATAAACATTTTACAACGGAAAAGCTATCCATAATCATAAAAAAAATTAAACTCGCCATTTAAACTATATATTCTATCAATATCAACACAAAACAAATGATAAATACGAATATTAAAAGATTTTGACATTTTTAAATTCTGTACTAAATGGGTGCGTTTATATGAGAATCGAAAATATTACGAAACAATTCAATCATACGTCGGAAAAAAATTTGTTGTAGTATTTTCGATTCGTAAAAAAATTTACGATCAAATTCAATCCATACCATCCCAGTTGAAAATGCAATGAATGAAATCCATGTTTTAAAATTTGGTTATTCAAGGTTATACAAAACAACAGGGTACAGTGTACACCACTTAGTTTTGAATTATAGCTTTTTTAAAAAACTTTTACGTAATACTGAAGTAGAGCCCTTTTATATATGATTCACCCTATTCGGTGAAAAATGTATTTTCTTAAGGAAACAAATAGTACATTATATAACAAGGTTGAGAAGTAAGCTATTATTGACCGAGAACTTTTAGAATGTTCGAGGTCTATATTAGTCTTCTCAACCGAACTATATATAGAATTTTTTTAACTACTAACACTAATTATCATATTTGCTTTGATTAGATTTTGATACTAGTCATTTTCAATTTCATTTTTTAAGTATCTTAAAATATCAAGTAGCCTGGAAGTTTAGTTTCATACAAATAAAACGAAACAAAGGAATGCAATTATTATTTGTTTGTGTTTTTTGTTCATTTCAATTGAAAATAAAAGAAAATTTGTCATTATTAACCTAGGCAATTTTTTGTTATTATTATTGACCTAGGTTGAGGGAGTTTGCCGAGCGCATTTAAAGAAGATGGACGTGGATAAAACTCTCCGTCGTGATAAATACATATATATTTTTTACTTTAATAATTTACCATATTTAAAGTGTCTTATTACCATATTTAAAGTGTCTAAAATGTGTTTCAAACCAAGTGCTTCAATAATATATAATATATGATATATAATAATATATAATAATGGTGGTATTTTAAAAATAATTTAATTTTTCTAATTAAAAGATTGAAAAAATCAGGAAAATAATTTTTTTCTCTTGAAATTCTCGTAATTTATGGTTTTCAATTCGATACAACATTGTTGTGTCGTTGTTTATTTTTATTACTTTTTTTTCATTTAAAATTAAAATGAAATTAAACCGTAGTGATTTTAGTCGATGAAAATTATTAACATTTTTAAAAAAGGTTATAGAATTTATCTGATTTTTGTAGTGTTAAATTAAGAAGCGATCTAATCAACAAGTCGTGGTAAATAAGCCGTGTTCGATTTGACTGAAGCAACTGAAGCAACTGAAAAATTAAATGCAATTGTTGTTGTTTTT
>OY856186.1:263657718-263720792 GCA_963693315.1 Diogma glabrata
ATCTCTTTCTATTTATCCAAACATTATCCATAAAATCCAATAAGATTTTTGAACGATATCAACGAGCAGGGTTAATTGTTTTTGTTAAATTAATTCTTGTGTTTCAAGAAAAATTCAAAACATTCTTGCGTTAATTATATTATATAAAATAATGTTTTATAAAATTTAAATAAATACATTTCAAATAAAAACATCAAGTGAAAGATAATATTTTTATCCAATTCAATCCCAATACTTTTTTATATGAAATTCACTCAATTTTCAAAGGGGTTTTTTGTTTTTTATATATATGTGCATAATATAAATGTTTTTAACCATAAATAATCATAAATAATTTTAGCCATAAATATAATAACATGAATTCAGATTGGAGAGTGCAGAGGACTACAATTTAGTCATCATCCTATTATACTAATAAATTACATGAATAACAGGTTTCCGACTGGAGATTGCAGGCGAGAAATTTTAGATACGGGATTGCTGATTGGCGATTGCAGATTATATGTATAAGTGATTGTCCTTGTGATTGTCTCCTAACAGTAGTAGCTAGATACGATTTGCCAGGTGTCTGTAACCGGGTCGTTCACTCCTAACTAACAATTACCTACCTATCCTTACCTATTGTTATATGTAAAACGACTGTAGGAAGTGGCCCGGCCGTAATCCGGGAGTCTCGCCTAGTGCTTGGTCCTACAGTCCAATCAATCAATCAATCAATCAATCATTATTATTGACCTAGGTTGAGAAAAATTACTTCTTATCATTCGAGTAAATAATGATGATTTCTCAAGTTGGGAGTTAAAAAACAAAATTTATTTATACTTTTTTATAAATAAAATTCCTTGTTGCATGTCGCATCATTTTCTCCACTATTTACTTCTTTAAATGAGTTTTAACATATTTCAGGTAAATGTACTTATAATTAATTTTGAACGGGTATATATGGATGAAAAGATAAATTATGTAAAAAGCATTCACACCCTCAAATACTTAATTTGTATCCTTAAAATGATTAAATGGTCATTAAATTATTATAAAACAAGGATTCCGGTGGGTTGAGTTAAATAGATGATTCACTGCATTGGCTAAAAAAAAATTGAAAAAAAAAACGGAAATGAAAATTTTGAAAAAATTTTATTTTTAAAACGAGAAATTATATATTTGGGAAACTTTCGTTTTAGATTACGAACTAATTAAACATTTTTTTTCTCGAAAAAAAAGTGGTAAAAGTGAGGGTACCCAGAACAGCGCCATCTTTGAATTTTTTTTTTAAGTTTAACACACTTTTAAAAAATTATTAAAAAACTTCAAGTAATTTTTTTTATAAGTCCTATCAATTACCTTGCCAATGAGCTATAAATGACTTAAATCGGTTTAGTCAATCGTTAGCAATCGATATACAAGGATACTCATGTTTCGCAAACCCCTAAAACTTTGCCGCCACCCTGTGTCATCCCTAGAGCGAAATTTAATTTTTTGAAAGAAATGGCATTTTTATTTTGTCATTGGCTATCTGTATATGAAATTTTATCGAAATCAGAGGGGGTCAGGAACATCGATGTTGCGGTGACGTGGAATTGTTCAAATCTAATATTCTAATAAGGTAATAATATATGTTTTCTGAAACGGGTAGCTCTAATCAGCCTATCAGCCTATTTTAATTCTCCATCCTATCATCAAATACCGGCCTATGTCATAGATGTGATAGGATTTATTGTTTAGTCATGCATTCTTTTAAAAAAAATACATAAAACTGAAAACAAAAGATTTGCGCCCATCAACATCTCAGAGCGCACGTTGTTGTGGGGCCTTAGTTTTAAAAGGCTTTTATGTAATTTTATGACACATAGAAAAAATATAAAAAACTGTAGCGGCAACACTCTAATAGCTCACTTTCAACTCTTTGAAACTCACTCCTACTGAAGCTAAACACAATACTCCACGTTTGATAAAGAGCTATTAGCAATATATCTCGCCATTAAACTCGTTACAAAATGTCTCTGTCTACACTGATCACAAACCTCTGATCACAGCAATTTCTTCCAAAAATTTAAGAAGTCCACAAAAACTACATTATCTAGATTTTATCGGCCTGTTTACGACAGACATACGACAACATCAAAGGTAAATACAATGTCGTCAGGGATTGCTTATCACGTTCTGGTGAAGAATCTTCTACCGAAATTTACACTTCTACTTTCAACTTGAAAGACTTACCGAAATTGCAACAGAAGGACGATGAACTTAAGATATTGACTAGTCCATTAGACAATCCGTCACGATCATCAAAAGATAAACTTAAGTTCATACAATTATCAGGCAACAAATACAATATCTGGTGCGAAATATCTTCTGGTTATAATCCACCATACAACATCTGAAAAACGGTTTTCGATTACCTACATGGTTTATCACCTCCTGGCATACGTGCAACGCACAAATTAATAACACGGGAAATGGGCCAAATTATGTGAATCGTGTCAACGATTGTTTTCATGATTCATGAATTATATTGACTACCACCTTATATTGACTGACTGTAGACCGCTTCATATGTTGGCCAGAAGTATACACATTAAAGGACATAACAGCAAGTACTATTGCATCAACACTTTTACAGGAATACATTTTTAGATTTGGTATGCCTTCGGTCCTAACACCAGATCGTGGCGGGCGATTCAAAACCAAGCTCACGAAACTTCTAGGATCTCATCGAATCCGCACAACCGCTTATATTCGTAAAGCAGAGGGTTTGTTGAACGCTTTCATCTTCAACTGAAAACATAGCTAAAAACACGATGCAATACCGTTCATTGGAGCACCGAAATCCCACTGGTTTTACTAGGCATAAGAACTTCATTCAAGGAGGACCTCGACTGCACACCTGCAGAATTAGTATCTGGTCAATACTTTAAAAGTCCCCGGTGAATTTTTTGTCGCCTCTCCTACAGCCAATACTTCTGACACATCTGAGTACATAAAAAAATGCGAAGCAGCATGCAGACCGTAATCCGGCAATCTTATCAGATCGACATTTTCATCGCCAAAAATCTCGAGAATTGTACACACGTTTTTGTCCGAGTGGACAAAGTAAAAGGACCCCTTAGTACACCTTACAGAGGGCCGTTTACAGTTATACGCAAACTGCATAAATTTTTCATCGTGGACATTCACGGCAAGAACACGACGATTTCCATCGACGGAATAAAACCAGGCATATAGCAAACAAAAACCAAACGTGTACGTTTTGATCTATAATCGATCTAAACTTTTAACTTTTGATCTGGTGGGGGAGTGTATGTAGCGGCATCACTAGGCAAAACAAATAACAATAACGAAAACACTTAATTCGACAAAACCTAAGTTAATTAAGGGGAAGTCGCACTTAATATAAATTTATTAATTGTTTTATCCAAAAATGTATAATAAAATTTACTCTAGTTTTTGTACTCGGTCGAGCATCTCAAATATTAGAACCTCTAAATGAATTTGGAAATATAATTCTGTCTCTCATGCCTTGAATTTAAAATTTTTTTTACTTTAATTTTGCAAACAATGAACAAACTTATGTTAATATTAATAATCCACATAAATTATTATTCAAATAAACGAACAATAAATAAGAATCTGAATCAAAATAAGTTCTAAGATATACAACAACAAAAGCCCATACATTTCTTTAACTAAATGAAAAAAAAAAATTCATAGTGACATCAATTAAAATTTATTTCACACTTCTAACTTAGTTTTACTTTTCAGCACTTTTGCGTTTTGAAAAGTTTAAATTCGATTTGACCATAAACATAAACTGAAACGTGTGGTAAAAAGTTCCAGTCATACATTAAGTCTCTTCTTTATTTTATTCAATTGAAAATAAAATCAATTTACAATAATAATCATAAAAAATAATAATACAAAAAAATTGAATTCACAAAAATGCCGCGATCTCGTGTTCACAAGATCATCAGCGTTAAACCAAAAAAAAAATAAAATTGTTTTTTTTAATATTCCGTGATCGGTCATGGGAGACTTACCATCAATGTCATTGCTGTGTTCAGTCATCCTCTTAGACTTACTTATTGTTTTTTATTGTTGTTGTTGTTGTTTATATATTTTGTCATTAGGTTTCGTGTTATTTACATATACAAGAAAAGACAATGATTTTTGATTTCTTGGTGGTTTTTGTGAAGTTTTTAAAACAAAAAAAACAAAACACAGGAAATGCAGTTTCAGTTCTTTTACTTTTCACTTGAGTGATTGATTGGTGTGATTGAGTAATTATTTGAATTTAAAATAAGTTAAAATCAAGACAATATTTTTTTCTTTCAAAGAATTTAAAACTACATTGTCGGAATGTACGAAACTGCAGTTAATAAAATCAGAATTAAATTAGATACGTTTAGTTGATGTTATGTAGCGAGAGAGTGACGCACCAAAGAAAATATTTAACTTGAAATCAAATATTTAACAAATAAAAACTTTCTGCTGATATTTCCAAAAAGTTTCTCTTAGTTTCTTCCGTTCAATGTTCAATCCGATCAAAATGTTATTATAGAACCGTTTTCGACAATTCCACAGGATTACACTTTGTAATTTAAACAATTGTTTTCCAATTTAAGGTTTTATTTCGCATAAGCCTCTTTGGGAATATTATACATTTATTTTTGATAATAGAACCAGTTTTAGACGTATTCGTATATCTTTTGTATTTTGGTAATGGTCAAGGATTTGAAAAAATATTTGTACATATAAGTATCAAGGATTTGTTTTGGTAAAATTTAATTGAAAATTCTTGAACAGAATAAAAAATTACTAGGAGGGCCCGGCGTGCTTCGCTACGCTTATAAATAAAGTTTTTGCGTAGACATTTTGTTGACGTAGAAGCAATGATTTCAAAAAGTGGTAATGAGAAATGCTACCATATAATTTTTAATTTTTCTTTTTAAATATATGAATGAAAAATAATCAGAACTCTAGCTGATCAGTTCGGATATATGAAAAATTAGCGAAGCTTACTTGAAAACTTATTTGATCGCTAATTTTTCATATGCTAATTTTTCATACGAAGCTTACTTGAAAACTTATTTGATCGCTAATTTTTCATATATCCGAACTGATCAGCTAGAGTTCTGATTATTTTTCATTCATATATTTAAAAAGAAAAATTAAAAATTATATGGTAGCATTTCTCATTACCACTTTTTGAAATCATTGCTTCTACGTCAACAAAATGTCTACGCAAAAACTTTATTTATAAGCGTAGCGAAGCACGCCGGGCCCTCCTAGTACTCATAAAAGAGGAAAAGGTTTTTGAGAAAAGTGAGAGGAAATCAGGTAACAATGACTTCTGGGAAGACGATATTTTTTGTGAAAACTCTATCATCTTTGAACAAATGACCTTGGTCAGATGTATCATAAATATAAAATTTCAAACATTCAAACGCACGCACTCTACTTGCAGCAACATACAATTGACCATGTGTGAATACAGGTTCTTTAAGTAAAATGGCAACTCTGTTGAATGTCTGACCTTGAGATTTATTAATAGTCATAGCAAAAGCAGGAATAATAGGGAATTGAGTTCTTTGAAATTTAAATGGAAGAAGAGTTCCAGAATAAGTCAAATGAATGCGTGGAATTAGAATGCGTACACCTCGCATGACACCAGTCAAAACTTCACAATCTATTGAATTTCGGTGCATAACTTTTACACGCATTCGTGTTCCATTTACTAATGCTTGACCTGTATTTAAATTACGTATGAGGAGAACAATGCAATTCACTTTCAAATTTAATTTATGAGGTGGCAAACCTCCTACACTCAATTTATTTAAAAATTCTATTGGAAAATTGTTCTGCTCACGAATGTCATCACAAACAACTTTATCAAAACTAAAATATGCTTTCTCCTCTCCTGGCATAATACTCAAGATTTTAGAATTGATTTCATTGCAATCATTGTTTTTGGGGGCTAAAATGACGGAACTCAAAATGTCATCAGATAAAATTGTATCAGAAATATTTCCAAAAATGTCTTCAATAATATTGTCTGGATTGCCAATCAAATTATGAGGAATTTCAATGATATCTGAACCAAACTGTGGAAAACTTTGCATATCACCATTACCGAGTCTTCTAAGAAATTCTACAAATTCAATTTCATGAGGGAGAGCTCTCATGTTTTGATTTAATTTCAAAATTTTAAAGTTAATAAATTCTTGCCAAGATGTAATACAATTTTCAATTAAAATAGAACGTGAGCCATGCGGTATAACTGGAAGAATTTGGCGAAAGTCACCGCTCAGTAAAAGAGTTTTACCTGCAAACAGTTTATTTTTATTTTCTTCGTTTGGAGTCAAATCTCTTAACAAACGATCAATTAATTTTAAAGCATGAATAGAACACATTGAAATTTCATCTATAATAATGATTGATGCATTATTAATATATGTGCCATGTACACTGTTTGGAGTTATATTTGGCATTGAATTCTCTAATAATGGAATTGGTAATTTGAAAACATTATGCAAAGTTCGCCCCCCAATCAAAAGAGTTGATGCAATACCACTGAAGGCAGTTACAATACACGAAAGATTTAATGAATTAAATTTATGAATGATTGCCGTTTGAACAAAAGTTTTGCCACAACCTGCATGAGCTGTCAAGAAAAAAACATTACTTCCAGTATCATGGAATTGAGCTTCACGCAAAACAATATCAATCACACTACGTTGCTCATTATTTGCATTTTCATACATTCTATCGAAAACTATAGCTTCTTCTTCAATATCAAAATGACCTACATCGCCAATCTGTAAGTTATATTGTGGAATCGGAAGACCAAGATCACCACATGAAGTATTATGTGTAAGAAGAATTTCATTAATTTCAATCAAGGCTCGATTAATTGACACATCTTCATCGTAATTTCGTAAAAAGTCTTCAATCATACTATTTCTAAATTCAATCCATAAAGCTAAAGCATTCGGAGGAACATTCAAACCACAGATAAATGCAAATAATTGACGAAACTGTTTTGGTGATTGAATTTCTGAAGCTTCAAGTAAACATTCACGCCATTCATTATCATTTGTTGCAATACCTCGAGCTTCACATGCTGCAACAAAAGTAGGGTACTCAACACCTTCATACATACGTAGATCAGAAAAAGATTTTGGACCACGAACATGCAACAGAAGTAAACGCATATGAAACAATTCTATATCTTTTGGAGAAACCATATATAATCGAGCAACAACTTTATCAGCCCCACGTTGTCTTCTTTTCCACGATTTACTTTGATCATGCCAAACATAATGTAATGGTAATTCTGTATACAAAAACTCATTAGCTAAATTATCAATGGAATTCAAATGGAAAAATGCTAACAATTTTGTTCTTGATACATTTGCGACTGCACCAGCCACATTACCATTCCTGATATAAACATTTTGTCTATTAGGCAAATGACAATCAAGTCGAATAATTGTATGAGATTGAAAATGCATTGGAAATTCAAATATGCGCCAAGCAGCTTCAGTCGAACCAACATACCGTCCATTCAAAAAATCTTGAATTTCACTTCCCACAATCGCATCATCATTATTCACTGCATTCTCTCCATTCACTCTCAATTCAACATTGGCAGAATCATACCCTTTATATACATACTTGTAAACATATTTCACACTTTTAACAGTCGTACATATTTCAACGTTAATATGACAATTGAATTTTGCAAGAAGATAAGGATTATATGGAACAACATATCTATTATCAAGAGATGCACCACGTACATCAACACTCATACCATTATCACGTCGACGATACAAAGGATAACCATTCACAGATTCTTTAGTATTTTCAGAAAAAGGTTTTGGAAAATTCTTACTACATTTACCATCTCTCATACAAACAGAATTGGGATTTAGAGCACCACATGGTCCATGCATCATATGACGTTTCACATATTCATGTAATTTAGGAAAAAGAATGGGATCAGGGATTTCAGTACATACAAATTTATTAATCATTTCATTTCCATCAATTCTATCTTCATCTGATAAATTTAACAAAATATGGGCATGCGGAAGACCACGTTTTTGAAATTCAATGGTATATATAAGTGCTTTGACAGAACCGAAAATCTTTTTTTTCATTAAACAATCTATGAGCTCTTTAAGTTTCACTTTAAACACACGCACAACAATATCAGGACGAAAATTCGAAGACTCATAATTACTCAAATTATCAACAATTTCTGGCCATTGAGGATTACATGTCATGGTTATAAATAAAGAAGGTTTACCGAAATGTTGTACAATAGACATTGCATCCAAGTAATTTTGATACATGTTACGTGGTGAACCGGTGAAAGAAGATGGCAAAATTACTTTACGACCAACTACTTGCATATTATCATCGCCATTGCGATTTTGATGCAAGAAATCTGTTAAATTATTGTACAAATCAGCACGAAGAGCAGATTGATTTGAACGAATGTAATGAAGCCGTGTACCTTCGATACGAACATACATATCAACAATCCATTGAAGAAATAATTTTTGAGAACGATGCAAAAGACTAAAACCATCACGTATAGCAAGGCGATAAGATGCATATTACAACATTGTAACTTTTGTACGTGACACATTAGCACGTGAAGTTGAAACTAAATTATGTGGAATATTAACGTGCCACCCAGTATCACCATTTGGAAACAACAAAGGATAAGCTAAAGGATCCAAAGAAGAATCAAGGACAGAAACAGAACGAATTTCATTTGCATTTTTTGAAAAAACAATCATATTTCTTTCAAAAGGAGGTTCACCATCATCATTTTTAAAAATAGCAGCCACATCAGTTTGAACAGCATCATTAAAACGACGAATATCACATTCTCTGTTAACTTTTATAACCATTGACACATCAGCAGTAACATTCTCAGGTCTTTCACAAAATTCATGCATTGATTTGAAAGAACGAACAAAAGGATTCACACGATCTAACTCAAAACCTATCTCACGCATAAGAAAAATTTCACATACATTGGTATTTCTATTCATTCTCATATTAGCAGCAGTATCAACATCATAAAAATATAATTGTGCATACATTGGAGGTCGACCATAAGCAGGAATTAAAGCACCAGTACGATGATAAAAAATATTATGAATTTTAAAATGATAAATACCACGTGCAGTAGAATCCGCTATATTACATTCAGAACTGATCATTGCAAATGCCGAATTATAGGAACGAATATTTGAAAGAAAACTTTTAGAACGTTTTTTTATAGCATTATCATTTGAATTCAATCCTTCGAAAATATTAGAGAAAAATGCATTTTCAGAAAGAGGAGGTAAATTGACTTTGCCTTTATGGCAACACAAAGAAAACGCTTCATTATTATTTGAAGTAACTTCTCTTGCAAAATGTTTGGCATGACAAAAATGACAACTCATATCCAAAGCACCACAAACATACGAATCAAAGTTACCTGGAATCACATTCAAAGCACACTTGAACGAATCTCTCAAAATTACAAAGGGAATTTCATCATTCACCACATTCAATTCTAAATCATTTGCAACATTCATGACACCATTCATGACACCATTCATATCATCAACATTCACTTCATCATTCACAACAACATCAGCTTCAGCATTCATTCCATCATTATTACCATTCATTTCATCATTCATAAAATCAACATTATTACGCATATTACGCATATAATCTCTTTTATTCCGACGACTCGATGTACCACTCACATCCAAACGACGTTTACGACGTAGTCTTGGCATCGAAATAAATAAATATATCAATATATCAAAAATATGAAATAACTCAAATATCAAAATATCTCAAAAATCTTTATATCAATAAAAAACAAAATAATCGAAAAATATCGAAAACCGTCCTTCTTGAAAGATAAAAGACGACTAAAATATAAAATAAATACGACGACTGAAATGAATATAAAATAAATATAAAAATTTTCGTTTTTGTTATTCGTTGTTCGGTTCGATAGCTAATATATAAAAAAGAAAAATTTTAAAGCATTGTTTTAAAGCAAAAAGAAAGATGTATGTAAACTTATAACGCATATGTATAGAAAAAGTTTTCCGTATATAATAACTTTTTTATTTATGATCCGATTTGTTTGAATCCGGATCCGACTATAGGTTACACTAATATCAGTTAGCTGTGAAAATTTCAAATGAATCCATCTGCGAATAAAAAAGCCTAATGCTCCACAAAGTTTTAATCTAGCGTATTAATATATAAAGAAGAAGAAGATTATGAATTTTAAAATGATAAATACCACGTGCAGTAGAATCCGCTATATTACATTCAGAACTGATCATTGCAAATGCCGAATTATAGGAACGAATATTTGAAAGAAAACTTTTAGAACGTTTTTTTATAGCATTATCATTTGAATTCAATCCTTCGAAAATATTAGAGAAAAATGCATTTTCAGAAAGAGGAGGTAAATTGACTTTGCCTTTATGGCAACACAAAGAAAACGCTTCATTATTATTTGAAGTAACTTCTCTTGCAAAATGTTTGGCATGACAAAAATGACAACTCATATTCAAAGCACCACAAACATACGAATCAAAGTTACCTGGAATCACATTCAAAGCACACTTGAACGAATCTCTCAAAATTACAAAGGGAATTTCATCATTCACCACATTCAATTCTAAATCATTCGCAACATTCATGACACCATTCATGACACCGTTCATGACACCATTCATATCATCAACATTCACTTCATCATTCACAACAACATCAGCTTCAGCATTCATTCCATCATTATTACCATTCATTTCATCATTCATAAAATCAACATTATTACGCATATAATCTCTTTTATTCCGACGACTCGATGTACCACTCACATCCAAACGACGTTTACGACGTAGTCTTGGCATCGAAATAAATAAATATATCAAAAATATGAAATAACTCAAATATCAAAATATCTCAAAAATCTTTATATCAATAAAAAACAAAATAATCGAAAAATATCGAAAACCGTCCTTCTTGAAAGATAAAAGACGACTAAAATATAAAATAAATACGACGACTGAAATGAATATAAAATAAATATAAAAATTTTCGTTTTTGTTATTCGTTGTTCGGTTCGATAGCTAATATATAAAAAAGAAAAATTTTAAAGCATTGTTTTAAAGCAAAAAGAAAGATGTATGTAAACTTATAATGCATATGTATAGAAAAAGTTTTCCGTATATAATAACTTTTTTATTTATGATCCGATTTGTTTGAATCCGGATCCGACTATAGGTTACACTAATATCAGTTAGCTGTGAAAATTTCAAATGAATCCATCTGCGAATAAAAAAGCCTAATGCTCCACAAAGTTTTAATCTAGCGTATTAATATATATATATATATATATATATATAGGATATATATATATATATATATAAGAAGATAAGTGTATATTTTATTTCAACAATGTAAACTTCCTTTTTTCGTATCCCTTTAGTTTTAAACCCTTTTAAACTGTTTTTTCGTTTATTTGTTTTTTTTATTATCTGAATCGAAACATAAAAAAAATGTATTTCACCTTCTGTAAAATTTAATCAAATTCAAATTTAAGCAACAAAAAACTCATCACTCGTTTTTCTTCTAAGCTTTACTACTTCGAAAAGTTTAGAAAATTATTTGACCATTATCTCTACTAATGTAACATATGTGTGATATCATT
Source organism: Diogma glabrata (assembly GCA_963693315.1). NCBI lineage: Eukaryota > Metazoa > Arthropoda > Insecta > Diptera > Cylindrotomidae > Diogma > Diogma glabrata. The sequence goes on from OY856186.1 coordinate 263,669,468, forward strand.
CAAATGTAAAAAATTGAAAATTATTCAGTTTTCAAATACAATCTTTTTATTTTCATATAATATACGATAAGAAAAACATTAAGATTAGAAAATTTTATTCAAATTTTCTAGAAAATTTATTCTAAGTTTCAGAAACTCTTTTGAAGTTGAATTGAAAGTGTGTTGGGAATTGGGATCACATTTAACGAATTTTTTTGCGATCGTGATTGTTAGGAAGCGACAAAAACGAATTAGAATAATTTCTGAACTGTTTTGATATATATCAACTCGATCAGAAAAACAGAATTGGTATACACACCAAACAAATATTTCCGTAAATATTTTGCAAAATATGTTGATTGAAAATTTGAAAGTATCAAGAATTATCGATGTCAAGCGGTCAGCAAATTTAAATAAAGCATATAAGCGAAGGTAAATGAAAAGTATTCAATGTGTGCTCTGTGTAATGTTCTATGTAATTAACAGAAACCCCGTTTTCAAGTTTTATCTGAAATCAGATAAAATTCATTCAATTATCGGTTATAAGATAGCAAGCACATAATTTAATTATCGGTTAATCGTCAAACCAGTTAACCGGTAAAATAAATTATAATAAAAGATCGGGCTAGTGCGAATGAAATTCGGTCACCGAGGGATTCGTGAATGTAAAAAAACACAATATTATAAATAATTGAAAAAGTAGGGTCTGCGTCGGACCAGACGGTGGAAGTTATACTTCTTTGGCCATTCGCTCGCACACACGCACACAGACAGACAGATAGGATACATTAAAAAAAAATAACTAAAAAAAAACCAAAATATTATTCAAAAAAAAAAAATAAAAAAAAAATATTTTTCAAAAAAAAAATATTATTCTAAAGAAAAAAATATAATACAAAAAAAAAAATATCGTTCAAAAAAAAAGCAAAGAAAAAAACATATTGTTCAAAAAATAAATAAAAAAAAATATTATTCAAAAAAATAGTATATTATTGAATTAGGAGCTAAAGTCGTACTTTTTGTGTTGAGTCTATAGTTTGGCGGCCGACCGTAGGGAGGCCGACAATTATAGACGAAACACAAAAAGTCACTTTAGCTCCGAATTCAATACACTATTTTTTCGGCAAACGTTTAAATTTGTTTAAAAATATGAAATTAATGCATCAAATTTTTTAAAAATATGTTTTAGGTAATAAATTTTCTGAAATTAATTTTTTTTTATTTTTATTCATTAAAATGAACTGAAATGCATTCTGTTTTGAACAAATTAATAATATCATTTTATTTTACTTTACTGCCGCCGTAAAAATATGAAAATTACTTTACAGCCGCCGTAAAAATATGAAAATTACTTTACAGCCGCCGTAAAAATATGGAAGTTACTTTACAGCCGCCGGCAGAAAAAGTAAAAATGACGTCACTTTTGCAGCCGCCGGCTAAAAAGTAAGACTTTAGCTACTCCCCAGCGGCAGTAAAGTTAAACTTTACAGCCGTTAGCCGAAAAAAATTATTATTCAAAAAGTATAAGAATGTATAATCGTTGATTTTTCTTAGTTTTCTTAGTCAAAAAAATATAAAAAAAATATTCAAAAAAAAAATATTATCCAAAAAGAAAAAAATAATATTATTCAAAAAAAATATTATTCAAAAAACTAAAAATTATTAATTACTAGAAGGTACCCGCACGGCGATTTCCGTGCTTCCCAGATAAAGTGGTTGAAAACCGTTTTTTTTGAGTAAATTCTCCTATAGTTTTTTTTAATGTCATTTAATTTAAGTTATTTTATTAGAAATATGTATATAAAAAGTTTGAAAAAAATGTAATAGTATCATTTTACAGTCAGCAAAAACCATTAAGTAAATGTCTCTAAAGCTATAGATAAATTTACATATTAAATGTATGTTAAAATTAAAACACATTTGACAGACAAATAATAATTAAATAATTTTTATAAATGTAGATGGCAAAAGATTAAGGTTAGAAAAAAGTTAAAATTTTATTCCAAAGATTTAATTCAAATAATTCAATGTGTCACGAACAGTTAGGTGAGCGTAAATATATTTGTTTATTTGATGTCACAATTGTCAATTACTTACTCCGAAACCACCGTACTCGTCATACAAAATAGGTACACTGGTTCATTGCTATTGGTTTAGCGTCCTATTTCATGTAGACTTATAATCATTTATCAATCCAGAAATTTTGCTGTTCTGAAGAGTATTGCAATTTGCAAATATATTTTATCGATTGTCTGCAATACTCTACTACATTGATGCATACGCCGGCCGGTTAAAAAATACCATTTTTAGTGAATATTTTCGTTTAATGGGTTTTATCGCTTTATGGTCATCGTCTTATTTCGACATTCCTTCCCACAACTTAAAACAAAAATTGGAAAAAATAATAATAAGACTAATTTCATTTGTAAATTCAAACTTATAATATATTATTATTAAAACAGTCAAATCACACCATTTGTTAACATATTTGCATATATTTTATAGATCCCTTGCAATGACAATAATAGTTTTGAAAGTAATGGAGAAGCGTATTTCACTCAATAAGTAAAACACTTTAAACCTGTAGCTTTGATATTGTTCATAATCTTTTTCTTCGGTACTAAGGTTCCAATGCAAATTCTTGGTTAATCAATGTTTCTAAGAAGAGGAAAAGAAACGTCAATTTCCAATTTTTGGAACATGTGAGGGCAGTTCTGCTAATGCAAGCAGGTTTGTTTAATCATATATAAGCAATGCTTAAATGTATCGTATTGGTGCTAGCTAATGCATAGAAATATGTACATATTTTATATAATTGCAAACCATAAGAACATATTTGTTGTAAATTAGAAATATGTATTTGTTAAAAAATAATTTTACATAATTTTCATATAAATGTACATATTTGTTTGTCACATTATACATTAACTATTCCTTTTAATGATAATTCCGAAAAGTGAAAAAAAAATTGATCAAAGATAACTAAGCGAATAATGTTTTATTATTATAAAATATGATTGATTTAGTAATTTCGTCTTTATTACCATACAGCATAAGGTTGATTTACTAATTTCGTCTTTATAACCATACAGCATAAAGGTTAAAATATAACTTAAACAAGCGTGACGCGGTTTCTCGATTAACACCCCATCAAAATATTTACAACGAGCGCAAAGAAGTATAACTTCAATAAGCTTGTGTTGTAAAATGTAAAGCCTTTATATTGCCAGACCATGGGCATATAAAAATTAATTTTTCCTCGTAAATATCAATAACAATGTCAATCGCAAATTACTCGAACTGATACAAAAATGTTACATCGGGTTAAATCTTTTCCATAGTTGTTTATAGTAACTATAAGAAAGATTTAATTACACCAGCTTGTAAATGATTTAAATTAAAAAAAATATTATTAATATTATCAATTCAAATATCATCATTTCAAACCTTTATCAGCTGTAACAATTATATAATTCAATCAATTTTCTGATCGGGTTCTTGAAGATTTTATTCAATCAAATATTTTTTAAATTAGTGTTTAGCGCATGGAGGACATTTTGAACAGAACGATATTGAGTGATAATTAGTTGAATAGCAAACCGGTGTGTTGATAGTTGTTAATGTTATTGCATAATTTTTCGACCTAACCCAGTATTCGCACTAGGTTCGCCGAGTTGCTACAAATATGGTAAGCCTGACGTCACTTTTCCTAAATTCACAAATTGTCATCCATCGCTTAATTTAAACTCCAGGGACATGCAGACATCCTTAAACCCGCGAATCCATATTAAAGATTAGTTAACTGTCACCGAACGCAGTGCACCGAACGCAATAGACAAAGTTTTGCCAATTCCAAGTGAACGATCGGCAATTACCCCATAAGGAACCAAATTTCACCTTGGTTCAAATTCCAATTCGAACGTTTTCGACGTTATCTGAAGATGCGAAAATTTCTTAATAAGGCCTGTGTCTTTTCTGTCATATATGAAATAAATGACCCTAGGCCACATATTTACATCAAAATTTTTTACAAAACGGCTAATGAACTGCTTGATAATGGAGCAGCAATCAGCATTCTAGGAAGAATTTCTTAAGAATTGTTAAACAACGCCGGAATTTCATATCGTAAATTGTGTTCTACCATCTATACAGCAGATGGCACACATAATTAAATTTTAGGATATGTCGACGTTCCCATTTCGTTTTATGGCTTCACAAAATCCTTTCGTTTCCATGTTGTTCCAAGTCTGAATGAGGAGCTTTATCTGAGCATCATTTTTTGGAGGGAGTTTGGTATCACTCGTTCATTTGTTAGCGAGCTGATTCCAATTGAGTTTAACGACACATTAATACGATTAATACGATAACACGATCTCATTCCTGATCAGCAACAGGAACTAAAAAGCGTCAAGGATTCTTTTCCTTCCTTTGAAGTATTGGGTCCTTGTAAAACTTCTTCGGTTGAACATGTCATCGATGTTGGGGATAGTGCACCTGCTAAACAGAGGCATTACCCCACATCGCCGGCAGCTCAACAAAAGATATATGCCGAACTTGATCGAATGCGAATCGAAGAGAGTTCTAGGTCCTCGAGCTCACCAGTAGCTCTGATTCAGAAATCTTCTGGAAAGAATCGTTTGTGTTTGGATTGCAGACGTGTCAATTCGCTGACCAAGAAAAATGCATACTCACTTCCCTTATTCGTCTTAATAGTACGAGATACATAAGCAGCATTGATATGTGTTCTGGAAAATTCCTTTGTCAGAAACATCTAGACAAAGCAGCCTTCACAATGCCCAGGAGACTATTGTATCATTTTATTGTTATTCCTTTTGGACTGTGCAATGCCCCCCAGACAATGTATTGGCTGATGCATTAAGTTACCTAAAAATAACTAAATTTGTGCTTAGGGAAGTGAAATATTTAGGTTTCCTTGTTGCTGAAGATGGATTGAGAACGGATCCGGACAAGGTCTGAGCTGTCGAGGAATATCCAGCTTCCTCGACGGTCAAGCAAGTTTGTCGGCTACTAGGTATGGCGGGTTGGTATCAACGGTTCATACCGAATTATTTCAGCGTAGTTTCACCCATTGCCGATCTTTTGAAGACAGGTCCATTCCTTATTAGATGCGGTGCTAGTTTGACAAGAGTAGAAAGTGTACTGTATCAGCTAGATGATGAAAGTCAGGAGTGTCTGATAGCCTTCATGTCGAAGAAACTGAATAAAATGCAACGAAATTATTTGGTGTCTGAGCTCGAGTGTCTTGCGACAATCCTCAGCGTGAAGAAATTTAGAGCCTACGTGGAGGGTCACAGATTTACTATTGTAACCAACCACTCGAGTCTGAAGTGGCTTATGTTGCAAAAAGATTTGAGTGGCCGGCTAGCTAGATGGAGTTTAAAACTGCAACATATGAATTTTTCAATTATTCATAGTAAGGGGACCCAAAACGTAGTACTTGATGCTCTGTTTCGTCTGTATGGCGACACGCCTGAGGCATTTGCCGAAGTACTCACTCATCATGACGAAGTTGCAAAGCTAGGCAATGAAGGTTATCACCACCAAGACTACTTAGATATGATAGCCAAGGTACAACTGTCAGGTGAATGGAAAACTATACCTGCATATGGAACCTAAAGCTGATGCGGTACCTAACGATTTACCAGTGTGAAAGCTCTGGATGCTAAAACCATTAACTACAGAATTGATCAGGGTACATCATGATAACTGTATAACTGCTCATGGTGGGTGAAGAAGACTTTGAGTCTTCGTCGTCTATATTACTGGCCAGGCATAGCGTCACAAGCTTATGACTATGTCGTGTCTTGTGATATCTACAAACAATCAAAGGCAACAAACCGACATTGCGTCCGCCAATGTAATCTCGGGAATACGATTCTCTTGATTGTCCTTGATCATCTGTTTAAATTTGTATTGCTCGAACCTCTAAGAAATGCAACCTCACCTTCAGTGAATGCATTCTTGAGGAATGAAGTCTTTTTAACATATAGTGTTCCAGAGTTTCTACATTGTCACTGGTAAACAATGGCATGGTAAATATTTTCAAAGTTTATTATCAGAATTTAATATACAACATTTAAAAACTGGAGTCTACAGTCCTCAGAGCAACGCATTAGAGCGGGTGAATAGGTCGATACTGTCAGTTATTCGCTTAATCATGCAGATCAATTAGCGATTATCGGGTCTCGTATTAAACAGTACATGAACACAGCATTTAAAAAATAGCAACATACCTAACAACTTACAGATGCGACCACGTTCGTTTAAGCCACAGCAACGAGTCTTGGTACGACAACATCGTTTAAAACTAGTGCTGTTAATAAATTTTCAGCCAAGCTGGCTCCAAAGTTTCTACCAGCCATAAAAGAAAGCAAGGTCAGTAATGTCCTGTACAAATGTAAGAACTTAGATGGCAGGTCTATTGGAACCAATCATGCCAAAGACATCAAACTATAATAGTCTTTTTATTTTAGGTCTATGTTAATTTATTTGACTTATTGTTTTGATCATTTTCTTTTCGTTGATGTTTTTTTAATAAATTTTTTTACTATTTTTATTTAATTTTTTTTTATTACCTGTATTATTTTTTATTATTATTACCTTTAATTATATTTTATTTTTAACTCTGATTGGTTTAATAAATCATCCAATACGCTTAACATATTAACGTGTTCCGGTTAAATGAGTGCCGCTTAAGACTGAATTTTTTCAGCCTTCGATTATCTGACTATGGTTTGATGTAGTATACCCTCTCCCCCAACAACCCAAAAAATTTGTTCAGTAGACATTTTTTTTTGAAGTCTACAACAGACAGTTCTCACATAATCACACATTCATTTCGTACTATCAGATTCAATTCATAAATAATATCTGTATATATATGACTTTCCAATGTAATGCATAAGTTTTTTATTTTAAAACATTTAACAAATCTGATATTTCGATATTAGATCAATTTTTTTTTAATTTTCGTTTATCCATGTCAAACAAATATATTTTTATTGTTAAACAGATATTAAAATAAAGAAAATTGATCTGCGTAGGTGCGTTGATTTTGTCATCATCAATTATATCAATTTTTGCAATGATATATGGACGTAATATTAATAATTGCTAAAATTATGAAGAAACTTATTGTTTTGATTTGATAGTATGACAAGGTTTATGTGAATAATTTTTCTCTGTCGGTTTAGTTTTCTTCATTCATACACGGGTGAATTTCTCTTGTATGTGTTGAATCTATTTAAGTTAGAATGAGACAACCGATAACAACAACTGAGATAAATGGAATCCTTTTGAAATAATACAGTCGTTGTGTGTAACGACTTTAAAAGATAATTTTTAACTATGATAAAAGATGTTGTATGCAATCTCTAGCAAGTAAAAGGTACGTTTCCTTATCAAACTTATAATTTCATTATTTTTTTTAGAGTCAGTATAAACCAGAACATTTTATTTAACGTATGTACTACTCCAATTTTTGGTTTTGCAACAAACAACAAACTAAAAACAACGAAAATCAACAATTAAAAGGAAATTTATCAAATAAAATAACGGATTCAATCATCATGAAATATCATATTAATATTGAACAAAAATAAGGATTTACCGATACATCACATCATGAAAGAAGATAACATAATTAAAATTATAAAAATTCAATTATCAACCATCATAAATAATATTTGATGCGGTAATAAGATTTCCAGGATAAGATTGATGATCAAATATCCTACACGCAGGATATCAAATAACTTCTTATGTTAAGCTCCTGTTTTTACATATTAAACTTTTTTATATATATTTCTTTATATTTCTTATTACTTTATTGGTTATCGTCAATTTTTTTAAATTGATAAAATGAATAATTAAATACGTTTTAGTAAATGGGGATTTCCCCGGGCTATATGTCTAACGTGCTCCCGTTTGTCTTAGTTTTTTTAAGGAACTTTCATATTATTGAAAAAAAATTGAAAAAATGCTTGATTTACGACAACAGCGCTATCTTAAAAAATTTAGTTTTTAATATTTTAAACAGTGTAAGCAAAAATTTACTACGTGTTTTTTTCGATACATCATTTTCCAGTGACATAAAAAATCGATTGAACTAAATATTCATTATAAAGTATTTTAACGATGTTTAATTCAATATTTTCCAACCCATGGTACTATCAAGCAAGTTCTAGAAATTATTAAAATAAAAACAAATGATTAAATAGTAATTAATAAGTTAAAAAAACTATAAAAATATAATAAGAACCAATAAATTATTTTGCAAGTACGAGTACAAATTGGTAAACATAACTTCAACATTCGTTAAAGGTTAGTAGAAAATTAAGTAAATTTTTTTATCCACGACTACTGAAGAATATATACTTTACATGCGTATACCTTTCATTGTAATTGTATTCATTTCTTTTCTATATATCAAATTCTTTTTTATTTCTTTTATTACGCTTTATTTATTCAAAATTCCCCTAACAAATTAAAACTTGATTTGTTGGTATAGTAATATAAACCAGTTAAAACTAAAACAATACATGTATAAAATCTAAAATAAACAAACATGTTTGGTTTTGTTTTTCATTTCATTCAATATGGCGATACAAACTTGTACAGGTAGACATGAATGAAATTATTTGAATTATTTGTAGTCGTGGATAAAATAGTATCTTGTATTCGCTTAGGATGAAGGTAATTCTTCACTCGGATGATTCCCTCCACTCGCTACGCTCGTTCCGGGAAACTTCATCCTCGTGAAGAATTGCCTTCATTCTAGCTCATACAAGAATATACTATTATGCAATCTATGTTGATTGACAACACAACACTTTTATGTTTCCAATGTTTTATCATAATTATTATAGTTTATTTATTTATAATTATTACATTTTTCTATGGTACAACTGTTATTTGTTAACACCAACTGTTCATTAAAAATTTTTACTTAATTTTTTAATAACCTAAACAAATGTGGAAGACATGTTTACCAATTTGTTTAAATCATTCTATTTCTTATTCGTACTAGCAAAATAATTTATTGGTTCTTATTATATTTTTATAGTTTCTTTATGTTATTAATTACTATTTAATCATTTGCTTTTATTTTAATATTATCTTGTAATTTTTTTATATTTTATTAATTAGATCTTATAAAAAATATAAACACATATCAAACCGTTAATATCGGGTGAGTCGTTCTTTTGCTATTTGATTTCAAAATCACCCTAAGTTTGAATTTCCAGAAAACTTTCACACTGTTCACACTGTTCTCAAACACTTCAAAATTTGTCTAAAAACACATTGACTTTTTTCCACCTTTACAACTTATATTCCAAGTATGAAGTCGATAGAAATGATCGGGCTCAGCGTCGATAACGAATTGCATCAGTTTTATGTGTATTATACTTTGCCATATTTCTCCTTTGAATTTTGAGTGAATTTATTTTATTGGTCAAAAATATTATTTATGATTTTTCGTAATATTTCAACCCTTAAAAACCACCCCATATTATGATAACATTAGAAAAATTATTTACAGCGACGAATTTATATTTGTTTTTAATTTTCCATTAAATTTGAATGTTTTTTCATTAATATTTAGAACATTAAATCGTCGTGAGAACTATCGTCACCATCAATCGAGGAGAAGATGATCTAAAATCTAATCTAATATAATCAGAGTACTAATATAATCGTTTTCGCCGGAGCACAAAAATGTCCAACTTTTCGGCAGCTGCATAATGCTCCACATCCTTTTTTGCAATTCCAAGAAATCATTTTTTAAAGGTTTTTCGGAGCAGGCATTTTTTGCATTCTGATTTGTTGCAAAGATTCTTAAGAATTAATTCATCTCCAATCAGTTCGACCAATTCTGCTGTTTTCAAGCCACAATTTAATTTACAAATAAATTCTTTTAATGTGCTCATTTAAGCCATTTACAGTAAATAGCAGGAATAATAATTTCACTGCTATTGGTGGTAGCCTTAATAAAGAAATCATATCGCATCTGGTCTAGATGCTTTTCCAAGTCTTTTAGATTTTTAGGCGGTATTTCTGTAAAATATATCTGCCTGTATTCTTAAATCCAGTCTTTTTTCTAGTAGATCGAAAAAATGGCCAGCTGAATAAAAGGATGGTATCATATATAAGTTCAATAAAATCAAGGTATGATTCCCATTTTCTCAGTAGCTGCAATTTTCTTTTAGCATAGAATAGCATAGAATTCTAAAATATGGCTCCATAATTTCCAAGTGTTTCCTATTTTTTCAATCGTTTCAAGATAGTATTCAAACAATTCGTTTAGTTTTTTGGGAGCAATGTTTGGTTGGGTTGCTGTAAACTACAATTTGTTCGTTGTCGTTCGTTGTACGAAATCGATTAAAAATTAAGACCGTTTGTGCATTGAGATGTAAAAAAATTAGACATGGTAAATGGATCAAAAAAAATTTCGTAATGTACATACATCAGTACTCTAATGTACGTGCGCCGAAATGCGAAAAAAGTTATTGGTTTTTTATATCGATATCTCCCTTAATCTTAGAGCTAGCGGGTTCCGAAAAACGCCATTTTGTAGAGCTACAAGACATTATAAATTTCGTTTTTAAAAGATGTGCGCTGCAAGGGGTCAAAGAAGGTACTATTCGCATGCAACAGATACTTTGAAGGGCCCTATTTCATTTATTTGATGCCTTATATAAATAAAAGAAGGGCAAAATTATTAGTAGAAAACAGCTAAATTTTTGCACTATTGCAGTTTGTACATATCGTATAAGGGTTTGAGTTATATGAAAAAAAAATGAAAATTTTCGAGAAATAACGCTCTTTGCTCTTTAAAACCAATTTTAACAATTTGTAAGCATCCTAAGCCAGTTAAAGTTCTAGAATGTATTGCTAGTACATAAATAAAATAAATTATAAACAAGTACGATTAGTTTCAAATAGGGCGGTTATGACGAGGGTGTTTTCGTTGCTTTTCTTGCCACAAAAAATAGAAATCGCCGTCATTTTTGTTATAACTTGCCTTAGTTTCAATGCATGGGACTTTTATCACTAGTCGTGAAAGGTTTTTCAGCTTTTCAAAAAAGATTTTCAAACTTTTTCCGAAATAACCAACCGTTTTCCCATTATTTAACGTTGAATATTTCGATTTTTGCATTCGACGAACAATAGTTTATATTCAACAAACCATAACTCAGATATAATTGTGTTTATAGTAACAATAAAAAGTTAGACAAGTGCGAATCACTCGCCGAAGGTTCCGTGTATATAATATTCTACGAGAATAGTTTTCTCAAAAACACAATTTTAGAAATAAATCAAAAACGGTGCTTTCGAAAATTACAAAAAAAATTGTTATAGGCTAGGAAAAAATAACCTTTCATATGACACCCAACTTGTAAAGGTCAAGTTTTTTTTCAAAATTTCTTCTCTCAACCCCTTTCAAATAACATTTTAAAAGATATAGTTTTCGTTCAACATTTACTACATTTTCTAAAACCTTGAATTTTTTCAAATTTTTGCGTTTGTAATCTTCGATGTTAAGAGGTGGACAGGAAAAAAATCACACACGTTTTTGGTAATAATTTAAAAGTAAGTAGTCGATAGTTCACTAAAATTTGTTTTTGAAATATTTCAATTTTTTCGATTTTTTTAAATTAAAGTCGATTCCTTAAAAAAATGTATGCTGTCACGAGACACAAGGTAGATGTAAAACATAAAAGTTTATTGTAGAATTTATATTTTTAAACACTCTTGACATCGATGTTCTCAGGCCAAGGATGTTTCCGTATGCAAAGAAACAAGTAAAAGCGAGTAACGGACACAAGCTGCCTTTACTGTGAGTAAAAAACCGAGAACGCAGAGCACGTGCTAGTCGAAATCGGAAGGTTTGCAGACACACGAAAATTTATTGAGCACCATATGGAAGGATCAATTACTCCACATAGCTTCGTGCAATTTATGCTGAGCTCAAAAGACAACTGGGATATAGTAAATGAGATTATCAAAAGTATGATGAAACAACTTAGATAAGACGAACGATGAATAGCCATGCTCACAACTATGCAGCAAAACCACGACAACATAACATTGTAATTATAAGAGAGTACTACACTCAATCCCAGCCCGATACGATAGAATGCTTTGATTGGTGGTAGTGCAGGTATGCAACAGGATCACGAGCAGGGGAGATGGCTTTACCCGGTAAAACCTTGCGTCTGATCCGGACTACAGCAAAGCAATGCCTGATCCGGACTAGGGCAAACCTAATCAGGACATTACTTGAGCCCTGACAAATTTCTGCTCGGGAATGAATTTTAGAAAAACTCCATCGAACATTAAAATTCACTCTTCTATCGATTCTCATTATTATATTTAGCATAAAAATTTCCACCCACGAGATGGTATAGTAATCAACCCCATAGTAAAAGCGCACATCGGCGTAGGGTATAGATTTTGATCTTTGAGCTATTTCCAACATACTGTCAAAATTTCAAGAAAATTCATTTATATTCACCAAATTTGGAGCCGAAAACCGCCAACACGTATAATAAGTTTGTATCCGGGTATCCCGCTTTCTTTATAGTAATTAACTTAATTTTACTATTGTCTATAAAATTACCTATAAGTAGCAGCAACGTAAAATATTCATTACTCACAAGTGCGTAATATAATAATAAACAATCTAATATTTTCTTGAAAAACTTATCAAATTTCGACCAACACAAAACTTACGTATAACAAATATAAAGTTTTAATTGAAAAGAAAAGAATCATTTGTATACTGCTTTTCCAAGTTATTTCTAATGATTTTTATGATTTTCCTAAAAAGTCATGAACAACATGCTTTATTATAAAACAAAAAATAATATCAAGGCAACAGTCATAACAAAATCATAACAGATTCATTCACAAACTTTAATGAGTTTCGCCCGCTATGATTAAAAAATTGTTTCCGTTAAATTGTATTAACGGTATTTATTAAATGGTATTTCTCATTTATTTCTGGTTTTTAAAAAGGGGAACTTAAGTTGTTTGGTATTTTGGCACTACATTTATGAATTGTTTGGTTTGGTCCTTAAATTTGGTCTTAGTTCAGATTGCTACCATTTTTGTTAGATGTAAATCATATAATAATCAAAAACTGAAATAATGTTGTTGCTTGAAGATTATTTGGTTGAGCCAGCCCTCATTCTGCTTTATTATCAACTTTAATTTTTTTTAAAAATGCAAAGTGCCTGTGACTATCTTTAATTATGACGACTTGAATCTACACGCAGTCCAATAGAACTCCTTGATAGCTGAGGTAGCTTTGGTAGTCAAGACTCGTGCTGACTTAAGAATTTTAATTATGAAAATAGTAAATATTTTTATTTATCTTTCAGATTTTCGAAGCTTAGCCATCCTTTAGGGCTTACCAACGCAAAGTGGGTACAAACGCTGTTGTTATTTTAAAACACGAGAAAGTAATCGAAAAACAGTTACCGAATTCTTAAGTTGACCATGCATTGTTTTTAGTATATGATATGCTACGCTTCAGTCTCTCGACAATAAATCGAGAAATAAATTGAGTTATTAGATATGTATGTCTAAACCTCTATGTGGCAAATCTTCTGTCTAAATTGATATACTATCTATCTAAAGTAAAATCCATATTTACCTGATGTCTTATACAAAAAGAACAAAAATAAAAATTAAAATTATTCACATCAAAACCAATGCACACAACACATCATTCGACACCATCTGTTGTTCAAAAACAAAAAAAATAGTATTTTTATTTTATTTTGTATTTCAAAGAGTTGATAAAAAACTTTCGTTATCCAAAGTTAAAAAAAATTGTTATAGGGCATAAATGGTCACCGGATCTTGTGTTAAATTTTAAAAAAATTATTCACACATAATATTCACTTTGGAAAAATAAAAATAATACACGAAACATAATATAATTGAAAATCATGTCATGCCATCTGTTGTTCTTATTTAGTTAGTTTATATATTCAATTTTTTTTAAAGGATAAAGAATATGTTAATTATAGTAAACTAGATGTTGTTCAAACATTTTCAAAAGTTGTGGAGGAAACCTCTTACCTCTTAATATCAATAATTTTGTTAAACAAGCCAATTAATAATAACTCTAAATCTTTAAACAAAATCAAACAACATTTAATAGAGACATAACGGTTGTCTGTTTATCTATCTAGCTAACGATTTGTCTATCAATCAATTCGAAAAAAAAAAATTATCGAATTTTGGTTTTGTTTATTCATTGACGATTTTTAATTGGAGCCAATTAGAATTTTCGCTTTATTATTTAGTTTGGTGTGAAAATTGCAAGTGTTCATTAATAATTTTTTTTTACTGTTCGTTGTTTTTCCAATTTGGTTTTCCCGGTTTTTCTATTTGATTTTTTTTTGTACTTCTTATTAACCTTAACACCTATTAACACCTTTATTTTGGAGTGTTTGTTGATTTTAATTAAATCCCTAATGAATTTGTTGTTATCGTGAGTTGAATGTTTTAGTTGATGTTCGTTTCTCACTTCTCTAAATTATTAGAAGTTTTGTTGTTTTTTTGGTTTGCGTTTGTTGCTGGTTTTGGATTTGTGATGATTAATAGTAGTGATTTGACTGTTTGTGCTAATTTCTTTATTTGTGTAGCTAATTTCGTTGAGTTGAGTTGAGTTTTTTAAAGTTAGTTTGAAATATACTTGTGTTACAAACAGAGTTAACTTTGGTTATTTTTTTATAGTGTGAAAGGAGATACAGATATTAAGGGTTTCGAGAAAGGGTTGGACTGGAAAACCACGCAATAGCTTTATTCACCTCATAATAGCTTGATTTTTCAAATGATTCTTCGAAGACCGAGTATTTATGGTTCTAGAGTTTCTATGTTTCTTGTGTCTGATAATGGGTCGATGTTTAAGTCATCGAGTTAAAGGAGTTGTTAGCAAAATATGGTGTTCAACATACATATATTTAATTCATTTCAAAATGCAATAAATTATATGTCAAGCAAGCAAGATAATCGCTTTAAGATGGGAACTTCCAAAAATTGGAGCCTCATTGACAATATATTTTGTAAATATTGGGAAGGTTTACAAACAAAACAAAACATCGTTATTTAAATGATTTCAAACTGTATTTTTAAACCGTAGCCCAACTTGAGCACCCGCTTTTGGGTCGTGTAAATCGTCCCCACAAGTGTAAAATTTGAATATAACCTGGTTGTTTTTAGGAAGAACAATAATTTCCTGTTTTAAATTTTGTTTTGGATTAAATTTGTCAAGTTTTATTTTTATTGTTGATTAAAATGTTTTTGGTGAAAAGGGGGTTGTGGTGTTGTGAATTCGGCGCAGCAGTGGTGGTTGGTCTTCCTGAGTCAGTCGTCGCACCGGATCAGGGATTGGAGCAGTCGTTTCTAATGCCTGATCAGGTAACACTCAGGAAACTCAGAAGGGCCAGGCTAAACTGGATTAAAATACTAGACTAGACTGGATGAGGGCATTAACAAAGAATTTACAAAGGCAGAAGGTAATTAAAATAATGATGGTTTGGTCTCCAAGTTGTTTAAATTAATTTAATAACAATTTATTTAAAATAAATTTAATAATTTTTCTTTTTTCAACTTTTTAAAATAATATTTTGTAACATGTTTCAACCATAAATGGTCATTCTCAAACATTTGAAAATATTATCTATTAACAATAATATAATAAAATAATATATTTTGAAATCTATTTTGGATTTTTGAGATCAATTAAACTCAAGAAAGTAAAGAAGTAATTGGAATTTTTTCAATTCAAAGGTATGCTTTGAAGTTTCTCAGAAAAAAACTCCACTTCACACTTTTCGTGTTTCGGATGGGATTCGGCCCTACCCTCGTCAGTGCCCGGCTTGAATTCTTGGGCAGACATGCTATCGATTACGCCGTTGAGGCGATGACAATTTCAAGGTTGAAATTTCTTCATCACTTTTTATTGTCTAGAAATTTAATGCAAAAAATCCCATATAATGTAAAAACATTTCCATAATATGGAGTCTAATGGCAGTGGAAAAATTCAACTTAAGTAAAAATAAATAAGTGATGAAGAAGTTTCAACTTTGTAATTGTCATCGCCTCAACGGCGTAATCGATAGCGTGTCTGCCCAAGGATTCGAGCCGGGCACTGACGAGGGTAGGTTCAAATCCCATCCGAAACACGAAAAATGTGAAGTGGAGTTTTCCTGAGAAACTCCAAACCATACCTTTGAATTGAAAAAATTCCAATTACTTCTTTACTTACTTAAGTTTAATTGATCTCAAAAATCCAAAATAAATTTAAATTCCCTTAATGTAGTCTAATGTTAATACATATAGGACTACAAATTGACCAAGTGTCAGCCATTGATTTCACATTGATTGGAAACAATCAATAATGACTATACAATCATGACTTAGGATGTTAATTAGAATAGAAATGTTCCCCATTCTATAAATTCACACAAAGTATTGTCTAGAAATTTAATGCAAAAAATCCCATATATTTTCAAATGTTCGAGAATGACCATTTATGGTTGAAACATGTTACATGTTAAAAAAGTTGTAAAAAGAAAAATGGTTAAATTTATTTTAAATAAATTTTTATTAAAATACATTTTTATTTATTTTTTGATTAAATTTCTTGAAATAGTAGGCCTAAGAAGCCATCCAAGGGGCTTCACCCTTTAACAAGAACAGATGGTCATTGGCCGCCCATATTCTATTATGGATATGTGATCGACCGACCGATTGGTTTCCCACTTCACTTTGGAGAAGTTTTTGGTAGAGAAGTGTGGTTACTTTTGTGATATTACCTTAATGCTCACCAGTAGTACCATTCTTCGACCCCACAGGCTTGTTCAATAAGGTGAAATGGAAGCCCAATTTTATTTTTTTGGTTGCTTCACTCTTTTCAATATTCAATGAACCATTCTTGCATGTCTTTAATTTGTAATAGTATGTATTTAAGGCTTAGAAATTATTTTATTTTAATAACAAAAATGTGTCGTTACAAGGATTACCCATGCAAGCAACATACTATACATTTTTATATTATATAAAATCAAATATTATCGGTAGTAATTTTGCATCGGGCAATTCATTAAGAATTTTATTGCAATAGTAATGAAACTGGGATCGTTGAGAACTAACTTCCAAAGATATAATACATACAAAGTTCTAAGAGTTATACATACAAATATTTTGTGGAATTGTAAACGAATTTTAATCAAATTTATACTGTTGTTTGTAGAGTAAAAATTATTTTAAAAATTGTTGGATCATCTTAAAAGAGTCTTTTGAAATGAAATGCTGAGTCTTAAAGGAGGAATGTTCCTGTGCTAGAATTTAAATTGTCGTTACTTTTTTTTGTTCCTCGAAGATGATTGATTTTCAATTTTATCGAAAATGAAGGATAAAATACCTTAGTCTGAATAAAAAGGAAATTGTTGAAAAATTCAGTTTTATGATTTACTGATTTAATGCGCTTGAGCAATGCAGTAACTAGCATAAGTAGACTAAATCAGCACAGTTTGTTAAAAAAAACTGGTTTTGTGTCTTACTATCTCCTTTATAATTTGGCTGTGATTTCTACATTAAACTTTTGTTTCTGTTATGTGGAACACTGTTATGTATGTCACTGTTATGTGGAACAAGATCGAAAATAAACTTTTGATGATCTTGGCATCAATCCACCACTTTGAGACATTCATTAAAAATATTCACAGTCAATTATAAACGATTATACTAAACTAAAATCACCAATATTTCCCTTACACTTAGGAAGCTTGATTTTCTATGATGATTAATGCCGAGGTTATTCTTTAAAGAAACTTTCGATTTAAGAGAAAAGACGGCATAATGATCTGGTGGCAAATAAGAGTAAGTTTTTTAAATTTAAAGAATCGAATCGATTGAGTTTTGTACAATTAGATGTTTTGCCTTCATAAAGTGAACACATTTATTTTCTTTTATTTTTACTATTTTGACGTTCATCGACTTCCTTTTCTTCGTATATCCCTTCTAATAATAACTTGGATGACAGCCTTATGATTAATAAAAGTATACATAGCTGTTATTGCACTGACATAACCACTGACATTACACTGACATAATCAGTGTTATTACACTGATATAACCAACATTTATTCTAACATACCAATAAAAGATACAATAAATATAACAAAAAATATGTTAATAAAAAATGGTTTATACCCAACAGATTGTCGTTAACTAATCCAAATTCTCGCAGAGAGAATCGCGAACAGAATTTCTTCTACGAAATTAATTCCCATAAGACGCAGCACATCTGCCTAGGCTAGTAGATCAGAGAGAAGTGGGAGTGGGGATGTCTTAGGCATTTCGTAAAAGCTTGAGAGTGCTGCTTTTTTTCCTAAAATATGTTCTGAGTCAATATTGTAGAAACCGTGAATATTGTAGAAACAACGAAAACAAAAAAAACACCGTATTGAGAAGAACAGTTAGTCACTAGATATAGAAGAGGTGACTAGCACTTTTTCCCCATTAAACCACCCATGGAGACTAGCGTGCTGTATGTTGTTACAAGTCTCCCCTGATTATCTTAGGTCATATTACATCCTTGAATTGATCATCTATAAATTTAACGCATCATACCAAACATCATCATTCCCAAACAATAAACAAAATATTTGTAAATTAAAAAAAAAAGAAGTATTTAATGTTACAACAAAAGTAATCTATTATATTAACGGATTATCACAAAAGTATATATAAAAGATACAATTTAACTAACTAACCTAACGGTTGAATGGTACCATAACCTTTTCCTTACGAATACACATTTTATGGTTTAACTTAATAATTTTATAAATGTTATATTGTTGTAATATCTTTATATGTATATATACAACCTACATTAATAAATTTGGCAACTTTAGTTCATAAAATTTTATAATTTAATATTTTTAGTAATGAAGAAAATCAGGCATATGTATTTAATAAATTAGAAAATGATTTATAAATATACAAAACAAAACAAAAGCTTATCTTTCTTTTAAGTCCATATTTTTCCTCGTCCCAGTGAGGAAACCGTACTTGAAACGGTACCACAACATGATAGTTTTTCCAATGTGTTCAACCAGATTGTTCTAACGGGTCGCGTCGAAAGCGCGAACACAATTGTTCTAGATATTTTCTATAAAAATATTTTCTGGGTTCTATAAAAAATATGTGCGTCCCAAATTTAGGACATAAAAAGCAATTAGAATTTAAGTTATCTTTTTTTTTTTAATAACAATTTGAATAACATACTTTATATATGGAATGACTTCAATAAAAAAAATTCACCGTGAAACGGTATTTCCGTATTCTGCTATTGCTTCTGTAGGAAACAAACAATTAGAAAAAAACACAAACAACAATAGATAACACAAATTTTACTTTTCACAAGTTTTACTGTAAGCACTGGCTAATTTTAATATTAAGATGAAACTGAGTAACAAGCACAAATTGCACAAATTTAATTTAATTTATTATTTTATATGGAGCACTCTCGACGCGATTTCAAAACATAAACTAAACTTTTCAGGAAATGTTTGAGTCTATATATTTTGAAAACGAACAATTTATTTACAGGCAATACTGGTTTATTAATAATCATACATACGTATTTAAATTTACATATATACCATCTTACATACCGTTTAAAAACAAGATCAGCTGAGCCAAGGAAAATCAAATTCATTTTATTGATTTAAAAAAAGTAACAAAAAAAAATCGATCATTATTAAGGAATGATGATTGTTTGCTTATAAATATTGTAATATAAAGTGTTTAGTACCGGAAAGAAATTCCATATGTATTTTAAGGTGGCCATCAACTGCCACAAGATACACAAGAAATAATAAATATAATAACCGAAATAACAAAACAAAACTATTTCACACATAACAATGAGTATTATCAACAAACAGAAGGATTAGCTATGGGGAGCCCACTATCTGGAACTTTAGCCGAAATATATCTAAATGATTTTGAAACAAAATATATACATAACAACATAAATCCACACAAAGAAAAAATCTTTTATTGGTATCGCTACGTTGATGATATAATTTTATTATTCAAAGGAACGAATAGACAGCTTAATCTATTACACCAATACATAAACAGCATAGAACCTTTCATTAAATTCACGTTAGAAAATGAAGAAAATAACACAATAAATTTTGTGGATTTATCAATCAAAAATGTAGATTCAAAACACACATTCAAAATATTCCGAAAACCAACCCAAACGGATCAAACAATAAATATTAAATCACATCATCCATACCAACATAAACTAGCTGCATACAACCACATGATAAATAGATTGAACAATTTACCAATGAATGCCGAAAATTATCAAGACGAATTAAATAACATAAAATGCATAGCCAGTAAAAACGGATATAAAAACGAAATAATAGATTAAATAGAAAACATAAAAACAAGAAACATTTGCAAACCCTAACAACACTGAAGAATAAAGAAAACTTAGCAGGCAAAAACTACACAGCCGTAACATATAATAAAACTACATTCAAAATAATGCAAAAAACTTTAAAAAAATATGGATGTATTGCAGCTTACAAAAACAAAAATTAAAATAGAAAATTACCTAAAAACTAAAAAAAACCTTAGACACAGGTGTTTATAAAATTACCTGTGATGACTGCAGAAAGTTTTATATAGGCCAAACGGGCAGTCCTTCAAAAAAAGATTTATTGAACACACCAGTGAAATTAATAAAAGTGATCCAAAATCCAGGTATGCCCAACATTTAAAAATAGAAAAACACAAATACACCAATATCAACACAAATTTAACCATATTACAGAAAAAATGAAAAGGACAACATCTAGATAGATTGGAAGAAATAGAAATATCTAAACATAAAAACAATAACAACATTTTAAATGATAAAATCAACACTAAAACTAACAAAATATATGACATAATAATAAAAAATAGCAGCTGAAATAGTATATAAGACTATAGTTTAAGCAAAAATTGTAATAATAATCTAAGAACTGAGGAGGACGTAAGTCGAAATCGATATTCAATAAAATGAAAAATAAAATTCAAAATTGTTACTATAAGGAAGTTTATATTATTATTAATAAAATCAAAAAAAACTAAAAATAAACATTTAAAAAAGTATATTTTTAAATATTGCATTTTAATAGCTGTTATGACAAAATTACTAGAGTTGATATATTTTTGGGAAATTTCCATTTAACACTAAATATAATACAAGGACTATTTGCAAAGTGCAAACGTATTTTATGCACCCAGCAGCTATTTTGTTTATCTAGTCGACTAGCCGTGATGGTAAATGTTAAACTTTATAAGGTTTAATTTTTCTTAGTGTTTTGAAACAAAAAATAATGGGCGCCATAGTGTTTTTGATGTTGGTACATTCACTGGGCAGGAACAAATGATAGAGATGATAAAAAAAAGAAATAAGTTGCACAAACATGTCTGGTTTGTTACTTTTTGTATCCAGGTAGACAAAAGATAAGATTTAGATTAAAAATTCAATTTGATTTTTATGTTCTTTTTTAATTGTAATTAAAAGGTTTAAGATTAAAATATAACCTGGGTATCTAACATAAAAATATAATATAAATATATGGTTATGAATTATAATTCAAATTGAATTCAAGAATTAATAATATGTACATACACAAAATAACTTTTATTATGAAATAAGGGATCTGTTAGAAACAATTAAATTTTACTATATTAAATTGAATGTAAATTTTTTCTTCTTTATTCAGAATAATTTATTTCAGATAATTCAAAATGAATTTACATATGTAATAAACAAAATTAATAATTTTAACCTTAAGAAATTAAAGTATGTGTTCGTGATTTAAATATCATTGCAACTATGGGGCTATTCCAACTAAATTCCATGTAAGTGTATATTAGAATAATTTTTTAAACGATTTGATGCAACATAGGGAGGTTCAAACCCCCAGAAACCCTGCTTGCGTACGCCACTGTAAATAACTATTATTATCAATAATCGTCCAATCGTTGTGACGCAGTAAATTATTTGATCAAATATTTATATAACCATTATTGTCAACTAGATCAGTTCGATATTAGATAATTGTCGTTCAACACTCGCCCGTGCAGATTTGGGGTGCAAAGAAACAATATATGCTAAGCCATCGTATTAAGTAGGCTGATAGGGTGAGGCTAAAGAAGGTGTAGAGAAGTTGGATCTGCTACCATTATGGGGTGAGTCATTCATTTAATTGATAATATTGTGTATATAACTAAAGTATAATATCGGCGTGGATGTGACGGTCTTGGCTTCTTAGCGGCTAGGGTCTTTAGAGTCTCTTCTGTTCAATTCTTTTTCTTGGTCTGTCTGTAAATTCTCGCATGCGTGCATATTGATTAATTTGTGCTGGAATGAGGGACGTTCATTCTCGTATCCACATGACCTTTCCTAGCTGGAATATAAAAATCTCAAGGCGTGCAGTTCTCCTGTTGGAAACGTTCCAAAAGTTATTTGAAGCTCAAAATTGTTTCCATTAAAAAAAATTCAAACTCATTAAGACATAAATAATCATTCGATAACATTTTAAAAGACGAAACACAATTTTTCTCTAAATTTTTCTTGATCAACGTCAAATTTAACAATCACACGAAAAACAACAAAACAAATCAAATAAATCTGTTAATTTTCTTATTTCTGTTTCTTCCTTATTTCATTGTGGTCCTTTCAATTATTTCCCAAAAAAATAGGAAAAAATCTTCCGTCCAACAACGCACAAAACAACAACAAAAACATCTTGGAATGTGCAATTGAATTAAATTTTCTTAATTCTCTCTTTCTGTGTTATTTTGGATATTTTTAAGTTTTCTTATATCAATGTTTGTTTGTTCAGTGGTTTTATTAATTTTAATGAGATCTCGATCGTGAAATCAATTGATAATGATGATAATCAACATCAAAATCAAACAAGAAAATAAATTCTTTTTAATGAATTTGTTTTTGTTTCTTCTTATTACTAAATAATTGTTTAAAGATAAAAATAATAATTATTATTTTTTTATGTTTCAAACTTTAAAAGTGATTTATTTATTGACGATAAAATGCATTACTTAAACATAATTAAGAGGCACGCTAATTAGCAGAATATAAAAGCTATTACATTTTTTTTTGTTTTCGTTTATTTGAATTTCTAAGGAATTTAGATTTATTATCATTACTATATTAGTTTTTTGTATTGTCCGTAGAAATTTTATCGTTGAAATTGTTATGTAACATTTAAGAAAATAGTACATTATGATGCTAGGACGTAAAGCTAAAGATTTTGGACGGATGTGGAGTTTGCAAATCGAGGCGCTAGCCGAGATTTGCACCCACATTAAGTCCAAAATAGCTTACGTCCGTGCATCATATACTATTTTTTATTCGCCGCAAGCAAAATATTTTAAGAAAATTTGTTTATTCTAAATTAAAATTATAAATTTTCATAAATTTTAAAATAAAAATCCATATATTTTTGCATACAAGCAACCTTTGACAAAATATTTATTATTTTTTCCATATTATTGTGTAGCTATGACAACATATGATAACAACTATTTTAATTGAAAAATATTGAAATTTTGAATTTAAGGGTTGTTTTGATAAAAATTTTTATTTTTCATAGAATTTAAACAAATACAAATGCTTTTTACTTTTTTGGACGTAGCTATGACAACAAAATAAATAGTTGAAAAGTGATACTTTAAAGCCGCAAATCACAGTATTAAAGTAACACTTTAATATGTAGGCGAATAAAAAAATGTTTATGTCTTTTAGAAAGATGAATTTATTTTGTCAAACTTTTTATTAACGGTGATACCGGCTTTATTCTATATTGGACCAGGTTAGGTATGTTCGTCTTCCGAAAAATCTGACAGACCATAAAACGTGCGTTCCCTATACCATAAAAGGAACTAAGCAGGTGGTCAATCGTTTCCTCCTCCTGAGGAGGTGAATGAAGTGAACAGATATTGAGGCGAACGTAATCATATAGATTTATAGAAAAACCTAAGTCATCTCGCATTTGTTTTTACGGTAAAAGTGTGTTTAGTTCGACATACGAACTGCGATCTGACCATCTCTCATTAATTAAAGTTTATGCCTCTTTTGAAAGAGGAGTTTGCGTGTAGCAAGTGACATTTCGAAAATTGTTATGCGTAGGAACGGGGTTAAAGTTTACTTGCTCGTTGACTTTTAAATTTTCTAACCAGACCAGACCAGACAGAATAAATGTTGAACTGATTGCGTTAAGAGATGACATATTTACACTTCTCTCGACGTGGTAAGGCCCTATTTAAGCTACCGAGTATAGGAGCCCATATAACATTAAAATCGGACATCGTCTTGAAGGCTCTGATATAATAGGTTGTAGGCGTTCCAATAAAAATGATTTGTTTGAAAATGTTGTACACTCCAGAATGTTTAAACAATTGTATGTCTGTACCATAGAACAGGGCACAGACCACAACTTCAATACATTTCAATATGAGGAACTTAATCTTAAATCATGTATATATTCAATTTATATAAATTTCGCTTAGTGCGAGCTGAATAAACAAACGATGTACTGACGTTTATTACACTAATTGTAAACGTCAAGCTCTCTTTCAACTTGTAAGAAATCTCAGCAAACTAAAATACATACAATCAAACAATAAAATTACTGTCTTTTTTGCTTTGTGAATTGCTTCGCTCACCCACAATCCCAAAACCAGAACTTCAAAGCATTCAAAGCATATCAATATCACAATTTCTTTTAGTTTTTGTTGCTTTCGATATTGATTGTGAGAAGTAATAACAAAATTGTTGTAGTTTTAATTATGTTTTAAAGACGAATCTCTCTGTATTGAAAATGATTCTGAAATTATTAACCTGAAGAGTCAAATCACTCTTGCAGTTATAAAATCAATTAGCCTAAAAATAAATCCTAATTTTAGAAAAATCAAAATAATAGAAAAATATTAATATAAATATAAATATGAATATTATTTATTATATAAATAAATTTAAAAAAAATAAATTATTATAAATACTATATTAACAAAAAAATATTTAAATGAGAGAAAAATATTGGCACTACAAATGTAAAAACTTATTTTAAGTAAATATATTTAAAGTAAATATTTTTATGTGTTACTAGCGAAGTCGATAATTCGAAATAGTTTACGTATACAAAATATTTAGGTAACATATGCATTTTTTTTTGTTATAAACCTGTTTTTTGGTTTATACCGGGATTATAATTAAAGCAAAAAATAAAACCACACCAGGAAAATTTCTAATTCAATTTAAATTCAGTTAATCATTTAAATCAACCAAAACAAAAAAACTTTAGAAAAAGAATGCAATAACATAAGAATAATAATATAAAAAGAAATTGCTTAGGATGTTGATTGTAGTTCGGTAGATCCACAAAATTCTGCAACTTCTCCGCAACGTTAACCACTTATCCGCTAAGTTAAATTAAAACAATATAAACGATTTCTTTAGTAACAATTACAAAAAAAATTAAAAAAACTTTTGCACAATTATATTGAAAAGTTCAAAACTAAACTCTTTTAATTTTTTTTTTTTTGGAAAGCTGATTTTAAAAATCGATGTGATTTCAATCATCGACTTTATTTAGATAAAGAACATCTATCCTTTTTTCTTCGTTATGTACATTTTATTATGTGGATTTCTTTTGGTATGTCAGATTTGATCGAAAAAGATCTAGATTTTGGTGACCAAACGAACATGAAATCAGCTGTTTTTTTAAATTTTATTGGATGGGTAAAAAAATGGCATTTTCGACATGTGCTTGATAGTAGTAAATCTTTTCTACACACTTATATTTAATTTAGAATTATTTATGTACTTTAATTTAATTTTTAGAAATAATAAACTCATTAAAATTTGAAATCTCATATATTGAATAATAAAACGCATACAATTGACATATGTCAAATTTCACTTGCATTGGTATTAGTAAATCTCGCAAAAATCTCAGATCTGAAAAAAAGATTTCAGATCAAAAAAAGATCAATCTTTTTTTGATCTGACATGCGAAACGAACAAAAATTAGCTGTCAGATCAAAAATAAATCAATCTGTTTTTGATCTGACGTACGAAAAGAAATTCATATTAGAAACGAACCGACATTTGACTCACACACTGCAAATCCAATGAAAAGATAGAAATACAACCATTTGCATACCGCTAAATCAAAAAACTTAATCAATCATTGTTATTGTTAACATATTACAGTCAAAACTCGTAATATGAAGTATTCTCTTAGCATCAACGCTTCTGCGCATGATTTATTTACTTTATATCGTTTTCGTTTTAAAACAAAACCTATATATTCATTTGATATTGAGAAAGAAAAAATAATAATAAAAAAACAAAATAAAAGCCGGTTATATATTTTGAAAAAATATAGTAAAACACTACATACTCCGGAATTGTTTTATAATATTATTTTAAGTTGATTGATAGCACAGAGCAATGTATTATTTATAGTATGAAAAGTGTGAAGACTGTTTAGTTTAAACTTTAAAAGAAAATGTCTATTTAATAAAATTTGTTGTTCGTTACATATTTTATTTTAGAACAAAATTGACTAGTTTTATGAAAAAACTGTTTTAATATAAATATATATGCTACACATACAACTGAAATAGTAGATTGTATTACTAGTGCGAATGCGAGTTCCAAACAAGAGTTAGTTTAGAGCTCGACAGTAGGGAGTGCTGCAATAACTCGCGTTTGGAAAACGCATTCGCGCTAGTAATACACACTATTTTTTGTAACAAATGCATAAAATTTATAAATATTTCTTTAATTGTTAATTTAATCATTTATTTAACAAAGTTATAAGCAAATTTAAGATATTTAAATAATTAAAGTGCGCCATCTTCGTTGTAATAGTGTAAATTATACTAGCTCGCTGCTAAATTGTACTACACTATTAACTTTAAAAAAAATAAACATAACAATTTTGACAACTGGTTTTTTGAAAACTCAAAATAATTGTTTTTTTTTGCAATTCAAATGATTTTGGATTGTGCTTAAGTTGTTTTTACTGGCTTACATGGTAAGCTATTTAAATTATTATTTTGATATTTTAGTGCTATAAAAATATTATAATTAGGATATATTTAACTACAAATCCATGCAGGCGGCGTGCGTGCCAGGCATACAAAATATTTTGTGGTCATAGCACATATAGTAGATTTTTCTTTTGTTCTATTCTAGTACAAAATTGAATATTTTTTGTGCATGTGTGTCAAAAAATATATTTTAATCATCAAAATAGTAGTAAAATATAAATCGTACACATTAAAATATTTATAAAAAAATTTTTTGAGTGGAAAATATATTTTTAAATACAGCACAACTGCTTTTATACAGAGTTTCATTAAAATCGGGTGACAAGACCTTGAGTCACTGATGTTTGGCGAACAAAGAAAATACTACCATCCTTCCCTATCGTCTCAGGTCTGAAATATGGAAGTTTTATCAAATTCGAATAACAAAACCTAAACTTATTGAAATTTCAAACAAATAGTTGTTGGGGACCTCCCCCACGTAATCAAATTTCATGCAAAAAACTTCAAAACTGTGCAAAATTGCACAAAAAGCGTATAAACAAATTATTTAAAAAAATGTTGATTTTATTATTTTTTAATTTCGACTTTACAAACACACGTATACGGCACAATTTATTAATAAATAAAACAAAAACTTTTTTAAAAATTAGCCAAACTATATTTACTATCACAGAAATATTTATGTCCTGTGGCATTATTTTAAAAAAAAAGAATTTAATCAATTCTACATGTTTCGGTAATATGATTACCATCATCAGTAGTTGATGATAAAATTAAACTAACATAAATCAACAAATTAAAAATCAAATAAGGCTAAAATTGTTTATAAAAACTGCATCAGGTGTTGGTATTTATGTTATTATATAGTTGTATTGGTGATTCCAATAAGTCGTTGCAAGTAGAGTTTCGAAAAGAGAGTTTTGTTTAAACATTAATTTGTCGTTGAGAATGATGACTATTGTTTGTGAAAGCTTTATAAATTTCGTACTGTTCCAGTGTATCCAAAAGTCTACCTTTATTGCAATGGTGTAATGATGTCACTTCCTCGTTGAAACTTGTGTGGCTATAACCGGAGCTGATTAGATGTTGGGCATAATTGCAAGTGCTATTTGCTGTGTGATTTCTTCCTTCCGACCTGCCCGTTTGGCCGATGTATAATTTGTGGATTTTATACAGTAGACAGCCTGTAGATTTTGTTAAATCGGTTTTTGTTCTTTTTCGTAATTGGGTTTTCACATTGTGTCTCGTTCTTACACCAATTTTAATATTGTATCTGTGTAATACATTTTAATGGCATACGGTATGAACAACGAATAATCGGAGCTAATATATTTTGCATCAGTATTTGAGTATACAATTAACTTATTCATGTAAATTCGGCTTTTGTGTTGTTTTTTATTGTTTTTTTTAAATAAGTTGTCTATTAAAGTTGCGTTGTAACCGTTCGATTTTGCAATATATTTATTTAAGCGTTTTCACTTCCTCTGCGTAATTGACAGTGTTTAATGGTATAGTTAATAGTCTATTCACAAAGCTGTTGTAAACGGCTAATTTATGCTGCATTGGATGACAAGAATTGTTATTTATTATTATTTTGTTTTAAAATAAAATCACCAAAAAATATATATGCTACACATACAACTGAATAATATATTTTAATCATCAAAATTTTGCTCAAAAACATTTAAAACCTTATGTAAGCAGCTTACACCAGACTCAAATGATACAACTTTAAGTTATTGCAGTTTCAAATAAACTGTTATTTGCGAGCTCGTTTTCCCCTACTTTGTTCAATTTTGCCCGCCTTTTCAGATCACTCAAACATCTATCGATTTTTTTATAAGAAACAAATTTGAAATTTTACGTTTTTGTCTCACATGAAGGACGGCCGACTGCCAGAAATACAGAGATTTTTTTGGTCATTTAAACTCTTTTTGACTCAAACCGTTTGAAAAAGTCTTATAATAGTATTTTCGTTATTTTTAAAAGATAAGAAGGCAGACTAATGAGCGTAAGATGATAGGACAAACCTTGTGAGCACTTTTCAGCCTTAGGTATGAATCATTAATTTGCTTCAGTTTATTTCTTATAGGAAAGTGATATACATTTCGGATGCTTATGAAAAAACCTACAACCCAAAACATAATCACTATTCGGTAACACAAACTCAAAGGACTTTAATTAAGTTTGAAGAAGCTCGTCAATTTTTCTACACTTCTGATTTGAAAAAAAAAAAAAAAAAATTAAAATAAAATAAAATTAAGATTCCGATGAAGCATAACCGAAACAGCAGTTGAAGTTGGAGCTACCGAGTAAAATGACCAGAAACAGAAATCAACGAACGCGGAGGTATGATATAAAAATTTTTAAAATATAGTGAAAAAATTGAAAAAAACGCATGTGAAATCGTTCATTATATTAATATCAATTATTAATTATAACACTTCATTACATTAACCTAAATGGATTTATTTAAACAAATATTAGTAGTTTTCAATTAAAACATCATTAAAATCACAAACGGAATGTCAAATTCAATGAAAAAGCCTTTAAAATCATATTTTAAATACTAATTTACTGAAAAATTATAAAATTAAATACATTTTCATTTAAAACTTAAGAATTTGTCGCATTTTACATGAAAATAGTTTTTTTCTCCAACCGGACTAAAAATGAAAATTTTTGTTATTTTATTTTATTTTATTTTATTTTATTTTACATTAATACAAAAACAGGAGTATCTCCCAATACATGTATACTTAATTCTAATGTATTATTATTATTATTATTATTGTAATATTTGTTGTGTTTAAGTTTAAAAACATTTGTTATTTTTCAAAATTATATAAAGTTATGCTATACAATTATATATTACAAAATAGTTATTTATGTATTAAGGGCGCAAAGTATGTCTTTTCCGCTTGAGAGTGAAATTGTCACTCGACAATCACTCGAAAGCAAAAAAGATACTTTATACCCGAATTGCATACAAGATTTTTTGTAAGAGTAAGATTCTGTATTATTTGCATAAATAAAAATATATATATATATTTACACAAAATAGTAAAATATTTTTTTAGAAAATTATTTTACCCAAGTAGTTTTTGGAAATAATAGTAATAATAATAATTTAGGCATTGTTATTTCAATTGGAAAAAAGGCCTGTTTTCAATCGTAAAAGTGCATTTTACGGTTTACTCGAACAAAATAGTACATAATGATGCAAGGACGTAAAACTAAGGTTTTTGGACGTATGTGGAGTGAAAATATAAATTTTGAAATAAAAATATGTTGAACAAGTAGCCTTTGACCAATATATTTGTTATTTCTTTTCAAAAAAAATCGTATAACTATGACAATAAACAATAACAAATATTTTAATTGGATTATGAAATTTGGAATCCAAAGGTTGCTTTGATAAAAATTTCTATTTTTATAGAATTTAAACAAATACCATTGTTTTTTACTTTTTTGAACGTAACTATGACAACAAAATATATGGTTAAAAAGTGACGCTTTAGGGCCGCAAATCACAGTAATAAAGTATTACCTTAATATGTATGGTAACAGTCCCAAAAACAATCATTTTTTGACCTAGGATAAAAAATAAACAAATCTATAATATGTATATCTATGCAAAACAAAAATCAAAGTTTGCATTGGCAATTTACTATTATTTGGCAAAAAATTAAAATGTTTGCTTGGGTTTAGTTTGAGATGTAAATTAAATATAATTTAAATATTGGATGTTTTCAAACTTTATTAAATAATATAGATTAAATAACGGTTGGAGAAAAAATTTAATATTTTACTCGGAACAAAAATAGATTTTAGAATTCGGAAAATTGAACTTTAGAACGGTTTACTTTTACGGCACGGGTTTTCAATTTTTGTATAGTTTTATTTAGTAAGTTGGGAATTTGAAGTTGAGGCCGATCAGTGGCATTTTGAATTGTTTTTTTTGTTGGGTTTCGAGATTGGAATTGGAGAGTTTGACCAGACCGTTGGTCGATTGTTTTATTTTCTTTAAATTTCCTTTATTAAGCCAATGATGCCCAAATAGATAAATTAAATGTTCACAATATATAATATTATATAATTTTAAAGTATGATAAGAAAAAGAAATATATAAATTTACGTGCCAAAAAACAAATATGTTTAATAA
The DNA here is from genome assembly GCA_963693315.1 of Diogma glabrata. Taxonomy (NCBI): domain Eukaryota; kingdom Metazoa; phylum Arthropoda; class Insecta; order Diptera; family Cylindrotomidae; genus Diogma; species Diogma glabrata. The sequence continues at coordinate 263,700,819 of OY856186.1, forward strand.
GTGAAACCAAATTAATGTTTTTAAGTTAAAAATAAAATAATTACCTCACAGTTTTTAATTAGTTGAAGAAAAAAAGTTAAGAAAACCATTACCAAAGATTTTATTTTGCAAACGATGGTCTTAAAAGTATTAATTTAGATAAAATTTTAGTATAGTCATAAAGGGAAAATAATAAATATTTTCGGAAAGTAATTGGAAAGTAAGCTTTCAGTTATAAAAAAGTTTTGTTAGTGTCAAAATATATGGCGTTACTTTTGTTTTAAATAAGTTTGCTTAAGATTATTCTGTTTTTCTACTGTATTCAATAAATGAGAAGAAATAATATAGCGAAGTACACAGCCATACGCAACATATGACAACCAAGAAAATATTAACCTACAAAGAAGTGTGTTTTGTTTTTTGCTTATGAATTTTTTTATTTTAATAATAGTAAGTACAATAAGGCTGTGCTAGCGAATTTTTAATTTGGGGAGAGTTGTAGGAAGGTGGTTCTTCTCACTCCGGGAACTTTGGTATGGTGATGTTATTTGTTTTTACATTTGTTTCACATTTGTTTGCATTAGTTACATTTGTTTTACATTTGTTTCACACGTTATTTTGTTTTTATATTTTTAAATTTTCTTGTTAAGGGCAGGTTGGTCGATAGATTTCACTCCAGCTTGAGCTAGCGTGAGGTGAAGAAAGTGTTGCACAATCTATACCAGACCTCTTACGATAGGATGGCGCCCAACGACTCGGGACCGTCAATGTTGGGTTTTTGAATCCGAACAGTGGTTTTGTTCTAGAAACAACAGTTTTTTTAAATTAATGTTTAATAGTGTTAAATTTTGTGTTTTCTTTAATACCACAGGATCGGTAGGCCTTCAGACTAATACTTTTAGGGTTTACAATCCCGCGGACTTCGAGTTAGATTAATATTTTTAGGGTATACGATCCCGCGGACTTCGAGTTAGAAGAGTAAGGTTATTATTTCGCCGAGGCGGTTGGTGATGATGAAACAAGCAATGAATCTTGTTGGTTATTGGTTTGACTAACAGTTTTACTAAAAGCCCTTTAGTAAAACTGTTTTTTATAAACACCTAGGCTTTTGGGACTGAAGTCAGAAGTCAGTCACAACTCCTCCTTCATTTTTTTGGAAGTTTTTTAATTTTTTGGAATATATTGAAATACATTTTTTTTAAATCTTTTTGGAATTTTGTGAATTTTGTGTAGAATTGTTTTAATTTTTATTTGAATTTTGAACCTCGTAGATTTTTTCAGAAATTTACAATTTCTTGTGAATTTTTAAATGTGGAAATTTTTTAGTTTCTAAGGAGTTTTTGAAAAAGTTTAAATTTTAATGGATGACTTGTTTTTTTGAAGAAATATGGAAAATTTTTGAATTTTAATTTTTGTTAAGAAAATTTTAAAAATGTTTGTTAATTTTATGTTTTGATAACTTCAAATATTTTAGTATTTGGAGTATGTGGTAATTAATATTAAAATATTGAACACTTTTGTTAATGTTGAAATTTTTTTGTTTAGTTAAATAATTCGAAAGATTTTATGTTTTAAATGTTTTGGGTTTTAAAATAACAATTTTAGAAATTTAAATGTTTTGCTTTATTAATTATTTTACAATTTTGAATAATTTTTGTAATTTGTTTAACTATTTTTTAGAATTTGCTGATTGTATTTATTTTTTGTGACAGTTATTATCCCCTTTTTTAATGTTGACAGATTTTATATATCTTGCAATTTTTAGGATTTTGTGTGAAAATTTAGATTTAGAAATTTAAGTTTTTCTTTTGAATTTTTTGAGCACATTAATGAATGTTTTGAATAATTCTTTATGTTTCTCAACTTAAGTTTTTTTTGAAGGTTTTCTTTTGAATTTTTGGTAATTATTTGTAATTTTTATAAAGTTTTTTAGAATTTTACTAAGTTTTTGTGAATTTTGATAAAAATTTAAAGTAGTGTATTTTTTTTTCACATTAATTTTGAATTTTAAATAATTCTTTATGTTTCTCAACTTATGGTAATTTTTGAATGTTGAAATTTGTTAAATTTATCGAAAATTTAGTTATAAGAAAATTATGTTAGCATGAATATATTTTTTGAACATCTATATATAAATACGTAAGCAATATTTTTGCGGCACAATTTTAAAATATTTGCTCCATCAAAAGTGTGGCAATATGTATATCGTAGGATAGGTCTTGAGTAGTAAATGTGCCGAAAAATAATTTTTTTTGAATTTTGACGTTCTTTTCAGAAAAAATGGCAAAAATGTGATAATTGTGTTTTTTGAGTTTTTTGTTCGGTTATTTTGTTTTTTTTTTTCAAGGTATTTGTTTCACAATTCAAAATTAATCTATATTTATATATAAATACGTAAGCAATATTTTTGCGGTACAATTTTAAGATATTTGCTCCATCAAAAGTGTGGTAATATGCATATCGTAGGATAGGTCATGAGTAGTAGATGTGGCGAAAAATACTTTTTCTTGAATTTGGACGATTTTTTTCCGAAAAAATGTCATAGGAGTTTTTTGAGTTTTTTGTTCGGTTATTTTGATTTTTTTGTCAAGTTATTAGCTTCACGGTTCAAAATCAATCTATATCTATAAATATAAATACATCAAAAGTGTGGCAATATGTATATCGTTGGAAAGGTCATGAGTAGTAAATGTGCCAAAAAATTATGTATATTTTTGAGCTTGAACGATTTTTTGAGAAAAAGGGGAGAAATATGAAGTTGTGTTTTATGATTTTTTTTCAATTCTTTTGTTTTTTTTTTCAAGTTATTTGTTTCATAATTCAAAATCAATTATATCAATTAATTAAACTCTGAAATAATATGTTGTATCTATTTCGTTGGGAGGTCTGTTTACAAATTCCATTTACAATGGCCAAATTTCGGCCACTGGACGATTCCTAGTTTTTATAATTCTAATTAATTTTTGTTTGAAAAATTTTGAAATTTTTGTCAATTTTAATTTATTTTTTTAATTTTTGAAAATTTTATGTTAATTTTTTTTTTATTTTTTGGTAAATTTATTTATTTAACTAATTTTTCGATAATTTGTTTGTAAGTTGGTTTCTTGAATATATCTTTTTTAAATAGTACGATAATGATGTGTTAGTGAATTTATGATTTAGAGGGAGTTGTAGCAGAGTGGTTCTCTCACCTCAGTAGCTTGTGTGGTGATGTAGGCAAGCGTTGTTTTGTTTTTGTATTTTTAATTTTTCTTGTCGTAAGAGGTCTACCAGACCATCTATTTAAATGAAGTGAGCATTTATTGTTGTTATTAGTTATGTTTGCTTGAATAACAATTGGCATGCGTTCGTCTAGATGACAAAGCAATCCAGATAAAGATATTCTATTATTATAGCAAGCACACGTAGAAATTCGTTTTCACAGATCTGATTATCCACTATGTATAACTGCTAGTTATACCTCGAAAACTATGCTTTTTCACACCGAAACAGAACCTACACATCTACTCGCGACACCTACTCACCAGCATTTGAAAAGTGTTGTCATGTATAAATATTCAGGTTAGGCGACCTATCACAATCATCAGATTTATTTTACAATTTTTCAATCAAGTGGATACCATATAACCAGTGATGACTAAACTCAACCTCAGCAGTAAAACGATTTTATCGGATGAATGGTGTGTTCCGTATTTCTTGAATCTTTCTATCACCTTACATAAAACTTACACTAATGCGACAAAGAGAGAACTATTTAAAAAGTTATGTTTCTGTAAGAAAAAGAATGTGGATGTGTATGTCAGTGAAATGGAATTTTAGATTACATAGTATATTTCATGTTTACTCATGTGTGAATACCAGACAAAGTAGTGCGCGAGGTGGTCACAGAAAACTGTTCCCTCCATGCAATTAAAACCATTGACATGTTTAATCGAAACAGAAGAATTCAATTCATCATCTTAACTTTATCTTTTAAATGTAATACAATTTCATATAATTTCACTATATTTTAATCAACAACCGAAGTAAAAAGGTTCATGAACCAAACGATTATTCTTCATCAATTAAAATACCTTTTGCTTAGAAATTTACTCCAATTTATCTTAAAAGTATTTCATTAAATTTGTTTTCTTTTTAATTTAAGTTTCACAATAATATCTTCTTTTGCAAAACTAAATTGCAATTAAGAAAAATAATTGTTTTTTTTATTTTATTTTATATCAATTATATTTTTGTTATGATCATCAATTAGAAATTCAAGAAATTATATTGATGTTGTTGTTAGTGTAAAAATATTTTTGTACTTATATCATGATTTTTACTTTTTTAATGATTAATTAATTATAGTTTTACGTGTTTGTAAGAGTTTATGGAAAAATATTTTTTTTTATGAGTCAAGACTCAAGACGTGTTGGAAAGGACATTAAGATTTTTGAATTAATGACAACTTTGCTTATAGTGTTTTTGGAATTTTGCTTTTTGTGTGGGAATACTGATAACAGTTGAAAAGGAAATATATGGAAGGAAGTAGACAGTACAAATGAAACGACATATAATACGAGACAGACAAGACAGTCCAAACATTAAAAATAATCTCGAATGTATTATATGTAATGTCAATAAAGTTCATCAAGACGGTCACAAGGCAAGACTGATAACACTGTAAAACTAGTGAAATAAGCAAGCATTCAAAATTTTCACGTCAGTTGAAGCAATTAAGTTGAATCGCAATTATTAAAACTAATCGAATAATTCAAGTGAAAAAAAGAGACAAGAAAGTCAATAAAGCCAAAACAGTAGAGATAGATTCTCCAATCTACAGCAAAGATCATATTAGCTCATATAGTACAATAGATCATATAGTACAATAAAGTAAAATAGTATAATAATACTATTAGTATAATATAATATAAGTATAATATAATAGTATAATATAATAATAGTATAATAAAATATAGTACAATAAAGATAGTTAAGATTGTCAAGGCATTTTACACAGTCAAGACAACCACTGCAGTCAAGAAATTCAATACATGCATTTTAGCTGTTTGCCACCCTATACCCACATCTTAATAAGTCATCGTCAAAAAACCTAAACCATTTACTCAAATAAAGTTGAAAATTTTGTGTCAAGTGATTGATTGATTTGTTACACTGTTTTGTATTAAAACACTAGAACGATCATTAGAAGCTTAAACCAATAATTTTCACGATTAGCAATTCACTTAAGCTATGTTACAATATTTCCCTAAAAAAATTATGATTGATGAACTTCATCTACAAACAGAAGTTATTTCCTATTCCAAATTATATAATAGATCAATCCCGTATAAGTTAATATATTCAAATCGATCATCTTAAAATAAAATCTAAAATTAAGACAAAAATAAAATCGAGTTGATAATCACGTTCATGATCGATGATCATCCGATAATCATCTGAAATAAATTAATTGATTTTACTTTTCTTAATCTTACTATTGTAGGATTCTAATAAAATGATTAAGATCATTATGATCTCGATCGTCATTAAATACAAAAAGAATTATTAATTGTAATCCATTTATATCTTATATAATATATGTTGTTCTTGTTTTTTTTATGTCTGGCTAAGGTATTTGTAATAAAAACATAAAACTTAAGAATTAAAATTAAGAAAAAAATAATTTGATTTGATTTCCAATGAAGAATTGGATAATCGAGTTCACATTAATTACGATTTTTATATCTTTTAATTAGTCAATTATTTTATTAAAAATATAAAAAAATCACAAACTAAAATTATTTCATTAATTTTCGGATTTTATTTAATCGATTTTTATTTATTTTTTACTTCTCATAAGTTTTCGGATTTATCTCGTCTTCATTTTGCTCATTAAAATAAATCGATCACTTTAGTTGACGGAGATTTTATTTATTAAGTTTTGTTTTGTATTTTTTAAAAAGAATATTTTTTGTAGGATGATAACAGTTGAGGTAAGATATATTGCACCTAGGGTTTGTAATGTTGGTATAAATTAAAAAAAATCGAACTTCGGTTTTTTATTTTTGGAAAAGACTTAAATATTAGCGTAAGAAAATTCGTAAGCAACAACAACAACGTTCGATTTATTAGAAGTAAAAAGTTGTAATGGAAATGGAATTAATGTTTCAATGAATTGTGTTTAGTTTTGGAAACAGAAATATTGTCTGCATTATTATATTAACATTCTTCAGCTAAATAATAATTTTGTTTTGCTCATTAAAATTATAGTCCAATAGTCAAAGTCCAATAGTCAAGTTCGCTATAGATATAACCAGATTTCGTGACAAGTCCGATTTGCATCCAAGTACCATCGAATGTATCAGATTGGTTTATATAAGAATATCTTAAAAGAAATTTACCTAAAAAACGAATAAAAAATTCCTATCGCTGTAACCAATTAAAAATAAAGAATGAGTACGTGACAAAATATAAATAAAAACTAACCGTTAAAAAAATGCTATGCATTGATTGGTGGAGATTAATTAAAAAAATCTAGAAAAACACGTTGTTCTTTAAAAATTATTCTTCGTTTGACAATCGAAATGTGGTATTGAGTGCATAAAAATGTATCTCTAGCGCGTCAAGATGTTTTGAAAATGCTGGAAGTTTTAGTGGATCAACTACAAAAAACAACAATGGAATGATTTTTGATATTATATCTATGTACGATGGAATTTCCGTGAAACACATTACATCAATTAGAGCAAATCAAAAACTTTCAATCAACCGATATGAAGGTTGATTTCCATGCATAATTAGTGGAAGTTTTGAAAGCAAATGATGATTTTTATAATTTTGCCGGCATGTTATTCGGATATCAGCTAAAGCCACTTCTAGATACAAATCTTCAACCAAACAATTATACTTCTACCAAAGGTATAGATATATATTTATTCCTTTGATTTGCCGTTTTCGCGTATTCCGAGTTAGTCATTAGAGGCACCAAAATTTGGTCGAAAGATGTTGTACATTGCAAAAACTAGGTACAAACAGGATTATCAAACTAATTTGTAAATGAAATTAAATATATCAAACAATACTACTATTATCTATGTAATTTTGGAACATTTTCTGTCAAATCAAAAACAAAATATTAAATTCACTAAAGAAAATATGTGTGACAATATATATCACAATACATGAAAATCAAAACAAATTACACGCATATCAAACGTCATACAATTTCTACGATATTTCATTATAGTTGATAGCTATGAGTTATGACGTACTTAAATATTTGATTTTTAGATTTTGTGATGGAGCACATTGGTTCAAAGACTCTAGATTCATAAATTTGTTTAAAATGCTTTGTTTTAAAGACCGTTATTATAGGCTTTAATTTATTCAACTTTTTAAGGCTCTAGTCTTGTAGTCGTAACAACTGACTTTACCGAATTTGAATTAATCCTGATATTTTTCAATATATAATCTTATTTTCACTTATTTTCCAAGAACATTTTTAGTGTTGAAGATAAAATGCGACCATTAGAGTGCCGCTAAATGTACCGCGCATTTTCGATTGCAGAAAGCTAAAGAACCTCTTCAAAAAATATTTAAATATTCAATGTTTATATATTTTATTAAAATGTTTTCATCAAAGCGGCCGTTATATACGTTTTGATTTATTCACGAATTAATTCAAAATATTACTTAAATATAAAATAATAAAACTGTAACACAGACATAAAGTCAAAAAAGTTGGACCTTTAAAGACCTAAGTCCGAGAACAAAATTTATTTTAAGTTATTTAAAGTTTTTTAAACGGCTGTGGATTTAAGCCACGAAAAACATATTGATTGTGACTAATCATTCCAATTCTATGCAGTTTTGAGTTTGGACAATCAAGTTTGTCTGCATGATGCATCCGAGTTGCCTATTTGCTCGTAAAGGATACTAATTAAAATATCGTTTGTGAACCTCGATACATAACGAAAAATTATAATTTGTTGAATTCAAATCGATGTAATTTTTCTGATGACGATTGTAAATACCACACGGAAATGGAAAACGGAGATGAGCTCACAATTTAATAGACGAGCATAGTACACTGCGTTGTTCATTAATTTAGCTAAGTTCATGTTTCATGACGTTGGCTTTGGTTGGCTCATATTTTACAACACATTCATTTTTACGGCGATTTTTAATTGCTGTATGTGTTGGCTTCCCTGACAGATTAAGTGAATTAAAAAGTTTTGTTGGAAAACATACTGCTTTATATACTTCCAGAACAGTTCGACGAGCTTTCATAAATATAAAAGCTTCAATTTCAATGTTGAACTGAATAATATTTTTAAGTTTGTAAACGTTTTATGTTAAGTCAATCGTGATTTTGATAATTAGCTAGAATATTGAGAAAGAATTTTTCAACCAATTCTTCTTTTGACGTCACCAAATTGTAGAATGCTTTCTCAAGATAATATCAATCAGCACATTTTCGTTTTCAAACGCCCAGTAATCTATAGTTTTGCATTTGGACACGTATATTTGTAGCTGGTTTTATGTGATGTTACAAAGTAGAGTACTCTGACAAGCACATTTCTCGCCCGTTTCAGTTGATCGATAAAATACCTTTAATGCTTACCTGTAGTTTCCCGACAGCAATTTTAATGCGTTCGCAAATGTCTGATGAAATTACTTTGAGCGATCAAGAGAATCGAACTAGTTTTTGTGTGCTCTTTGCGCAATCTGCAATAATTTTCGGATGCCAAACGCTTTTTAAATATAACATGCGGGCATTGCAATGAACTATTGTTCAATTGAAATTTCAAAGTGGAATGAGCAGTTCTTCCATCGGGTAGTAACAAAGCAACTATTTTGGTTGCACAAACGACAAAAGGTCTCTCGTGTTGTAATTTTTTCACGGTTCAATTTTACGTTGAATAAAGCAGCAGCAACGCATCGAATTTTTTATTCGTTTTCTATTTATTTATTATTCGCAATTTTTTCGTTGTCATTTCCAAAAAATTATATTTAAATTTAAATTATTTTGCTAGTTTGTTTGTATTTTTCTGAAAAACCTATTGTTAAATATTTTTTTAAAAGTTTATGATGCACTTGAAATTGAAACAATTTGACGAAATATTGTGTTAACAATTAAAAAATATTTTATTAAATAAAAATTAAAAAATAAAATAAAATGAAAATAGGCTGAGAAAAAGGTGCGTTTTTAATTTTAAATTTAAAATCTTAGAATTAATAATAAATTAATTTCTAAAATAATAATTAGTTTATTGTAGACCATAAAGGATTGTAAAAATAAATAATACTGTGCAAAATATATAGTAAAATCATTTTACAATCATATAATACTGCAGAACGGAGTATATATCAAACTTGACATGCAATGCAAAAAGTGGTATGTGTAACGTTTTTGATAGCTCTCAATTGCTAGAAGCACGATGAGCCTTGAGCCTACAGCATGCGAAAAAAGTAGCATTCATGATTCGGATGCACCACGTACATTCTATATATCGTAGTTTTTTTTAATATGCCTGATTGTCCGTCGAGTCACTCTCCCAATTTACGTCATTCAAATTCTTTTCTATTTCCAATCCGTGTGTAATATGTAAACATTTCCGAATACAGCAGTGTTTTGCAAACGTGTCATGTGAACACACGTCATCAACGTGAAAAAAGCGGTCAACTTGGTAGTCAATGGGTTCAGGATTTGTCAAACTTTTGCATTTGCAAAATGAACCTGTTATGCTCTTTCTAGATGTACTGTTAAGTAAACAAAGGCTTAGTTTATGTATGAGAAATGAAAAAAATGTCATACAGCTTCAGTGCTGCTTATTTATCTTCCTGATAAATACTGTGCAAGTATGTATATTTATACTCAATATTAACATATTTGATTTGCATCCTATGTTTTTGTAAACTACAAACTAATTCTGATAGTAATAGATTTTGAATTAAATAAAATTACAATTAAAATTTATTTTTTACTGCTGGTGTGTTTTACCTATTTTATCAATCCTACCCGTAATTTTAATATTGTTATTATTAAAAATAGATTGACGATAGCAGAGGAGATTGAACATAGCAACCTAAATCAGGTGTCGAACACACGGTACCCTCCCCTAACCGTTTATATTTCACCATGTTTTTTATTTAAAGTTAGGAATTGTTTAGTGTAACCATAATAAATTAAAGATTTACGTATCAGAAGATACGATGCTAAGTACGGAACTAAAGCTTGTGAGAATTGATAAACTTTTTTGAGGATTTTTTAACGCTAATTTTAAAGTTATAAGAATTAAAATTATCAGGCAAGACCCACGCCGGTAAGGCCTTTCAGAGATGCCAGACTCCGTGAAAAAAATTACTTTGAAAGATTCCGAGATGCCAGACTCCGTAAAAAAAACCACTTTGAAAGGTGACAGTTGTACATCTTTTCACTCGAACAGTAACAAGATGGTCCACTATTGACGCTCTGATGTAACGTGTGAAGTTTGCAGGCTCAGGCAAAATCGATTTGATCCAGACAGACGCTTATTCATCTATAATGTATTTGTAAAATACCGTCAAATCAGCGACATATCAAGGAATCCAGCAAGTAAGATTTGAATTGCCAATCAAATAAACAGTTCTCTGCTGTGTACAATCAAGACACTTCAAACTAACTATGTATGCTGCATCCCTATGTGAAAACAATATTCCATGCAGGGACGATTAAATAAATTATGTATTAAAAGAAGCTATTTGCTATTAAAATCCTTACGACAACGATGCAAAAATATTAAATAGAACCACGTTTTTAGCTAAGCTAAATATATGAGAATTCCACTTCATATTATTTTGAGCCTCAATTACTTGAAGTGTAGAAGATTCTTTCTCTTCCAGATCAGTTTTTCCAAGAATCAAACTTTAATGAAAACGGATTAGGCGTTGATATAACCTAAAAAAATAGCAAGCTTTAGTTTTGCTCTTGTTGAATTCAACGTTGAACACTCGAATGTATAACTGTTTATAAATCAATGTTTAATGACCCTATGAAATTTGACTTAGTGTCATTAAGCGCTACCGGTGAGTATAGATTAGATATTTCATGAGGCGTGCTTCCATAAGCAAAACTATCTTTCATTGTCTTTCTTTAATTATTTTTGTTTTTGACGACTTAAGAAGCTCATATTCATAATATTAAAATTAATTTTGGGATTTTTGTTTTAAATTTCTAGACATTACGATGTTAGGATGAGAGAATATTTCGCCAACATCTTAAGTCAACATTCTAATCAAGATCCAAAATTACGAGTGTAAAGTCATTATTGATTGTTGTTAATCAATGCGAAACTAATATCTGACACAAGGCCGCTGTGGCTAAGTTATGTAAGACACACGGGATTTGAACATGTGTCTCTGATGAATGTGAGTTCGAATCCTGGCACAAAACACAAAAAATTTTTCTAAAGGAATTTTAGAGAAAATGAAGTTATTTCGAATTGCAAAATTCAAGTGATTTCCGATATGTACTTGAGCTGAATTGCTCACAAAAACCCATTCAAATTAAAAATTCCCGCAAAGTTGCCTATATTTCCTAACCCAAATATAGCAATAAATTGACCTTGAGCAGATATTAGTTTCGCATTGATTAACAACAATCACTAACGACTTTACACTCGTGATTTAGGATGTTGATTAGAATGTTGACTTAAGATGTTGACGAAATATTCTCTCATCCTATGAATTCATACATCGTAATGTCTAGAAATTTAATACAAAAATTCCAAAAGAAATGCAATTTCCAATATGTAATCATAGATGAAAGATTTAATTTAAGTAAATATGAAAATGATTAATTCAATATAGAAATTATCTGAACATGAAAATTAAGATATGGTTCGTTATCGCCGCTGTGGCTTAGTTATGTAAGACACACGGGATTTGAACATGTGTCTCTGATGAATGTGAGTTCGAATCCTGGCACGAAACACAAAAAATTTATCTAAAAAAAATTTTAGAGAAAATGAAAAGTTATTTCGAATTGCAAAATTCAAGTGATTTCCGATATGTACTTAAGCTGAATTGCTCACAAAAACCCATCCGCATTAAAATTAATGTTCTTCTCAAATATTTTAGCAAGAACCGACAAGATTGATATGGGTTTGTAATTTGTTGTATCCGTTTAAGGCACCTTTTGGAACACGGCTGTACATTACTCTTTTTTTTCAAAAATCCCTTTCTTATATGACTAATAGACAATTTTAGTAAGGATTGATGCCAATTTCTTATCAAATGTTTTAATAATAACAGCAGTGGCGGATTACCATAGAGGAGGAAGAGGCGGCTGCCTCGGGCCCCACATGCACAGGGGCCCCCTCGCTACAAATAGTATTGATATTTTATAGGTATTCAAATATCAGATGACTGCGTTCATTCAACCAAAGTTTTTAAACCTAAAGATTTTTTTAATATTATCCCACATGTAAAAGTGTTAGGTTGTCAATTGCTGGTGTAGGTAAGGTATTACTTTTTTTCATGTATGTATTTATTTTAATAATTCTAATTTGATAGTTTTATAATTTTTTAATGTACAAATTCGTTTTCCAATTTGTATAGTAAAAAACATTTTCTTTTGAAAAGTTCCACTGCTACGAATGAATATTAATACTAAAACTTTATTTGCAATGGACTGTTATTATATCAATCGCAAAATTATTGATAAAAACAAAATCCAGATAAGTATTTTTTGGATATTTGAAGTATATTTGAGTTTTATGTTTTCATCAATGATTTTGGATTTCTTTTAAGACCTACAATTTATTGAAAGCATTAAACTGAAAACCTCAATTTTAAGCATATAATTGTACATATTTTAGATTAATTTCATATATAACTAAATAAATGAAAACTTTTTAACGTGTAGAATTGAAATGTTTTATTGTATGCTTAAAATCCATGTATTTTTTATACAATACATGCTAAATTCATCATTTGGATTAACGTTTGAAAAGGGTTTCCATATGATATGATTGATATAGTATAGGTGTTTTAGCTTTAGTTGTATATTTCGTTTTATCAACGTTGATTGGAAAAAAGGTTGTCTTAAAAATTTGTTTGAAAAATTTGAAAAAAGGTTGTTTGTAACTGGACATACTAATACTCAAATAGCTCGTGAAATTGAAGTACAACAAAAATGCTGGCGGGAAGTTTTAAAAAGAGTTGCAGCTACAGTAAAGCTATTAGCTACTTTGGGTTTAGCATTTCGTGGTCATCGAGAAGATATTGATTCGAACAGAAAAGGAAATTTTATGACATGCATTGAGTGTACCTATCCCAATTTGATGATTTTCTTTAAAATCATTTGGAGAGGTACAGCCATCCGGGAAAAGGTAATGTAAGTTATTTATCACATACCACTTGCGATGAATTTATAAATTTAATGGGAACTGAAGTAAAAGAACACCTAATTCAAGAAATTCAGGACTCTTTATATTATTCAATTATTGTTGATTCTACGCCAGACGTGAACCACACTGACCAACTAAGTTTTATATTAAGGTACATTGATAAAGTGGGCGAAGCGAGAGAACGATTTTTGGATTTTTACAAATTGAAAATCACAATTCAGAATATCTAGCACAACTTATTTTGAAAACTTTAAACAATTTGTCTTTGGATATTAAAAATTGTCGCGGTCAAACATATATGCCCGGAAAATATAATGGTTTACAAGCCAGAATTAAAACTCTAAGTGAGACCGCCATTTTTATTCCTTGTACAAGTCATACGCTTAATTTAATTGGAAATTATGCTGCAGATGCCTATTCTACTGCGGTGTATTATTTTAACTTTATCCAAAATATATATGTATTCTTTTCTTCATCTACTCACAGATGGAAGTTGCTTATTGATAATTTTTCCGATCCTAATTCCAAAAATATTAAAAAATTAAGTGACACAAGTGACAAGATAATCTGCAAGAGCTGATGCAGTATCCGCCTTGCGGTTTAATTACAAAAATATTAAAAGCGTTCTTATCCAAATTAGCGAAAATGAAGACGAAAAACCGATTACTAAAGTTGAGGTTAAAGAATTAGCTAGCTCTTTCGATGAATATGAATTGCCTTATTAACCGTTCTATGGGATATATTATTGCAATGAATCAATAGTACTAGAAAATCATTTCAAAATATTCAAACGAACTTATTACAAGGAGTAAAACTGTTTAATTCTTTGTCACAATTTATAAGGGATGTTCGGAATGATTTTGAGAGCATAGAAAAGCAAGCAAACTTATTAACAGACAATATTAGCTACAAAGAAGGACGAAAAAGAAAACGCAAAATTATGTATGATGAATCATCTGCAAATGATACACAGCTAGTAGGACGAGAATTGTTTATTATAAATACTCACAATATGATCTGTGATAGACTTGCCACTGAAATGTCTACCAGAACGTCCATATATGAAACTGTTTTAAATAATTTTAAATTATTTTTGATCAAAATATATCCAGTGATGAAGTTGACAAGTGTATTTTAGAATTGTCAAATACATATGCGAGGGATATAGAAGTACAATATTTTAAAGACGAAGTACATCATTTTTTAAAATATATAAAAGAAGAGAACATCACTTGTCCATTTAAGATGTACAAGGTTGATGGCCTGCAATCTTCATTTCCCAATGTGGAAATTATTTTAAAAATATTTCTTTCATTGCCGATATGCAACGCAAGTGGGGAACGATCTTTCTCCGTTCTGAAGCGGATAAAAAATTATTTAAGAAATAGTCTTAATCAAACTCATTTGCAAAATTTTTGGTAAAATCTTAGGCCCCAAAATTTTGTTCCGCCTCAGGCCCCTTAAAGGCATAATCCGCCACTGAATAACAGAAGGAATACTGTCTGGACCAGATGCTTTATTAGTATAAAATTGTAAAAGCATTTTCCAAATTATATTTTTAAGAAAAATAATCCGCCCCATTTTGATAGAAACTACACAAACTGGATTAGGTTGCAAATTAGGTTCCATTAATGGCATTTTAAAAATTGCGTTTGTGCTCAGCAAAACTATTAGCTTTTTCCGTAATAAAAAGATTTTTCTCTGCATCTATAAATTTTCTACATAATATATTTTTTTCTGTTCGGTATGCATCAGTTTTATTTTGGTTATACCTCTGAAAAGCATTTTTTTAAATTTGATTGATTCCTTATATTTACTCGAAACGATCAATTGGGGTGTTGCACCTGTTTCCATCCTGGCTCTTTCTGACTCTGTACAAGAGCGTGCTAAGCGAATTGTGGGTGATCGAAATTTAACATCAAATCGTGATTCCCTACATCACCGTCATACTGTTGCTGATCTCGTTTTTTTTTTTAAATATCGTCACCAGAAGTGCTCGAATGAAATCAGATCCATTATGCCTCGAACATATTCTTTTTCCCCGTTTTACTTGTCAATTGGTTTCTGCAAACAGTCAAACTGTTCCGATTACTCACTGTTATGCATGTTGTTGAACCTAGGTCCACTGCTGTGGAACCTAGGTCTGAAAAGGTATGTATGTGTTGTTGTGACACATATTGTAATTCCTAAAACACAACACTTTTTATTAAAAAAATTCTTTGGACCCTACCCTAAAATTTTTTCTGTGTGCGCCCCTGATTGCGGCCAAGTTTAGGGCACGGTGGTTGTTTCCATTTTGACTCTCTTTTAGACATTGTTCAAAAGCGTGGCAAGTGTGGATATATGATGCCTCAAACTTTTTTTTGAATACATCATTAAGTCGGCTATCACAAACAGCAACACTGCTAAAATAGCAGACTTCTTAATACGAACTGAATATAAATGGAAGGATTTGGTTCAATCAATTGTTGTTAAAAAATGTTGTTGTTTCGAACCCCTGTTTCAACCATCAGATAAAGAAAACAATCGATAGAACGCGTAAAACTAATTTAATGTGGCCTAGACTATTCTGTAAAAACGGGTTCTACACCCATCAATGATAATACAGTTATGTCTGGTTGGTTGCATATGGCGCCTGTTAGCATTCCATCATCACATTTCAACAACTGATGTTGGATATAAATGTGTACGTATTTTGTAAAAACAAAAATATAACAATGAACACAATATGTTTTGTTGCAACTGTCCTCCTCGTATCTTAATTCCTTTTTCTCATGTTATTTTGTCCAATTTCTTTAATTCTCTTGTTATTCTTCGAACAAACGCAAACCGAAGATCAGTTTTTTTAATTTTTTATAAGATTCAATTTTTTTGTTGTAACTCTCAATTTTAATGAGTTTAAAAACAAAATTAATTTTAATTAGTTAATGTTTATATATCTGAAATGTTTGTTGTGAGGTTTCGATAATCTTTGTCTTTGTGGATTCATTGAAGTTGATTACGACCACCAGAGATGAGCGCGGCAGAGCTATTGTCATTAAATTAAAGAAATTTGTTTTTATAGGCATATTAGGAATGATTAGAATTAAGCTCTTCGAATCTGTAAACTTCAATTAAGTTATTGCCTTTAAAGTTCAAATAGACATCATTCATATATATTTAAATAGTAAGGGATGAAATAATTTCGACAGAGCATCAACAATCAACATGCAACCGATACATAACGCAATAAATAAACATACACCAACAACAACTTAGTTGCTTACATTTTTTATTTAATTTAATTTGTGTTGTTATTCTTCTTCTTCTTCTACTTAAAAAGTAAAATAAATTGATGGATGGCATGCCAGTGACCTAATTAGTGCGGTAAATATTTAATCTTCTTTAAATGTGTTTTTTTTTTATTTTTCCTTCTTTCCCTAAACAATAATAATGATAATACAAAGAAAAAAAAGATAAATTGAGATTAAGATATGAAAAAAACATATGTGACTGACTCTCAAGTCTCAACGAATGTAAATTTTATATTTATAGAGCATTTTTCAATAAAAAAATTTAGTTTTTCTTTATTTTCTAATTAGCTATGAAATTGTTGGAATTGTAATAATACATACTTTGAATTAAAATTTCTTGTAAGATGTTACTTTTAATGTTTAGTTTAAATTTGAACAGCTTGATAATAAACAGATGAGATTTAATGATTCTGATTTCACTAACACATAATAAATATATTCTTTATAACTGAAATGTATTGTATTACCTGCAATAAAATAAAATAATAATTAAAAATTCAGTTATTTAATTGCTAATATATGCTAATATGGGACGCATGTATGGAACGGTTTAATGGAACGGTTTAAAAAAACGTGAGACTGCACAAAATTTTCGTATTAATGTCCTTTTTCTAATGGCACGTGGCGTTATGGCATTATTCAAAATGACGCCTCCCAAATAAAGCGTTAATCCCGACTTTTTTCAACATTCAACGTGAAAACTGGTTGCAAACAAGAAATAAAAATTTAAAAACTAGAATGTGAATTTGAAAATAATTATAGAAGTATTATCTCTAAAAATTTATATGAATAATAAAAAGATGATTATCTTTGACCAAAATGGCTGGCTTCGAAATGGCGTCGAATAACCAAATTTGACGTTTTACCAAGAAAAACTGCCTTTTTATCATTCTACTGCTTGAAAGTTATGTTTTAGGTTTATAAATAGTTAAACTAATTTCTCAAAAAATTTCTCTAAAAGTTATTTTTCACTCTTCTGTGTTTTTTAAAGTTTTTCTGCGAAAAGTTTTTGTATTTTATTCTCTCTTCCACTGTAAAAAGTTTGGAGCAAATCCAAAAATGGTGTTAAAAAACCTAATTTTTGGACGAAATATCGTAGGAAAAAGCGCCATTTTCCATATTTTCATTCCGCCATTTTTATTTTTTTTATTATTTTTTTTATTTTGAAACTTGAACAACATACGACATTTAAAACTACGTATCATTACCAACATTTAAGCCTAAAAACTCATCTTTTGAGATCTTAAATTTGTGTTGGAATCCAAATTGCGCCGGTGGTTCTACCATTGAGATCAAAACAGCGACCATTTTAAGGTCGCCATTACGACATTTCTTAATTCGCTGTACTGCATTCGATAACTCTCGTCTCGTAATGCACAAACTTATCCATGTTATATTGAGATGTCATCAAATAGTGTGAAAATATCCTGAAATAAATTAGCTAGTAATAGAAAAATAATTATCAGTTGTAATTTCCCAAGGGCGGTGATAATTCGAAATAATTTTTGGCAAAAATTTCGAAAGCAAGTATATTGATAAAAGCACGAGGCCGTTTAGAAAATTTTTTACCATTTTTCATTTCTTTATATATTTTTTATGAATTTTACGTTGGCCTACTGTGATATCAGTTAATTATTTCAAAATTAGACTGGTAATTTTTAATATCCCAGTAGACGTATAAATATTTGTTATTAGTATAATTCAAATGTTATTGGTGAAATTGAATGATTTCATTACATTTTAGAGAATTTCATTGGTTTAAATTAAAAGAAAACTAAAGCAAAACATTTCCATGCTAATTACAATTTTTTTCAATTTGTTTGACATTAGTTTTGACAAGTTTAATCAAAACAAGATCTTTACAAAATGAATCTGTTACAGAACATTATACTATAATTGCTCACATATTTAGTAGGGAATAACAACGATACAACCCATAATTATAACAAAAGAAACAAAACATGAAATATGGTAGGGAAATCGAAATCTGAAATTCGGGTAATGCTGCCAGAATTACGTGTGTGTATCGGAGACAGGCAAAGTAAACACTGCTTAAACGTATTGCTTACGGATTTACGTACTGCTTACGTATTTGGTATACGTGCTTCATCATGTCGAGTCGTTTTCGCTTTAAAACCAGTGAAACTCAAGGCCTCTGTTCCTTATGTTAGGGCGGCTTGGAGCGGGTGCCTGTCTTGGGTCAAGTGGCTTCTACATAAAAGTGTACCAAGGTTTTTTTTGATATCCTTAACATAAGAACAAACCCATTCACGAACATTTGGGTTGGGCCTGAGGATATATTTGTATATATATATATATTATATATATATATATATATATATATATATATATATATATATATATATATATATATATATATATATATATATATATATATATATATATATATATATATATATATATATATATATATATATATATATATATATATATATATATATATATATATATATATATATATATATATATATATATATTTATTTATATATATATATATATATATATATATATATATATATATATATATATATATATATATATATATATATATATATATATATATATGTATATTGTATATATATATATATATATATATATATATATATATATATATATATATATATATATATATATATATATATATATATATATATATATATATATATTTTTTCACGAACAGGATCTACCGCATCGCTTTGATATTATTAACGAAATAAATCAACGTGACCATTATAACCTGTCCATTTTTTACATACTATACACATACAATAATTAAATGATTCTAGGAGAGGCAGGAGCAGATTTTTTGATACTCCCCAGTTAAAATATGTATAGCGATAGCAAATACCTCAAAATCAACGGCACTGTTATTAGCAACGGACAACGTAATAATGACTATGGAATGAAACTCCTACAGGTAGATATTAGACTTCTTAAACGAACATTCACAAATGCATACTAGCGCAAGTGAATGGTCCGATCATTGATGATAATTTTCCATGTAAATTTGACCTTTAAGTTTATCTCAAACAAAAACGGCTAATTTATATAGTAACATCTATACACAGCTGTTCTGTACTCTCCATCGTCTGTCTTAAGTGGACCAAAAATGTACCGTTATAGGATCGTACGCTCAAAAACAGATAAATGTGATGCGTCATTTTATGTAAGGGTCCACGTTTGTGACTCATACATCACAACCAGTCTAATCAACGTCTTGTATAACTTAAGTTTGGTGTTAGTTGATACATACGGTGATCCAAGGAGAGGTTTAATTGAGTAGAAAGTTCGATTACCTGCAGCGATTC